>VXBC01000206.1:145137-179493 GCA_013399945.1 Ploceus nigricollis | reverse complement strand
CGGCTCCCCCGGGGGGAGCGCCCGGCCCCTGTCCGCACTTCCCCGGGCCACAGCGCCCGGCCGGGATCACTCGCCCGACATGCCGAGGCCGGCACCGGCCCCGCTCCCCTTCCCGCTCCTGCACCCGGCCCCGATCCCGCCCGGGCGCGGACGCCCCGCCCGTCCCTGCGCTCCCCGCACGGCTCGGGGGAGGAGCCCGCGATCTCGCGAGAGCACGGGGGCACCTTGTGGGCGTGCCCCGGCGAGGCAGCCGTGTTCTCGCGAGATCTCCGGGCACGGCGCACGCACCGAGGCGCGGCAGCTCCGTGTGTTGTTCCAGTTTGCGGGGAGCAGAGATGCCAGCAAAAGGCTCCCCGATCACCGAAACTTCACACTGTTTATGTATTTTAAGAAACAGAAGCATCAGCGTTCACGGACAGCAAGTTACGTAATTTGTCTGTTAATTAGTACTCAACCCCGTTTGCTGGGTCTCTTGCTTCTCACGCTCATTAGCGCGCAGCCGGAGTTCTCCGTTTGAGTCTGGGGTCTGTTTTTAGGAGGGGGTTGGTGGTTGCCATCGCCGGCATTAGCTTTCCCCCAGTTACTGCTGACTTCACTCTTGATGGCTCTCAGTCACACGCCCAGTCATTTTGGGACTGTGTCCCTTTTTTTTCCTTAAAAGATGAGACAAGAATACGATCATAGAATCACACAATGTCTTGGCCTGGGAGGGACCCTATTAGCCCATCCGGGTCCATCCCCCCTGCCATGGGCAGGAACACCTTCCACTATCCCAGGTTGCTCCAAGCCCCGTCCAACCTGGCCTTGGACACTGCCAGGGATCCAGGGGCAGCCACAGCTTCTCTGGGCACCCTGTGCCAGGGCCTCACCATCCTCACAGGGAACAATTTCTTCCCAATATCCAATCTAAACCAGAGTGCAACTGCTTAATACTGAGTGTCCCGCTAGAGCTGCTGATGGACAATTCAGCACAAACGCCGAGGCGCAGCTCCCGACCCTGCTCACACCGGCAGGACTCGGGACCTGTAGGTGGGCGGGGCGCCCTCTCGCGAGATCTGGAGCCGGCGGCCGCGGAGGGGCGTGCTCTCGCGAGAGCAGCGCGCGGCCGGTACCGCCTCCGCCCCACGGCGCCCCCTGGCGGGGACGGGACGCGCCCTCCCCTCACGCCGCCATTTGACATCGGTCGGGGCCGGTCCGGGCGCACCCCCGGCGCGGCCGGAGCCCCGGGCATGAGTGAGTTCCGTGGAGGGGTTCGGGGACGCGGCGGGGGGCTGCTGCTGTGGCCGCCGCCGGACGATCGAGAGCGCGGGGAGACTTGCGTTGGGACGCCCCACGGCCGGGGCGCCCTGAGGGGCGTGAAGGAGGAGGACACCCCTTGCCCCCGCCTCAGACCCGGGGGCCGGGGCGGGCCCGCGACCCCTCACGTGTCTCGGCTCTCGCCGGTGTCACGACAGGCGCCGGTGTCGCCCCGCAGCGTCGCGGTCGCGCCGCGTTTTGGGGGTAGGAGGCGACGCTCCCCGCGGTGACACCCCCGGGACGCCCCTGTCACACCGGGAGGGGACACCCCGGGATCTGTCACGCCGGGCGTGCGGCGGTGACACCCCCGGGATGCTCCTGTCACGCCGGGACCTTTGCACCAGCCTAAATTCCTTGGAGTTCCTTGGAAATTGCGTTCTAGCTCAGCGCTGCCAGACTGGTCTCCGTGGTAACAGAACCCACAAGCTGTGGGAAAAGGTGGCTTCCAGTAAGGATAAAAAAAGAAACAGGCAGAAAGTTAGGAGAAGGCGGTGGTCGCCCGGAGATCTTTATTCTCTGGTGTTGTTTTTTGGTGTCTAATTTGGTAATGAAAGCCATTAGCAAATAGCAGGAAGTGGCAGTGTGCAGTAGGAGTGTTGCTGGGGTGACTCGGTGCTCTGCTACCTGTTGACAAGGTTGCAGTAACGAGCATCTGTGCAGCTGGGCATCTCTGCTAGGGCAGGGCTCAGGGATCATTAACTTCAGCTCCCGTAGTCATGCTCATAAAAAACAATATATGATAAGAATTTGCTTAAATCAATTGCATGTGGTTAATTGGCGTTTTTTCCTCCCCCTACATGTCTAGGCTAAGTCACAGGTTTAGCTCAGTTTCAGGACCAGGCAAAGGTTTTGTGTTTCACAGGCAGCCAGAGAGCATTTTAAATTTCAAGGATTAGGACCAGTGTCTGGGATACTGAAAGGTATCCTAGCCATGATTTGGGGCCACTGTGAATTACCATGATGCAGACAGTGATTCTGCTTTCTGAGATACAAATGCTGCCTGAAAACTGGAGCTGGGCCCAGGCCTCACAGGGGACAGTGACTGCAGAATTTGTGGGGCTGCATTCCACACGTCTTTCCCAGCACATTCCCTGTGAAAAGAAACATCAGTGGCTTTGCCACAAACAAACTTCCTTTTCTCTGACATGGTTGGGCTGGTGTAAAAACGAGAAAGCGCATATATTAAACATACACTGTTTAAAAATTTATGTGGATGCAGACAAATTATCAGAGGTGTTAAGTGCATTGTAGTCTGAATGCCAAATGTATTCCCAGCTCATGTAGAGGCCTCAGAGGCTTTGTTTATACTGGCCAGAGAATTCCTGGACAGTGAGCTGAATTAAAGGCTGCTCTTCAGCAGCAACATGGCTCTCACTAAATCAATTGCTGCAGCAGTTCAGCCAGTTAGTGGGGAAGGTGATCTTTTGTCTGGGATATTTCTGTAGGAGATCTGACTGGAGGGAGGAGCAAGAAAAGCAGATCCCAAAAAGCAGTGCAGTGTGATTCCTTTCCATGTGGTATTGGAAAGAGCTCCAAGTGCTAAGTCAGGGTGAATAAATTAACCACCTGTGATAGCCCAGCTGTCTGCTGGAGGCCTGGCTATCTCAAACACATCATATGGAAAGCTCAATGCAAACGTTATCTGATAAACAGGAAACCTGCACATGCTAAAATGCTGGTGCTTTTGGTAGCACATGAATGCCAGAAAACACAGGTAAAATGTCTAGTGTTTGAAATATCCTTCCTTCTAGTGCTTACCTGGGATGGGAGCAAAAGCTCACTTGAGGCAAATTTGAGGATTTCTTTAAGTTTGGCTTAAAGATCCTGGGCTATGATTCGTAAAGGTGCCTGAAAAAGTTAGAAAATCAACCTGAAGTGATTTTTTTTCATGTATCCGAGGAAAGACTCTAAAAATCTTTACTGTTGCAAACAGCCTGGCTGTTGCAGAAATCGATTCTGATTGCAGTTCTGATTGCAGAAATCGATTTAGTTGATTCTTTCTGTACTTTAGAACGTTTCGTAAACCAAATATTAAGCCTGTTATCAACAAGGCCCATAAATCTCATAAATCTCTATCACTGCTGTTTGATTGCTGAAGACTGTTCAAGGAGTTTAAATAGATTTCCTTTTCAGTGGACTAAGTCCAAGGTTCCTTAAAAGAAAATAAAAACATAGACTGAAAATCTTGGTCTTGAAACTTAACCTGCAAAGCATGAATATGAAAAAATGTAGTGTAAAGGCCAGTATTGTTGGCAATAGACACAGGCATTTTGCAAGTTTGGCAGTTCTGGCAATCTGTAATTCCTGTGAACAAGTGCTGCAGGTAGAAGGGCAATGTTTTAAGGGTGCAGTTGCTTCTTTTCATTAGCTGAGTTACTGTCTTTCTCCATGCTGTTGAAAATGTCACAGTTCCATTCCATGCAGCAATGTTTGTGTTCACTTATAGACATGAACAAAACACGAGCCTTTCGTCTTCTGAACTTTCCCTGAGCAATTTTCTGCACTCCATCAGTTTGAGCTGCTCCTTCTCTGCTGATTTAAGTCATCAGAATCTTCCAGGCCACTGTAATCCTTCAGCATTCTCTTTTGTGCTGGATTTATACCTCAGTTATCCTAAAGTAGATCTGTTAGGATGGCACATTAAAAAAGAAAAAGTAACATTAAAAATGAATGAGTTCATATAACATTCTTTTACTTTCTGTATCACTCTGCCAGAAGCAAGTGCACTGCCCAGCTTTGCTGTGCTCAGTGCCCTGCTCTGGCAGCTGATGCGTGCCCCAGGTAGCTGTGCTGTGCAGAGGTGCTGTGGTGCCAATGCTGCCTTTGTCGTGTTCAGAAATGAGCTGCACGATCGAGAAGGCGCTGGCGGACGCGAAGGCGCTGGTGGAGCGGCTGAGGGAGCACGACAGCGCGGCCGAGGCGCTCATCGAACAGACCACGGCGCTCAACAAGCGGGTGGAAGCCATGAAACAGGTCTGCTCTCCAGCCCTGCCTGCTCCTGGGAATGGCAGCACATCCTCTGGGGGCTTCTGTGCAGCACAGAATGAGCGGGCTGGTGGGTTAATCCTGTAGTGGCTCTCTTCTCAAAATAGCTTGTTTATATGGTTTGAAACTGTGAAAACATTTTCACAGTTACTCCAGTTTAAATATTGAAAACAAGCATTTATTTGAAGAACATTGGTAGAAATGGGGTTGGTATCTTAAAAACCACTCTGTGGTGTCACTTGGTTTGCTCTCCAATGCAATAGTACACATTTTTATTAATTTAATCATGCCCATTTAATCATACAGAGGCTCTGACATGTTTCCTTCTGTACAGAATACTTTGTCTTTGCACTGTCTCCTTTTGTTTCCAAATAGCCTCTTGGGCTTTTTTGTGCTCATTTCTATTCTGATGTTAAGCTGCTCAAGGCACATTGTTAGACTGAGTGTGACTTTCACAAGACAGCTGCTGGGAAAACGTAAAGATGTCTTGTGAGTTTCCATACGGGAGTCCATCCTGTCACTTTAATGAACCCAAGATATGTTAATGGACCTATAAAATTATAACACCCTGCATGCAATTCAGCCCTGTAAAACTAGGCGTGCAGAGGCTTCATGGCTTCAGATCAAGAGTATTACATATCCCCATCTGTTGGGAGTCAGGATCCGTTGACTCGGGCCCGAGTGACTTGTACCCACACAGCCTTGTGGTTTAAGGTTTTGGGAAGCCGCAGTAAATGTCAGGAGGTCAGTACCTCTGGTTTGTCTTTACCACATCTCCATGAGTTTTAAATTGCCTGATGGTGAACTTGGCCTGCATTAACTGAAGGTTAAATGGCATCCACTACACACATCTAAGATGTGAAACTTGTTTAAAAACAAAGGTGATGCTTTTGTGTCTCTAAAGGACAGCATGTCTACAACACCTTCTGATGCGTGTGTTTGATATTATTATTTAAAAGCAAGCATTGTCTTCCTGGTTACAGACTGTGAGTGACAGTAGAACTGTGCTTTGTGACCTGCTGGCTAATACCTGCCTTGGGTTAATCAGATGTGCTGTGCCGTGTTGGTTTGTTTTTGTAATAACCAGTACCAGGAAGAAATCCAAGAGCTCAATGAAGTAGCAAGACATCGCCCTCGGTCTACTCTGGTGATGGGTATCCAGCAGGAAAACAGACAGATCAGGGAGTTGCAACAGGAAAACAAAGGTAAGATATAAATATTCTATCCTTTTCAAGCTCCAGCCTGTACCACTGGAAATAGTGAGAATTTTACCACTGATCTTTTTTCAAAACAGAGCTGTAGAAGAAATTTTTTCTTCTAATTTCAATTTGTCAGTTTAACTGATCATAATTCAATTCAAGAGTCCTAAAGTCCAAACTCTGGGACTGATGAAGAAAAAGAGATTTGGGAAAAATTACTTTTTTCAGTCCTTACCAAATGTCCAGCACAAGTGAGGAGATAAATAGAACTTAATTCTGCAATATAGGGATCTTTTTGGAGATGTGTTTAACCACTGCTGAAAATAATAGAAACAGTCAGGACAAGTTACGGTGTAAGTAGAGAAGTATAATTCTTTCTGGAATTCTGTGCACTAGGAATGCACTGTTTCTCCAGGAATGCCTTAGGTATTCTAACAATTCCATTCAGCAAAGGATTCAGTGATCTTAGTTCAGATGAGTCTTGCCTTATCTCAGGGGTTATTTATCCTTTGACTCAGTAGATTTTGAACAGAAGCATTTTTCGACTCTGGTTTTACCAAGCTGCAGATTAAGACAGATCTGTGAACTCCTTCCTGCCTTCTGTACAGTGTGGCTTGTAGTGGCTGGGGTAAAGCTGCTCAGCCACACTCCATATGGCATTTGTCAGCCACAGGGACTGGACACAAAGTCACACTAACAAAAGACTGTTACTGACCAGGAATTGTCCCAGGCTGATAGCCATCAAAGCCATTTGCAGAGCGTGTGTTGGTTGCAGGGAGTGGGGACACTCAGTTACGGGCTCATTTCAGTTTTCTCAAGCTGAAATACCTGTGCATTTTGATTTGGTTCTCTGTGTAAAACTCTTCACTGCATTTAAATTCTGTTGGCAGAACTGCGCACATCTCTCGAAGAGCACCAGTCAGCTCTGGAGCTCATCATGAGCAAGTACAGAGAACAGATGTTTAGGTTGCTTATGGCAAGCAAAAAGGATGATCCAAGTATAATAATGAAGTTAAAAGAGCAACATTCCAAGGTAATAACTTCATTAAGGGTTTTTGCTTTGATTTTTAGTTAACACCTTACTTTGTATGGCTCAATTCAAAGCTCACTTCTTGTCAGTTTTTGTGCTACTGTACTCCTAATGAGTCCTAATTTTTATAATCCACTCCATGCAACACAAACAGGAAACTATCAGTTGAGTAAGTCAACCTTACTGGCTTCTCATGTGTTAAAACTTTCAACAGGTAGCATTTCAGTACTGCATTTGCTTAATTTACTTTTCTTTCACTTCAGTCTTTAAGACAACTGCCGTTACACTGCCAGAGATTAGTAATAGTCAGACTTTTAGACTAGCTTTAATTTATGCTTGTGACACCAACAAATAATTAATAAACCTGTGCTTAGGGAGAGTAGGAGGAACAAGCTTTTTAAATTCAATATTCAAATATTTTTTCCCCTAAATATTGTAAATAAATTTAAAAAATTAAAAGTCCTTTTGACTATTGATTAACTGGATGAAGCAGGAAACACAAGTATATGTTCAGTTATTCAATAGTCAAAAGGACTTTTAAATTTTGGAGGAATTCATTATTCTGGGTCATTAACAGATCTAAACAGGAGTTTTTTAGCAAAATATTACATTTCATTGAAAATGTAACAATCATTAGAGCAATGCAGCTGTGTAGACAAACAAGTTCTAAGTGTTTAATGATCTTTGCCCTCAGCTAATTTAAGTTTGCAAAGCAAAGTTAGGGTCTGCTTACTGGGAAAACAGAATTTAAGAATTTTATTCTTTCTTGCCTGCTTACAGTATCCTATGTGTGTAATTACTGCCATTGGTATGAAAAAAATATTATTGGATTAGAACTGTATCTTTAACATACAATCTTGAAAAATGACGGATAAGGATCATTTTCAATGGAAGTTACCTCAGAATATGGTATAGCATCTGCTCCAGCTTCAGGAGAACCAACACAAGAGGGTAAAATGAAATCCATCCTGAGATGGACTGTGATAGTTCATTTAGGAGCACTTCAATGGAAAGGCAGGAAAAAGATACAAAAAAGAAAAAATAACATCTCACAATGTAATTGGAACAGGAGATTTAGGCTTCAACATTTTCATTAAACCTCTTCCTTCATGAATGCCTGATGAAAAAGATTTATCACCCTTATCCTGACACATAGGATTTCTGGAATTTCATTATTTATTCTCTAGCTCAACCTTCATATTCAGGAAGATTGAACAATGTTGAAACACTTATTAAATACCTCTCTCTTGTTAAGTAAAAAAATCCATTATACCCAAGGAGTTAAGCTCCCTGTTGCCAGTAATGCTATTTTCCCAAGTGCCAGCTGTTATTTTAGTGCCTGTTTACAGATTATTACAAGAGCATTGATTGCTGCAGATGAAGAAGCACCTCCTTTAAATAGATCAACAATGTTTTTGTTAGTGTTGTATGCAAGAGAAAAGTGTGTGTTGGTAGTAGTGACCCTGATCTAAGTGTGCTGTTTGAATTTGCTCAGCTGAAACAAGGCCCAAAAATGGGTGTGGCCCCTTTTTGGTTTTTATCTCTTTAGAGAGAAAAAACCCAATGTGTACAAAAGAGAGAGATACACAGAGGCTTTCACTGTCACTGCACTCTTTGTTTTTATCCCATCTAAGTTTTCCACACATGCCTTCCAGAGCAGAGCCTTCCAGTTTTCTGTTAGGATCTGATCTAACATCAGTGACCTTGGAACACGCCCGAAGTTGTATTGATCCAGAGCCCACATGAGCTGTGAAAGCAGGAAGCAGGGAGAGCAGCAGTATATCTGAAACCCACAGCTCCTACTCAGTCTTTCTCAAGGGTGCATCGTTGCCTGACCACAGCTTCCTGTCAAGCTAAATTTGGGAGTTCTTTAAAAAAATGTTTCTTGTCATCACCTGCACTGGAAACTGAGAAGGAAATAAAGATTTACAGCAAGTTCTTCCTTGCCCCCTCACATTGAGAGTGGGCATTTAACAACTGCTAAATTATAGTTTGGGCAATTGAAATGGCAGAGAGGAGAAGGCTGATGTTTATTTCAGTAAAGGGTATTTGTTTTGGTCAGATAAGTTTATGATTCCAACTGAGGCAGTTCTTCATGGTAGTTTAAAGGCAAGGTGATCATCTGCCAGCTGTATGGATCTCCCATCAAATTCATAATTTAAAGGTGGGATTTAGCTTTAGTCTCTACTGTCCTTCATTTCAGCCCTCCTGTCCTGCTTTTCCTGATACTAGCCAATAAATATCGTGGATTTGGCCAGGTCAGGCACAACTAGACTGGCATCACAGCAGAGTTGGAATAAAAGACAAGTTGAAAAATGAAAGCTGTTGGAAATACCTTTAAACTGTCTGGCTTAACTGAGCAGCAGTGAATGCCAGAGGGGCACAGGCTTCTCATGTAGCATTGCAGGGAAAGGCGGCAGTGACTCTTGTCCTGAACCTCTGAAGTCCAGAGCCCAAATAAGCTGGAATTGGAGTCAAGCAAAAGTATCTAAAATAGAGAGTGGAGGACAGGTTTGAGTTTTGTCATATGTGACATAGTAAGGATGACCACTGCACCTGCTCTTTTTTAGAGAGCAATGCTGGTCCACGGGCTGGTACTGGAGATCAGGTTTCAAACACCTGGAAAGAATGTGGCTTTCCCTGCTGTTGTCACAGGAGTGGAGCAGTTTTGCATATCCAAAATAACACACATCAGTTCCTGCTGCACAGGAGGGCCTGGTCAGGGCAAGTATAGCACCATCTAGTAGTCATTTTGAGGCCAGGGCTCACAGTTGGTTAAGCTTTTATCAAATTCCACTGTGGGGCAAACCAGGTTTATTTAAATAAACAGGAGCACTGTGGCTGCCCACACTGTAAAGTTAGAGAGAATTTGTTTTCCAAAATTGAGGTCTGTGATAAAAAATGTCACAGCAGCTAAACCACATTTAATGCTTTGCTTTTTTAATAGTGCAGAAAATATATCACTAAGATATTACTAAATATTGTATCTCAGGAGCTGCAAGTGCACGTGGACCAAATTACAGAGATGGCAGCAGTGATGAGAAAAGCCATTGAGGTGGATGAAAGGCACGGCTGCAAAGAGCAGGAGCGCATCACCCAGCTCGAGGTGAGGAGAAAGCTGCAGAGGCACAGATATTAAAGTAAAGGTCCTCCCAGGTGTTTTGTGGAGTTCCTGTCCCAGTAACTCACTGCTGTTGTGTTACCCGTGCCTTGCTGGAGCAGGGGAAGCACCACTACAGCTTAATCTCAAGGAGGGGATGCTTAAAGCCCATCCAAGCGAGCAGGAGGGTCGGAAACCTCATGTGCTCCCTTGGAGAAGATGACACAGCCCTGATTTCAAGTCAGTGTTTTACTCCTTACGCATTAGTTTGGAGTAGAGGGGAGGTTTTAACAGTTACCCTGATTTCTTTCTGGAGTCCTATTAATGTGTTTTTCTCTCTCTGGTTTTAGCAAGAAAACAAAGGCTTAAGAGAAATTCTTCAAATCACTAGAGAATCGTTTCTGAACCTCAAGAAAGACGATGCATCAGAGAGCACGTCCCTGTCAGGACTAGTGACGAGCAGTGATCTGAGCCTGAGGAAAAGCTAAGGACTCTGGGAATCAGCAAGCTTCAGTTGCACACTTAAACCAATGGAGCATCAGGGGGCACTGGTCAAGCACTTGTTACTGAATAGGGCACCAGCAAGAGAATGCATCCAGCTCCAGCTCAGTGGCTTTTATACTGTGTAACATAAATTCAGCTGGTGTTCTGCAATACCCTCAGTGACAGATTGATTGCCATAGATCTAACCTCAGTAGGAAATGGATTAATGCACTTGCTGAATTGCAAATTCTTTTTATATGAACTTGTTTTACAGATAAAAGGTGAGATTTCAAGTAATTTATATAAATTATTGCTCATACAAAGTTCAGTGCAACTCTTAGATAATAAAGGTAAGATTTCAAGTCTGATCTCTGAAAGTAACTTATGAATATGCTTTGTGCATGATCCTCATAGCATTTTTTCCTTTTGTTTTGGTTTTAATAACTTCTCATTTTGCAACAAACCTCTTTGATGGGAGGGGCACACAGGCAGCATAAAATTTAAGGATTTCTGTCATTTAGCCTTGGGGTATCACTTTCAAATACAAGGCCAATTTTTAAATTTAAGAAATGCTGTCAATCAATTGTTTGGAGTTTTTAAATGAAACAAGATTCTTTCAAATACGTGCACTGAATTGTATTGTGAGAACATGGAAAGAGCTGTTCCCACTTTGTTGTTCTCAGGAACACAGGCAGCAATACAATTCTGCCTCAGCTTTTACCTTTAGGAGAGGAAATCCAGCTCTGTTCTCTGTCAGTAAGAAGCCACATGAGTCCTATGTCTTTGTTCTCTGGTTGCCTGCCCAAACTTCCTGAGTGAGGAATGGCAACTGGAAAGAACAAAAGCAGTGGCAGCAGAAAGGGGAGATGGAGGAAGGAGGAAGCAGCTTCATGGCAGAGCTGGCAGCCTGCAATTAATACCCTTAATTCTCCTTTCTCCAGTACTAACTAGTCATCAAGAAGATTTTAAAGTGAGTTAAGCAGAGTGAAAGCTGTCAGCTGCAGAAAACTGTGGAACTACAGCTGCCACCCACAGTTTCACATTCTGGCTGTTCAATAACCCACCAAGCAACATGAGCTGAGCTATCCTGAAATCGACCACCACTTAGTCAAGTTTGATTTTCAGTCACAGCAACACAGAAGGAACTAAGCATCCAACATTTCCAAGCATGCCAGCTTCAATACAGCTTCCTGTGCCCCAGCACAGCTTCCCTGAGCTCGAGGTAAATGTTCCACAGGCCTAAGGGGGAGCTTTCAGTTCAGTGCCACTGTCTTAGGAGCAGCTCAGTACCTTTGTTCGGTTCTCCCTGTTGCTGCTCCTTCCCGTGGTGCTTTTAAGAGGAAATAAGTGAGAAAGGAACATTATCGGGCAGTAAATGCCTTGTTTTCAGAGAATTAATACATGTGCTGACAGGACAGGTAAAGCAGGTCTCCACATTCTCACAGCCTGCTTTAGAAATGGAGAAGCTGCTGCTTCTTTGCAGAGCACATTGGCTTCTTGCTAGGCTTAAGAACACAATGAGGACATTCACATGCATGGAAAAAAGTTATGGCCATTTCCAGACTTGTGAAACAGCCGTGGGTAAATTCGGGGGGAATATTTTAGCTCAAGCACAAAATATTCTTGTCTGCTTTTATATTATCTGTAAAGCTTCGCCGGTGCTTCTCTAATCTAGATTTTGCATTTCTGCCATGGCTTGCAAGCTGCTGACTTACCAGAAGCAACATCTTTTTTCACTGGAGTGTTCTGTTGTTGCAAACTTACAAGGAATTTTGGGTTCAGTTGTTGAAGTTCTTGTTTCTAGAAGCATCTTTTCAGCCATGTGCTGGAGTCAAGAGGCATTTCTATCCATTTGATGCTGAATTCAGCTTCATGGCTGACTTCTGCTTTGGCTTCCGAATACAGAAGAGGGTTGTTGGTCTGTGGCAGTACTTTGAGGTTGCTCTATTATGAAATAATGCTTGATTTAGTGTTTATTTTTGTAAATTAAAAAAAAAAAGTGACTTAATTTATCTACTCCTAGTCTTCACATTTGATACGTCTCCCCTTTCATTCTCCTACCCTGATCACTTTAGGATTTTAAAGAGCCTTCACAGTGTGTGGAGTGACTATTTTTCATTGCATACCTGTTATTTTTGTAATGCAGATGGCTTGAAAAGGATTTATGGCTAGAATTGTGTACTGTACAGTAAACTTATTTTATCAATAAAGTTGACTGAAAACATGGATGTCTCCATGACTAAAGCAAGGTACTGGCTCTGAGATGAGCCTTGTTGGCAACATAAGATAAGAAAGTAACCAAAACTGTTCTATGTGGCAGCTGTTTAGCTGGGGGCAGACTGAAACTAAATTTGGCTGGTTTGTACAACTAAAAGCTTTGAACAGCGTTGGCTTTTTAACAAGCACATGGAATTAGAAGATTGTTAAAACACAGAACTAATGGCACTGTTTTCATGCAGAATTACATGTACTGACATCCCTGTGTAAATGCCCAATGGTTTAGGGAGTTTCCTTAAGCACTTTTTCTGGTTAAAAGAGGAATTTCCTGGTCCTCTGTTGGAATGTAAAACTTGAACTTGTTTTTTTTTTGGGGGCCTGGAGTCTGAGTGTCCGGGGCATGACCGGCTGTCACTTTGGCCAGGAGAGCACTGTGGTGCTGCTCACAGCATGAGGGCAGAGGGAAGGTAAGACCTTAAAGCTCCTCCAGTGCTACCTCCTGTCATGGGCAGGGACACCTTCCACTTCTCAGGTTGCTCCAAGCCCTGTCCAACCTGGCCTTGAACCCTGCCTGGGATGGGACAGCCACAGCTTCTCTGGACAAGTATTTTGTAATTTTTATCAGTTCTGTGACAAATCAGCTGCACACACCTGTTATCCAGCCAAGCTGATAAGAGAGCACAGGTCAGCTAAATGCAGGTTATAGTAGATGCTGTGTGCAAAACTACATCAAGTCATTCCTTTGCTTATGGACCATTTGGCACAAGTGGGGCTGAACAGGAACTGTACGGGAGGAGAGACTGAGTTCCTGCTGCCTGCAAGCACCTTCCTGTTCCCAGACATTGAGAGCCAGTGTGGCCCTTGTATCAGGGAATATCCTTATTCCCCACATTTAGAAAAAACTCACCTGACAACTGCCTTAACCAACTGCTCAGCAAGGAGGGAAACACTTTGTCACTGCAGTGTTGGAAGAAGCATGTGCTGGCAGCACTCCTCAGGCACCAGCCAGAGAACAGGCACAGGGGAAACCCACCAACTCCAGCTGCAGTCTCTTTCCATTTCCCAAGGTGGGTGAAGGTTTACTTTTTTGAAGAATGTCAATGACTTCTCTGCAGTGTTCTCAGCACCAGAAATCCCCCAGTCCATACACCTGAGGCTGGCTCTTCCAGCAGTGAGCAGCAGTAGAGCTGGTTTTGAGAAGTCAGTTCTTGGAAGCTCAATACAGCACGCCAATGGATGCAGGGTGATCAGCACCTTCCCTTTTCCAATACTACATTCAGGAACACCGTAAACAAATTTTTAAATGACTCATCATCTGCAACTCATTACATTCCTGGCTAAGCAAACAGCAGCTGCCTCCTACACTTCTCTACCTGTGCTTCTTTGCTTCCTGCATATGGCTTTCCCCCTCACTCTCAGCATTCAGGATTTAAAAAAAATCTAATTCAGCTCATTTTGAGCATATTAGATAATCTGTTGTTACACTAGATAAGATGGAAAAGTTGGAACTGGTGGTTTTTCTGACAAGGCAGCCTTGTGAAGATCTAGTTCTGAAGCAGGCAGGGAAGATTTACACAACCCTCTTCTCCTGCCACTCCCTCTTGCCCCCAAAATGAGCTCATTTATTGCTCTGGTTTGAAGCTGACTTCTCCCAGTGTGCAAGGAAGCACAAAGCCCTTCATGCTCAGCAGGAGTCAGCTGGCTGCCTGGAGCTGGGGGCTGGAGCAGATAGGCTCTGAGAGCAATAAAATAAATATAATAAACAACAAGCATCTGTTGAACACACTAGTGGTTAAGGGAGCTGTTGTTTCCAGAGAAAACTGACACCAGAGCCTACTAATTCAGATGGACATTGGCAAAATCCAAATAAATCTAGATATATCAAAATGCATTTCTGCTCCTGAGTAAGGACAAAATAACCTAACAATACTCACCTTGCCTACCCAAAGGCTCAGTGTTTCTTATGCTGACTCTTCACTGGATAAACCAACCAGGAACCAAAGTTCCACTAAAGCTCACCCCAAAAAACACTGCCAAGGTCACTGCAGACCTACAGCTGCTGACGGGTCAGAAGGCAGAGAAATGAAAAGCTCCAAGGCTCAGTGAAAAATGCATATTTTGAGATGGAGCCTACTGATTCCTCTGGAGGGGCTCCCTCTTTTTTGGAAGCCTTTCCAGATCAATCACAGAATCATAGAAGGGTTTGTGCTGGACAGCACCTTAAAGAGACCTTAAACAGATCTCACCCTGGACCTCAAGGGGTACACAAAAAAAGCCTTGAAAATACCCCTTCAACACCACAGTGGATCAGTTCATGTATTCTGATCATCACCACTGTTACTCGCTGTGGCTTAGGGACTAGGGAAGAAAATTCCTGAAACATCTCTTGGCAGAAACAAAAAAAGGAAATACAATCTCCAAGTCAGGATCTCAGAAAAAGAGTTCAAAGCCCACTTCTGCTAGAAGATTCCTATGTGATCTTGCAGACCAGTTTTCAGGCAAGATGGGGATGACAATCATCCCTTTGTTCTCCAGAGCCTCATCTGACAAAGGTCTCAAAAAAAAGCCCCTCTGGACCACGCGCTTCCCTCAGTGGCTGCACAGAGCACATGCCACACTCAGCCTCTGGGTGTCACTGCAATGCCAGCCGCCCTTCCCCACCTCAGCCCTTGGCCAGAAGAAATTTTTCAAAGCTAACTCCCTGCAAGATCAATGGCAGAGGCTAAACTGTAAAAGCATCACTGAATGCAAAGAGACCCCTTTAGTTTCAATATTCTTTGAAAAGACATCTTTATTATAAAAGATATAGAAAATTAAAGTTAAACTTGTTTCTTGCACAATGTTAATTGCAGCAGTTATAAAAACCCACCAAGGCAAACACGTTTAAGAGCATTTCTATACCACAGAAGGTTTTGCTGCTTGCCATGACACATGGCAGAGACATGCTCAGGATGAGTGCAGGGAGGACAGGCAGAGACACGGGGAAGAGCTTGTTTACCCCATGTGCCACACAACAGCACAGGGAAACCAGACCCAAACCGCTGGATTTCAGCCTTGCTTTGCTGTTTGAGGCAGATGGTCCAGCTCCAAGCAAGGATGGGATTTGTCTCTAAACATCAGAAGGGTTCAGTTACCTCAGACACTGTCTCTGAGCTCTCACTCCTTAAAGAAAAGCCATTTAAAAGTCATTCATCCCTGTCTATGCTAAGGTGTTTTAACTTCCAACAAAGTTCCCAGAAAAAGTTATTTTGCCAGTTTCCTCAGAGCTGTTTCTTACAGATTTCCTACCAAGAATTTAAAGTGGTGGCTGAGAGCTTAAGCTTCCACCCCTGGGGAATTCCCTCATGGAGGCTCCACACAGGCACCTCACACAGGCAGGACTGTGCACTCAGCTGCCCTCACTGAAGGTTCAGACACAGGGAGGAGGAGGAAGAGTCACCATACACTGTGTCAAGGTACAGCATGTGAGACTTGAGCCATCCTTCAGTGCATGACAGACTCCCACAGGAGACCAGGACAGGGCACAAGAGACAAGCACAGGTAAAACACCCTCAGGTCTCTTTGGGATAAGCCAAAAACACATTGCTCCAGCTGACATTTTGAAAATGGCTCTTAGAGTTTTTTTTAAGGAAGAGCATAAAGCCACCACATGAGATTGGTCCCTCATCTGCTTTTATACCACATTCTGCTTTGGGCAGATGCAATTCAAATAGGTAAGGAACACATTCAGTCAGCAAGGTTCCTGGTCAGTATCTTGCTAGCTGAATGCTATTTTCACCCCTTAAAGGCAAAATTAAAAGATGATTAAAAATAAATAATTAGTGTTTCAGCCAACTCCAGGGGAAAAAAATTGCAATTGGCTACAAAGAGCTTATTTACTTTTTTCTTTTATGACAGCACCATTAGAAAAGATACTATACCAGAGCAGAAACAAGAACAGGCTGTTCAGAAAGCAAACAGAGAGACAAACCTCTTGTGTTCTCTTAGCAGCCATCTCTGCACAGAGACCAGATGACTGGCTTGCTACAAAACCACCCAAAAGCAAAGGAAAAAGTCTTCTTGTCTCAGATCAGTCCCCGTTCCCGAGCCCCACAGTGCACATGTACTACAGTTAACTCAGTGCAGTTTCAATTCAAGTCACTCAGTTCAGCTTGCAAGGTTCAGTAACACTTCTTGGAAACCAGTGTGCTGCAGCCACACATTTTGTACCTGTTAGAAGGAGATGCTCAGTTCCTGCTGGAAGAACTCCTTGTATGTCCAGTTCCTGTCCCTCCCCTCACAGCTAGACAGGCTGCCCACCCTTGGGAGCGAGTTGGGCACTGCCTCAGCAGACATTTCCACATGCAAGGGAACAAACAGCAGGCTGCTTTCCAAGGCCTGTTTGATATTTCACATACCCAAACAGCAAAGTAGACCCCACAGGATCAATGCCTGTCCTTGGCAGGAGGAGTACAGGATTCTGCAGCTGGACACAAGCAGGTTGCAGCAGGCAGAGTGTGCCACAGAGGAGTCACAAACAGCATGTAGTGTACTGGACAGGTAACTGCTCTGCCAAGCTGGCCAAGCAGCAATCTCTTATTCAGCAGGACAAATTAGCAGTGGTAAATCCTGCACCACTGGCTGGTTGCTGGTAATCATCTCACCATTCCCAGATCCTCCCTCTCCATTCCCACCAGTTATTTGGCAAGTTACAGAAGCAGTGGAGTTCTCTCCCCAGCTGGCTGGTCTTTCTGGAAGAACTCTTTGATATGCAGCAGCTTGTTGTGGATCCTCTCTCTCAGGGGAGGGATATGATGGCTGGGGTCTAAGACATTGGTGCTTCTACGCTCCCTTTCCCTCTTCCAGGTGAGATAGGGATGTGGTGGGAAGGGCACCTCACTCCTCTCCCGGCGGAGCTGCACAGTGACCCCGCTGAGGGCCAGCATTGCCCACACTGACAGGATGATGAAGTCTGGAAAAAGAGAAACAGATTCCTGTAGCAAAGCAGAACATTCCTTGCTTTCCCAAGCACAGACACTGAACTAGTTTCGTGACAGAAAGGAATGAAGCATCATGCCCACATCCTCAGACGCCCACAGTGACTCCATGCAGGGGCAGGACACACAGGGAGTTGGGAAGAGTCTCTTCACTCTATTAGGCCTTTGACTGCCCAGTCTGCAGACTTTTCAGCAAGCTGCCAGCACAAGTCTGAGCAGCACCTTTCACAAGGGCCTTTGTCACAACACCTGCAGGAAGGTTCCTGCCTTGGAATCTACTCAGTACTGCTTTTGAAGGACTAGAATTTCTCACGTGGATGTTAAATCTCACACTGTACTGTGTTCTCCTTCCATCCCCTTCCTGCCCTCGCTCTACTGTTTACAACAGAACCAAAGAGGCAGTAATTCCTCCTTAAAAAGAGAATAAAGTCTCAGGAGGACTCACCATTCCTTTGAAAAGGCACATTGGTGTAAGCTCTGTTGAAGTAATTGTTGAGGACCCTTCTGAGCAGGTCTAAGGTGATGTAAGCAAGGCTTGTATAGACGTAGCAAGCAATGGCCAGGATCACTGTGTAAGAGCCCACTATTCCAGAAGCCAAGATGTTCAGCTAGACAGGGAGAAAAAAACACAGCTTTAGGAGACTGATGAACACTCTTTATTCCCCACCTCCCTAAGACAGTAGAATCATAGAATGGCCTGGATTGAAAAGGACCTGAAAGCCTATCCAGTTCCAACTCCCTGTCATGGGCAGGGACACCTTCCACTGCCCCAGGTTGCTCCCAGTCCTGTTCAACATGGCCTTGGACGCTGCCTGGGATGGGGCAGCCACCGCTTCTCTGGACAAGTATTTTGTAATTTTTATCAGTTCTTCTGTGATAAATTGGCTGCACACACCTGTTATCCAGCCAAGCTGATAAGACAGCACAAGTCAACTAAATGCTGGTTTTAGTGGATGCTGTGTGCAAAACAAGTAATTCCTTTGCTTCTGGACCATTTAGCACAAGTGGGGCTAAACAGGAACTGCCTGCAACCGGCCCTGTGCAGGGCTTCACAAAGCTGTGCTAAGTTTTCTGTACATCTTCCATGGGACAACATTTTGCATTAAGAAGTCTGATCCCCCCTTCTCCCTCTCTCCCTACTTCTGAGGTGACAGCAGAGTTACTTACAATTCTTGGGCAGCCAACAAAAAGCACTGGAATCATCAAGGCTACACAAGTAAAGGTCACCCAGAACACCACATCGTCACGGAAGACCCTGTAGTCTCCTGCCAAGACACCACATTCAGCAGTGAGGGAAACATTTCCTTTTTCACAAGTGTTTGGGGGTCAGCTTTTTCCCCTCAAAATTCTGTATGCTCAGAAATACCTGGAGTACATTGTTGAAAAGCTCAGCTTTTGAGCTCAAATCCTGACTGTTGAAGATGTATTAGAACAGTTAATCAAGAACAGAAAAACTGTCCCAGTTGGGACAGCAGATCTGGTCCATGGAACAACGATTTTTTGACAAGGTACACGTTCCTCACCTCGTAAGAATTAAAAGTACCAGAGTACTACTGCCCAATAAGAAGCTCTTTTGTTCCCTTTATGGGTTTCCAAGCTAAAAATCTGCATCAGACTCCAGAGTATGGTGCAAATGTAGCCATCACCACACCACCAGGCAACAAATTCTTCTGGGTTTAAGGAAAATTAAATCACTCAAAGCCTTCTTTGCTTCCCCTGCCTTCTAAGGCCTGTGGATTCACCAGAGGGGATAAGTTGACCTCCAGCTGAGTCACTGTTCCACTTTAATGAAGAGCAACCAGGGACTGCATGGATTACCACAGATTCATGGCTTGAGTCAAACACAGATGACTGGAGAATGAAAACCTGTCTCACCGAGGGACCTTAAAAAGAGAAGTTTTGAGACTGAAAATTACAATAGCTGATGCTCTGATGTCCCAGAGGGACTCCAGCTCAGCAGGCTTACTGGTTTTTAAGCAATTTGTCTAAGGCCTTTATGCCTGAAGCCTTCAAATTAGACTGTAGATTTTCTACTGGGATTTGTTCTGGACAGAGAACAAGAGAGCAAGTGCATGCCTGGAGCAGAACTGCTGTTCCACAGATGGCACAGAGTTTAATTAGGAAGGGTCACCAAGCTCTCTGCAAAACAATCAGTTCCCTTTTCCCCAAATACTTTTATTTACAGCGCAGCTGAAAGAAGCTTTCAGGTACATCTCTACTCCTCCCAGCACTGGAATGGGAACGTTAAACATCCCAGTAAGATAAACCAGAGAGTGCCATTCACTCTTGAGCCTTGCAGTGTGCCTGCAGCACTGCAGGAGCACAGCACTCACCAAGCAGAGGATGACAGTGCTTACCTAGGGGAGTAAAGAAGAGCGTCGATGAGAAGAGAAACCCCAACACAAGTCCAATAACAAACATGCTGAGCAGGACAGAGCCAAATCTCCACCAGCTCACAACCAAGAGCAGGCCTCCAATGATTCCAGCCACCGCTGTCAAAATAAGACGCACTGAAAGAGAGAAGAGAAAATTCCAGCATTCTGGAAACTTCAGTTCCTGCAGTAACATTTTCAGCACCTTTAATTACATGCATGTTTGGCTTTTTTCACTGAGTTTACATGAGGTAACAAATAAAAGTATCAGAATGTGCTTCATGCACTTCACTTAGACGCCAGCCTGCAGCTGGGGATGTGCTGCTGGAAAGTGGCGGGGGGGGCTGGAATGGAGGCCTTGGCACTGTGTACATCAGTTCCCTGAGTTCCCAGGGAGTTCAGGTGGCTACTAGCTACTGCACATGTATCAAAAAAGGAATTCTATGAGGTGGGACAGACAGAAAGAACTAATTCGGTCTAGTCTAACAAGCTGGGCCCAGACCACCTACTTCCATTTTACAGATGAAACCTACATTTGATCCGAAACAGAGGTCCATGCATTGTGAAAGTAGGAAGAAGGTATGTTGCACATTTCCAGAGTTTCCAAACACCTCTTATCTTCCTTGAATAGATACTGAAACTAAATCCAGCTATTAATTCTGCCTCACTGTGATGCTGGAAGGAACACTTACTCTGCTGCATTTTCAGCTATTATGGCAATCAGAGCTCAAGTATCCAGCCATCACCCTGCTATCCTCCCTGTGGCTGGCTGACAGCACAATTGAGATTGGACCTGAAGGGTTCCTAACAAGAGTTTGGGAAGAGCACAGGATAGCCTGACAGATCTACTCACCATCATAACTAAGGCCAGTTACCCTGGTAACGAACACAAAGAAGACAAATGCTGCAACAATGAAGCCCATGAAGAATAAGTCTAGAGAAGAAGGAAAATGTATTTAGCAAGCTTCATACCAAGCCCACTTCAGTGGATCTTCAGACATCTTCATATTACAATGGGGAAGGAACATAGCAGCTCACAAAAGGAGAGCCAGACAACAATTTGTTCTCGACAGGGGTGTCCTCAAGCACTACAGATAGTCCAAAATTACATATTTATAGCTATATTGCCCAGCATGCACCCTAGTTCTAGGTTTCTATTCTTTGCATCCCAAAAACTTCCTGCTCTGAGCTTAAAGGCTCAGAACCCATAAAAGCAAAGCAGTGGACCTAACTGGCACAGCATCACTATCAAGTGAATCTTTGTAATAACACCATCATTCTAAGTTACACAGAGTAACATTTATGAAGTTCCAACCAGACTTATGAAATGAAATATTCAGTACCTGTTTTCCAGAATCTGTGTCCAAAAAAGCAGGTGAAAAGACCAAGAACAGCAAAAGCAGTGAAGAATACTTTGGTAGAAAGTTTACCTACGAGAAGAAGGGTAGGTTTAGTAGAGCATTCCACAAAGTAGTCCCAACAAAGAGATTAAGGTATGGTCAGGCTGCTGTCACAAACTTTCCTGACAACTTGAGAGCCGCCACTCTGTCAGATCTGCAATGCTTGAACTAACAGTTGGCTTGGTAAGATCTCCAACAGAACATTGAAATAGTCCCAGATTGATTAAGAAATCAAGAGCTTCCTCCTTATTCAAGAGAAGTTTCTGTAAGTAGATGTAACTTGTTTATAATACAGATATAAATTTGCCTGAAAAGTCTCTGCTCAGGTTTAAAAAAAGGGACATCCAGACATCGATAAAAATCAGTTCTATGGGATTAGTGACCCAGGCAGCAGCTATAGGCTTAATCACTGCAGCCTTCACCATTTGTCTCCCTCTCATACATTTGCCATGCAACAAAAATGATCATCAGCATCCCATTATGGCTCACTCTGTCTTCTATGCAAATTTCTTACCTACATTTAAGCTATTTGCAGAAGTAAACCATATTTTCCATGTGCTCTGAATTAGAGAAGTTTAGCCTAGACAATTTGTCTCACGTTGTCATAGGACAACACTGAGTTTGACAACAGTCACTTGTGTCACAGCAGATAAGAAAATAATGAGAACAAACCTTACTTTATGAACCAAATTCTACCAATTACTTGTGTCCCTTCTGCATCCATAACAGGAGTGGCAGCTTTGCTGTTTCTGCACAAATTCCATCATTATATAGCTTTGTACAAAGCAGCATGACTCGGCAGTCGCTCCACTACTGCTGACATTATCTTCATTCTTGTTTTAGATGACTGCCTCCTTTGAAAAATACCTGCAGGATTCCTGTTAGCACCAGCAGTTAGAAAAATCTGGCTGGAGCCTAATCTAGTCTGTGTTTTATTAGCTCAATTTCACATCCAGCATCTGCAGTCCTACAGCTTATTTGAAATTATGTATCCAGTAGAAATGAACAGAGCTAGGGTGCCACCACAGAGTTCAGAGTTACATTTGCAAGCCACATATTAACCACCATTAAGTTAAACCTTTAATTGCTAGTGGTTCTCCTTAGTCTTACTTCATCAGACTTTCTCCTCAATCAAGAAGCAGACTTCACCATAAAGTAACAAAATATACACAGTATAAAACAAAGATCTCCTGCACACATTGAGAAAAGAATCTTAAAACCCATTCGGCGTGTTGGAGCACAACAAGCTGCAGAGGAGTTGGCATGGACACACAATTCCCAACTTACTGAGGGAAGAGCAGTTATCTACCAGGTCAGCAAAGCTGCAGGCATATGTATGCACAGGTATGTATGCAGCAGAACTGTTCCAAAGAGGATCCCACACTATGACATTGTAGATCACACCTTGTCCAGGAAGTGAGGAGAAGTAGACATTGGTCTTGTCATCAGCTGTCAGCGTAAGCATCTGGAAAAGTAAATATCTCTGTTAAAGGCTCACAGGATGGAACCCTTCCCTCCAGCACTACTGTGTTTTCTGACAGGGGAGAAGATTCTACCACTCCAGTTTTGCTCCTCCCTTCCTGAGGGCACAGTTCAGGTTCCCTACCAGCCTACTTACCCAGGTTTGGCCTCCTGGAAAGGCAGGCAAGGCTGCCATTCCACTCCCCAGCAGGGCCAGGGAGCTTGTCACATCTCCCCTCCAGGAAGATAAGCACAGGGGAGAAGAACGCAAGAGAGCCCCACTGCCACATGGCTGCTACCTAGTGCTTTGGGCTCACCTTAATGCCATTGGCTTTGACACTCTGCACCCCAGACATTTTCCGTATGTGGCTCATGAGCACCATCTCGGACAGGTCATTCTCGGGCAGGAAGTACTGGTACACGTCGTAGCGCAGCCGCCACCGGGAGCTCTGACCAGTCCCTGAATCACAGGAGGGGGGGTTTGCTCCCCTGCAATGAAAAAACACATCAGCCACAAGGCCCCAGATCTTTACATTAGTTTTCAGCAGTTACCTGTCCACAGGGTCTGCCTCTACTCTTTAGAGGTGCACACCAGCAGCTAACTCAAAGCTGGACTGTATTTGTGAGCACAGGGCACAGCAGAATCACACAGAACCACCCTGGCACAGGTGGTGGCTGTGCTGGTTCCTGCCTTTACACTTACAGAGGCTTCCTACGAATTGCCACAACAAGAATTCCAGGAGGCCACAACAGCCAAAGACCACGACATTACTGTATGTCCTTCCATGCAGTTCTGAACAGTCTTCCCCATTCCCTGCCTATCACTTGTGACACCAGGCACCATTCAGGAAATAATGCCTTTTAACTTGAAATCTCAAGTTAAACAAAACTCTAGGTCATTATCATGCTTTAGTACTAAGAAAGAAATAAAACTGGCTGTAACATACAATTGCTTCTCAAACAAATTAAGCTGTTACAGGGAATGGAAAGATCCAGTATTTACTGACTGCTTACATTTCTGAAGTTGCATAACCTCCCCCACAAGATGTAACTCTCAACCTTTATCTCTCTCATGCAGTACCTCTTCCCCTCCTCCTTTTCCCCATTTCCATTTGTTGCAGTGAACAAGATTCCTGCCAGCAGCTGGATGGTTCAGCTATTACAGCAGGGTCTTATTTTAGCCTTTTGGCCAAACACAGGACAGAAGGTCTTGCTCAGTGCACTGAAGCTTTCCACACACCTGGTATATCCCAAGTTTGCAGGGGCAAACTTGATGTGTATATCAACCAACGTGTAGTCCAGGTAAATATTTGGATCCACTTCCAAGTCAAATTCTAGATTGCAGCCCCCAGGAATAGGATCTAGAACACAGAGAACATAACTGCAGTTACATGCTTGCAGGCACAGTCCACTTGCTGAGCACATAAAATTATCAGGTTCTGGCCCTGCAGGCAGCAAAAGGGTTTCACTGCAGCCTGTGACAGGACCCCACACATGGGTGGCTCCAGTGACTGGAGTGTTGGAATGGAAGGATACAAGCTCCTGCCAGGTCTTGCACATGGCTCAGGGCAATCCCAAGCACAAACACAGGCTGGGTGGAGAATGGATTGAGGGCAGCCCTGAGGAGAAGCACTTGGGGGTGTTGGCTGATGAGAAGCTTGACATGACCCAGCAACATGTGCTCACAGCCCAGAGAGACACCAACATCCTGCATGCAAAGAGGAGTGGGCAGCAGGGCCAGGCAGAGGGGATCTGCCCCTCTACTCTGCTCGGGCAAGACTCCACCCCAACACAAGAAGGATGTGGACCTGCTGGAGTTAGGCTAAAGGAGGGCCATGAAGATGACCAGAGGGCTGGAGCACCTCTCCTATGAGCAAAGGCTCAGTGTAGGGGTTGTTCAGCCTGGAAAAGGCTTTGGGGAGACCTTTCCAGCAGCCTTCCTATACCTGAAGGGAGCCCACAAAAAAGCTGGAGAGGGAATTTTTACAAGGGCCTAGGGATGATAGGACAAGGGGTAATGGCTTTAAGCTGAAGGAGGGTAGATTTAGATTGGATATTGATGCCTTGGGTTTTAGCTTTCATATTTTTCAGGTTTTGTGCTGCCTAGGTGTGTAGCTCTGAGCTTCACATTAGGTGTCAGTAAGTTCCCTTCGCAGAGTAGGTAGACAAAACAATCCCTTTCCAGCTTGAAACCAAGGACAACCATTACAAGTTTCAGGCCCAAAAAGTATAAACAACAGAGGACTGAAGAGAGCAACAAGGAGGATGGAACTTCATAACCTGAAGCTGTAATTGGACAATTAACTCCAATATGCAAATGGACCAAAACTTATAAAAGTGTGAGACCTTGTGACTGGTCATCCATTTTGTGACCAGTTTGGGTTCATCTTGGCTGTAGCCCTGGCCAGGCTCTTGTACTGCCCAAGGTGTATGCATTGAGGCCTTTCAATAAATACCTACTTTATTCCTTTAGCTCTGTCTAGTCTCTGTTGCAGGTTCAGCCTCTCAAGGCATCAATATGAGGAAGAAATTCTTTCCTGTGAGGGTGGGGAGGCCCTGGCACAGGTTGACCAGAGAAGTTGTGGCTGCCCATCCCTGCCAGTGTCCAAGGCCAGGCTGGATGGGGCTCTGAGCAACGTGGGGTAGCGGAAGGTGTCCCTGCCCATGGCAGGGGGCGTGGAACTGGATGATCTTTATGGTCCCCTTCCAATCCAAACAGATTTGTGATTCCATGATCACATGCACAGCAGTTTTCTATTCTAAGGCTTAAGTCATGGCAAGACCATAGAGTACATCCTATACACAACTCACAGTTCAGCAGTGACAATAAAAACATTTTCAGCCCATTTCAAAGGAATTTCTGGTACCTCTATCAGATTTCCACCATGTAAGACTGAAAGGTCAACACTTCATTCCACAGATGACTTGCCTGAGCAGAGCTGGCATGCCCTGAGCACGTACCTTTCTCCATGTAGGGAATGGAGATGGCAGTGCTGAGCACCTGGCCAGCACCCAGGGCGCGCAGGTACCACGTACACACAGTCTGCTCAGGCCGAAGGACGGACACCAGCCCTTTGTCCACCCCAATTCCTGAGCTGTTCACCGACGGAGCCTGCATAGAAACAAATTATAGAAACAAGTAGTTCTTCTTGAGAAGATTTCTACCACAGTTTGATAATATTTCTGTATTTTGATAGTATCACAGGAGGCTATTTCTGCCACAAACCTGCCAGGCACACACATCAGTGCCAGTTACAACAGATAACTCATTTTGGGCTCTGCCCAAAATGTATTTGTGCTTGGTCCAGCTCCATGTGCAGGACCTTGCTGAATTGTATGAGGTCTGCATAGGCCCACCTTTCAACCTGTCAAGGTCCCTCTGGATGGCATCCCTAGCTGGTGAAAAAAGGGAGCCCTGACACCACACATTGCCTCGCCCAGCTCAAAAAGCCAAGTGACAAGTGTGGGACTACTAAAGAGATGACAATCACAAGCAAGTTGCAGGGAAATCTAGCTAGAAGATCTGGCAATAGATTGACCAGTAAAAATGTAAAAGGACTGGAGTATCCCTCACAAAATGTTGTGAGATGGCAGCAAGGAAGTGTTCTGGGAACCAGCATACAGAAGCACCTTCCCATCTCCACCAGAACGGACACGACTGTATGACAGCTGCCTTAACACTAGCAATGCCAGATGTTTTTGGGGCCAGGCCAGCTACTGACCCGATCCTCAGCACCACCATCCCTTCCAGAACCAGAGCTCTTGAGGAAAGATAAGCAGCAATGACAGTATCACAATGTCACAGCTGGAACAGCCAGTTGACCTGCAGCCACATTTTCAGCATGGAAAGTGCCTTTGGCCAAGGCAGCCACAGTTACCCAAGGCAATGCTGCAAGGAAGCACATTGGACCTGGCAGACTTCAAGGTCTGGCTCAACTGCATATTTCTAGAGGCAAGCCAGCCCTAAAAGCAGTACAGCTGCATTTATGCATCACTGCTCTTGGCCTGGTGAGGCCCATAAGTGCAAAGAGGATCTGAACTGGCAGCAGAGGATTCTACCAATGGCAAGCAAAGACTGAACAGGTGTAACAGTAATGCCTCAGCCCTGTAATCCTGGCTGTTTCACCAGTACAAGGATGGCTGAGCTGGGTGACTTGTGTTACAGGTCATTCATCTTCTAAGCTTCCCAGGATACTTCTTGGCACTCAGTATATTCTGATTTCAAAGATGCTGGTGGAGAGAGGGGAACTGGATTGCAGCTGTCAGATCTCCATCTACCACCTTCAGCTTAGTCCATGTTCTGTTCAAATATCAGTGCCTCCCAGCAGCTCAACAACAAAAATCAGTATTTTAGGTTAGGCTCATTTTGTCCCATCATTACTGGGATGCAGGGTACAGCAGCAGGAATGTTTTTATTGCTCTCCAGAAGTAGCAGCTTTCACTGGAGTACGTGGAGGAAATTCTCCATGTGTTACCAAAGGACGATTAGATTCAGGACAAGGAGCTGGGATAACAACACATCATATCTGCAGTGGTTAAATCCAAGCCATGGGAACAGCAGACAACTAAACATCCCAAAGTGATCGTGTATGGAGCATCTGGCAAACACTTACACAGATCTGGTTTTAATGTGACGAGCTGATGGACAACAGTCAGTAGAGCCACATGACAAAAAGCACCACTTCCACCAAATAAAGAGCCTTGAAACATTTTCAAGCCAGCTCTGACATTCCTTTGGCATTCAGTCTTTCAAAATAGCAGCTATGACATATAAGTACAAGACAGGATTTTTGAAGCTACAGTAACACTGTCTAAAAGCCAAGCAGGTAAAAGACACTCTTTATTTATACAGCTTCAGTCCATTAGTCCTACATGTACCAGAGCCAAGTCCTTTGTTGAAAGACAGGCAGCACTTAAGAGAAGTGACACTCTTACCTTATCAAAAGATATCACCACATCACTCTGCTGGGCATGCACTTGAAAAATAACCACAGTCACATTGCTGGCGATGTTCCTGATTACAGCCTCCACTGGATTGGTCTGGTTAAGTAGCACATTTCTGAATTTTCCCAAGGAGAGCTCAAGAAGACCTGCATTACAAGAAAAGGAAGATACAGGGTTTTTTTTGGTCCAGAGGGAAGCAATTACCAGGGAAGCCTGGAAGTTTCCAGTAGCCCAGTATTAGTCAGCTGGGAGCAGAGCAGGATGTTGCTTTGTGCTGCTCTCATCCTGTGAGCTGTACCAAGCTTTCAGAGACTGCTGCACACAGAGCTGTACCTGCAGACACAGGCACAGCCAGGGTACCTTCCCTGCAGCCTGGCACTCACCTGAGCACAGGGACAGAGCTTCCTGCCAGGAGTCAGGATTTGATACAGCTGAGCTCACCAGCTCAGCCAACCAGCCAGCTACACTCCAAAAAGTCACTAAGAGAAGATACTGAGGACTGCCTGATCTTTGGCAAATACAGGCAGGTATGTTTGTACCAGCCAGCCAATTTGCACAATATCCATCAGAATTTCCAGTCTGAATTCCTACAGACCATGGGAATTGGAGTCAAGTTCCAGAAGACAGAGTCAAATCTGTAGTTTACATACATACATTTACTCACTTTCAGCTATTCCATGCTTTTTGCTGCCAAATGGTTTTTAATCATTAGGACTGCTGCATCCCCATCTCTCAACCCAGAAATCTGACTAATTTTTCTCAGACACAACCTAGACCATTTCTTCTTACAATGAGCATAACCCCATGATCCACTGTCATTTTAATTTAAAGAGAACCACATGACCTAGGAAATAAGATCTTTGAGAATCAGCTTTGTCTTGTCATTCAAGTCCTGCAAGCAAGCCTGGCTTCTCCCTGTGCTGGGTTCTGCAGGGGCAGGGGATGCCAAGGGAGGGAAGCAAAGCAGCCACACAGAAGCCACAAGATGCTCTTTGGTTGGTGGTTGCAGCCAGACTGCACAATGCCTTCCAGGCTTTTCCCTGAATTCCTCTGCCTGCCTCTGTACCCAAACAGACCTAAAATTTATCAAGCCTGAACACACATACACACACTTCCTCAATGAAGTTGCCTCTGGTGGAAACGGTTGGTACTGCCAAGTTCCCTAACACAGAGTCACCAGCAGCACCATCCGAGGTACACTTGCTAATGACACTGGGGGGCTCCCATTCACAAGGGAAGGGACAGTTTTCTTACCTGAAATTATACCCAGTACTCTCTAACTGCTTTCCTGTTACTTTTTTCTCTCTCCTGCCAAGAACTGGCATCATTGGCCAGTTTCTTTGCCTCCTGATATGTTAACAGGGGAGATGTTATGCCTCCTTCTCTCCATACACAGTGAGGGAAGGAACTTCAACCCTTACATGCTCACTCCCAAAATTCAATTAATACCAGTACTGCATCACCAATAAAACCTCAGCTAAAATATGGGGGTTCATAAACCACTTGTGAGGAAAGAAAGATGCTCCATTTTTCTGCTCCATCATCTGCAGTTTGTGTTAAGGTAGAAGCTTCTACACCAAATTTTCACACAGTAATGTAAAATTAAAGCTGCAAAAAAACCTTTGTGCATCCTTCAGTTTCTGATTCTTCAGAGTCCCTTGAGCAGCATTCAGATATCCTCAGATATTTTCTCATAGCTCAAGTTCTACCACAAATGCAAGTAGTGGTATGAATGCTAAAGAAAAGCATTCAGAAGGCACAGACTATACATCTATACACTCAGAAATTTACAGTGAATGTTTACAATGCACAAAAAATATTTTTCTTTGATATTTAAAAACTTCAGCAGAGCTTCCTGAACTGCAAGACATTCACACTTAGATGTTCTTTTAAGAAAAAAGCTGAAACCATACACATTCTCTGTGTGATCTACATCAAGGGGAAAGAACTGCATCGCTCTGCCTTGTTTCTCACCTCCGCTCCGTACCCATACCCAGGGGCCTCTGCATACATAAGGACAGATTCGTCAGCAGGACACACAGCCACTACTTCAGTGTGATCATGAGACTCTAAATGTCAGAGGCACTCTCTCAAGTTTAATTAGCGTGGTGAATTAAGGTAGGGTGTTCTATATTGCTTTACTGTTTGCATAACTGCTCCGAGAACAGCACATGTGACACACATTATCCCAAAGTCTGGGCACGAGAACAGAGATTCAGGGTGAAGAACATCTACACCCATCAGACAAGTCTTGTTCAGCTTGCTGTTCACAGGCTCCTTGAACCACACTTCCAGCCAGGCCTAAAAGATGATGAGCACTGCAGAGCAATAGAACCTTTTAAGAAGCTTTTGGAAGAGCAATTGCTCCACAGCCACACACCACAGCATCCTTCCAGCCTTCTCCATCTCTGTTATTTGAACAAGCCACTCCTGGTGTGCTGAGACAGAAAGGGAAGATGGTGAGCAAGACTAATTGATTAAATTAACCAACTCACAATTCACCAGGCCTGTTGCTATCACCAGTTCTCTGGCTCTAATACCAGACAGGTATTGGACTCCCTGAGCCACAGAGAGCTCACTCTTTCCTCACAAGTGGTTTATGAACCACAGAGAGCTCACTCTTGTCAAACATCCTTTGAAAGACAGAGACCTCAACGACCACATAGTGCTGGTCACAGCATGCAACCTTCTCCTTTGGGCAAGCTTCATCTGCCTAGAGGTGGCTCACCACACAGGTCTGCAGGACCAGCAGCACAGTTAACTCCACCTCACAAGTGAGAGAGTTGATCCAGCAAGTCAGCAACAGAGACAGGAGCAAAATCCATACATCCCAACTTGTTTTATTGCTTCCAACAGTGAAGGTCTGGAAACACTCTAAGGTGTCAGGCTATGCTCTCTTCCTTGCCCTGCAGGAAGGACTGTAACAGTCACTGCACATCAGAGTAATTTTGGGTTAGGTACATGAGAGGAACCCAAACTATTACAGAGCTTATCAACTGAACAGATGCTGAAAGGAAGTCAGCATTGCTGAAACTGAGCAGCAGCAGAGCAGAGATGGAGCACTGAGCACGTACTACTCCACAAACAGCACCAGAGCTGTAGCACAGATAGTCCTGCACACAGAACTGGTGAACAGAGCAAGCAGCCCACTCTGTCACCCCACACTATCTCTGCTCCCACATGAAGGGCAAAACCAGTAAAGACAGCAAAGAAATAGAACCTCCTGGAACTCTTCGGAGATCAAAAGTCTTGATTCCTAACTCTAAACAACAGAGCCTCTGCACTTGTTATCCCTTCCCTGTGACACAAAGTTTCCCCAACAGGCTACACCCAGCTTGAACTGTTTCCATTGTGCTGATTCAGTGCCAAGCTCTTGGCTCCTCTGATGCTTTGAGTAAACCACATTTCCAGCTCCAACAGCCAAGTGTCACACCACAGAGCAGTTAACCACACAGGGTTCTTGATTACATCTAGCAGTCCAATTTCCAGTAAGAAAAACAACTGAAGAAATGCCCCTGCTGCCCATACAGAACAGTCTTCACCTGCAGAGCCATGCTCAAACATTATCCTTCCCTCAGAGAGGTTCTGTGCAGTCAGAGAAAACACATTTCTACTGGGTGCTGAGCACCTTGCAATGGATATGCAGAACAACTTGACGTAAGCAAGCTCCAGGAGCCAAGGAGAACTTTCCAGCGCAGGGAGTACAACAACAAGTAGTCACATGAAGACATTTAATGAAAATGAAGTGCAAGCTCAGACTGACAACCAGTTTGAGTAAGAAAAACATTAGCATACAGTTACTTAACAGAATAAAGCCTGGAGCCATATCCTATCAGACCTGTAAGGCCATGCAGACACAGATAATGGGAGAGTCTGGCTACAGGGTCTGTCTTCCCACACTGCTGAACCCCCCCCAAAAAATACAGCACCTACCCCACTCCCAAAAGAAGCAGGAACATTTCTGAAAGCTTCTGAACTTTGATTGTGTGTGTACTGAGACTCATGCTTAGAACAGCTTGATGCTTAAAGCAGATGACACCACAGAATGTGGCTTGTCACCATCTGCACCATTCCCATCCCAGAGGACTATTCTGTTCACCAGGCTAGAGGTCTTTACAGCCTGAAAAGTGAGGGAAGAGATTTGTGTGAATTTATTATAAAGTGTCGTCTCTGCATAGACTAAACAGCTGGCACAAACAAGTTTCAGCCAGATAAGCTCCCTTTACAAAAGCATCCCTCAGTCCTGATTACACTATAAATTCACTTTCCTTTTTCCAAAACTGAACAGCCTGGTTTGCATGTAGCAAACACAGCCAGCTGAACTCCTCCTCAGAAGACAGAGCTCCCTGGAAGGCAACAAACACAATGTATAAAACACTTCTGCACAAAGACCAAGTTTGAGGAGCTGCAGCCCGTTAGAAGCCCAGAGAGGTAACACAAGCCATCATGCAAAGATTTTACTAATCAGCACTTTTAAAATGAAGCAGGATCTTCAAGGATTAGGAGTTAGCAGAGCCCATCCCTGCAAAGTGAGTGTCCACAACTGAATAAGCACAAGACAATTTCAAATCAGTGAACCATTAAGCAAGTGGCCTCGTTTAAAGGCCCAAATGATCAGCTAGACTCTGGTACACAAATTACACAGCTTATTAGCTTTTCACGAGGGAAATACTTTCTCCCTCCACCCTCATTCATGCAAGGAAAAACAGCAACAGGTTCCTTCAAGGCAAAGCACTTTGCTTAGTCTCATAGTTGCTTTGCCTTTTTACATATTGTAAAAAAATTACTCAACACATGACCCATTTTCATCAAGTCCAGTAGACAAACTGCTTGTTAGCATCCTTTAAGTTATCTTAAGGACATTAAGGTCTAAGAACCCTGAGCTTTCATTCTCACTGCTTGCCACCATCAGGTGCCCAGCCAAAGCTTTTAGGTCCTGCAAGAAACAGGGAATACTTGGCTCTCCATTAGGATCTTGGGCATGAGACTTGGGCAGAGAGAAGCCTTCCACACCTGGGACTGGTTCCAAATGCTGTCCTGCAGCCCTGCAAAGTATCCCAAGAGTCTCCTTCAGGACAATTAAGCTTCATTCATTCAAGGCCAGGTTGGGTGGGGCATTGAGCAACCTAGTCTAGTGGAAGGTGTCCCTGCCCATGGTGGGGGGTGTGAAATGAGATGAGCTGTAAGGTCCCAAACCATTCTGTGAATCTATGGTCAGAAGCAAGTGTAAAAATAAAGCAAAACTAAGAGGAGGAGGCTTATATCAGCCCTGATACGAAGGACTGCTTGCTTATCTCTGAATTATCTCTGAGAGGAAACTGTTTATTTTTTCCTTTATTTGAACCGATAAGAGTTTAACCAGAAAAAAAAAAGTGACTGTAAATCTTCCCAAACTATACTTATTATAACACACTTAACTCTGGACTCCTATTTTAGTCACATGCAGGAACAAGGGAAATTACAAAAAAAGCCCATGCCAAATAATGTCAGATTACATCAGTACGGACGAAAAGTAAGTTTAGGAACCAAGCCGCAAATTCTAGGTTTTGCTCCTTTCCCTAGTTTCATAGCGACAGTGGTTTTCAACCCACTATCCACTAGGATGGTGGGAACCCATGAACACCTGTACATAGTCGGGGGATAAAACCAAGCAAACAAAACCAAACCTCCTTTTAACCATGTTCCTTTGTCATGTAAACTCACGTTCATAAGTAGCGAATGCCACCTTGTTTCTGTTCGGGGAATACCGCCCGACACCAGCCGCATCAGCTGTACCGCACCCCCGCAACGACGCGGCTAAAATCATTCCGAATTACCCATGAAACAGTTAAAATTATGGCATTCATAGCAATTAAGGTGTAAAAAAAAAAAACAAACAACGGATAGGGAGGGAAAAGGGGGAAAAAAAAGAGGGTGGTTCTCCTTGTCTGCATGAAAGATTAAGATAACCAGGAATACACACAGCGCTTCTGCAGCGCCGCAGGCAGCTTTGCTCCGCGCTCCTGCTCATCCCTCCGGACAGCGGCAGGTCGCCCTCCGGACAGCGGCCAGCACNACAGCTGCGAACTCCTAAAAATGCACGGTGGGGTTTGGACCGGTAGTTTGGGACTTGGGGTTTAACATTGGAGCGTGAAGAGACCCCACCTCCCAGTTTACGTGCGCAGGCAAATAAAATCCTCACCCAACCGTGCCGTCGGGAAAACACTTTGGGCGGATTATTTGTATCAGTGCTGCACCCGCAGCATCAGTGACAAGGCTACAGAGCGGTTATTTCCAAAGGCATGTTGTGACAGGATAACAGAAATGACTTCCAAATGAGGTTTAGATTGGATATTAGAAGAAATTCTTCCCTGTGAGGGTGGCAAGGCCCTGGCACAGGGAAGCTGTGACTGTCCCATCCCTGGCAGTGTCCAAGGCTGGGCTGGATGGGGCTTGGAGCAACCTGGGATAGTGGAAAGTGTCCCTGCCCGTGGCAGGGGTTAGAAAGAGATGATCTCTAAGGTCCACCTAGGAGAAGGCTGGCATCGTACCCAGCTGTCAGAGATAAGAAAGATGGGCACAAACCGGCTGGCACAAATAGCATTTATTCTCCAAGCCATCCTGGCTCGGAGGCCGGATGCTGGCTCTGATTTGTTTTGTTGGGAGCACGACACTCTGCTTTTCCCTGCTCAGATCGGGACTGGAGTGGAGCACCCGAGCGCTGCTGCGGCCTTCAGCTGGGATCAGAGCGGCTGCCGCACAGCAAAAGCTGCCAGGTCGTGGCAGTCACAGAATCACTTAGGTNCCCGGTACGAGCCGGGCTGCTCCGCCGCTTAATGGCGGCCACAGCCCCACGCGCCCCCCCGCTCCGGCTCACACCGCCCTCACCTGAGGCTCCGCCATGGCGCAGGACC
>VXBC01000206.1:75813-144244 GCA_013399945.1 Ploceus nigricollis | reverse complement strand
GGGGAACGGCCGCGGGTGTGGGGTGCGCATCCTCCGCATGGCCGGGATGCTGGGCGGGCGGGGGTGCGTGGCTGTAGCGGTGGGGCAGAGTGATTAACGCCGCGTTAATTGGTGCCGGCAGCTCGCGGACCAGTTCTGTAACGCCATCGGAGTGCTGCAGCAGTGCGGCCCGCCGGCCTCCTTCAGCAACATCCAGACGGCCATAAACAAGGATCAGCCCGTGAACCCCACGGAAGGTGAGTCCGGCTCCCTGCGTCTCCCGCGGGCGAACTGCTTCGGGATGGTGCGCTCGGGAATGCAAAACCCGGCCTCGGCAAATAACTCCCCCCGCAGCTGGTGGAGAGTGGAGGTTAAGTCGTGAATGGATGTCGGCTGCAATTTCTGCATAATATTGTGCCGGCAGAGTTGTGCTTGTTTCTGATAATCCCCTGAGTGATTGCCTGAGTTGTGCTGTGTTTTGTGCAGAGTATGCCCAGCTGTTCGCAGCTCTGATCGCTCGCACTGCCAAGGATATCGATGTTCTCATAGATTCCCTGCCCAGTGAAGAATCCACAGCAGCTTTGCAGGTAGGAGTTTTCCTAATTCCAGCATCAGAACGCTCCTGAAGGCAAACTTCCTCCTTTTTTTGTTTTTTAACACATTTTTTCATCTCTAAGCCATGTCATCATTGAAAAATGATTTTAGTGCAAACCTGAATTTTTCATGAGGGTAGCCTGTGAGTACTTTGTAGGCTTAGTGGAAATACTGACCTTGCACCTAGTTCCAAATAAGAGTATAATCAGTGACAATATTTTAGACTTAGTTTTCTGTTAAAATGTGAAAAAAAAAAGGTGATTTTATCACACCACCACAATACTGGAAACTGCTCACCCTTTTTTTTTCAGATATTAACAGAACAGATATAATAGTACTGATGCTTTGTGCATTGTTTTATTCATTTTTTTCCCTTGGGTAATATTTCATATTTTCTCACATTTCATTTTGTAGCCACAGAACCAACACTACAGAAGTCTTTTGTTCTTCCACACTGTTTCTGGTTAAAGAGTTTTCAGGGTGTCCTCTAAGTTCTTCAGCCCTGTCAAAAATAATTCCATCACTTTTCAATAACAAGGAGTCTTCCTTTGAACCAGTCAGACGTGGTTTTGGGGTTTTTTTTCCTATTTTTTCACAGATTTTACCTATTTAAACCATCTTTTTTTTTTTTTTTTCTTTGTGACTCTTAATGGCTGGATTTACATCAAGTATTTTCTTTTTGGAATGCATAAAAGATGCAGAGTGCTGTTTCCCTGACAAACCTTTAAGATCATCTGAAAGTTTTAAACTTGCATTGATACTTTGTAACCGTTTAAAAGTGTTTTACAGAAGATTGACAACGAATGGGCCAAAGAGAAATGACTTGGCAGTGGCGTCACGTTTGATTTAAACAGAGGAGGTTAAATTTGGGAACTCTGCTAGTCACAGTAATTGCTAAACATCATAATTGGGCTCGTTAACACTAGCATAATTTCCTGTAAGTGCATTTTTAATAGCTGAAGATAGAATAACTGCTGCAGACAAATTCCAGTTTCTTCCATGACTGAGCAGGGTCTGATCAAAGTGGCAGCTGGTGTGGGCAAAGCAGGGTGCTCCTGAAAGAGGAGCTGGTTATCCAGTAGGGATATGCTTTCCTTAGATGTGATACTTCAACAGTTTCTTGCTGTCTCAATGAAGAACTTCATGTCACAAAAATTTCTGATACTTTCTATCTGTTGTGGTTTTAAGATAAATTAGCTTAGATTCCATCACTTGGATTCCAGTTTTGATTTTTATTTTCTGTTGCTTAATTTGGTGCAGTATTAAATATTCTGATAGTCTTCAAAGAAATGGTTGTGAAGATGCTTGAAACACTCTCAAATATGCACTACAGGTTTAGTTGAGAAGTGGTAGATAATACTTGTTTAACAGAAATCTGCTTTTTCTATACTAAAGTTGTCTTGGTGTATGTTTCAGATCTGAGTCTTGTCTTAAATGATAAAAGGAGCTGCTACATGAATGCTCAACACAATTTACCTGCCCCTTGTGAGTTCCCTTTTGGTGAAGTTGACAGTACAAATTCTGCTCTAATCCGTGAATTAGTTGCAGTCAACAATTAAACAAAAGAACCTTTTTCTTTTTAGGGAGCACCAGCTGTTCCCTCAGCATCTTTGAGTAGCAAAGTCACTTTAGGATTCTGTTCAAGATCCTTGCTTTTCCCTGTTGCTTAATATCAAAAGGGGAAACTCTTGCAACAGTGTTAAAATAGTAAAATAAAAAGCAGGCCTTTATTGGAAGCTTCCAGGTGTCCCAGTGGTCATGGGCACACCCAGCATCAGATTTCTACAATTTTGTGAGTTTAACAAATTAGCATATCTAATAAATATTGTCCAATTAGAAAAGTAGTTGGTTAGGTAGTTTTCCCTGCATTCTACCCCACTGGAGTTGTTCCCGGGGCTTCTTTGCCCCATTTCTTGTGTGTTCTCAGATTCTGGTTGGAAAACAAAACAGGCTTCTTCTTCATAAGAAAAAGACTAAACACAATTCCAAGTATGCATTAGGAGGGTTAGCTTATTGTTCTAAAGGGAAACGGTAGGAAAATACTAGGACTATGTGATAGTAGCATCCAGAGCTACAAATATATGAAAAATACGTAAAAAGCCAAAAATCTTTGGGCATCATCCCGGTTTTGCTTTGAAGGCTGCGAGCCTGTACCGGCTGGAGGAGGAGAACCACGAGGCGGCGGCGCGGCTGGAGGAGGTGGTGTACCGCGGGGATGTGCTGCTCGAGAAGATCCAGAGCGCCCTGGCCGACATCGCCCAGTCGCAGCTGAAGACGCGGAGCGGCACCCACAGCCAGCCCCTGCCCGACTCGTAGCGCCAGGGGGCAGCGCGGCCCTGCCCGAGAGCCTCGGGAACGCCTCTGGATGCGCCGGGAATGGATGGGCTGGCCCGGCCCTCCAGCGGGGCTGCTCCGCGCTCTGCTCCCCGTCGGGAGCGGCGGCTTTGGCACAGCTCGGCTGCGGGTTTTGTGTGAGAAACGCTTCTACAGGGGCTCTCTTACGGATCTGCGTGGATTGATGTGTGTTTCCTTGACTTAGAACGAGCTTTCTGTTCACAAATATGACTTCAATCGAATTTGTTACATATTAGAAGTATATAAGTTAATCCCACTATGGTCATGGTATGTTTTTTTGTAAGCCTCAGACACACACGAGTTGGGCAGAGTTCCCTGGAGACAGTGCTGTGAATGCAGTGATGGTCATGTTTTAGTTAACAGCACTGGTAATGTTGATTGGCTGGTTTACCACTCTTTACAGAGCATATGAAAGGATAAGTAAACTCTGATGTTTACAGAGTGATTGTTTTTGTCATTGGCATCACATTTACAAAGAAATAAACCTGCAGGTGTCTGATATTGGCATTTATTATTGTTTGTAATTCACAAATGAGCCTTTGAGTTCATTGTTGCCACTGACACACTTGCTCTTGCTTGTGCTATTTCTCTGCTTTTACTGATACTCTCTATTCTCTTGGCAACTAGTGAGTGCCTCTAAAGCAGGTAGTGATGAGGAAGCATTGGATGACTGGATAAAAATCAGCAGTGAGAAAACTGAAAATAGCTTATTACATAAAGTTGCTTCTCAGGGTAAGCAGTGGCTGCCCTGTGAATGCTGTGATCATAAGCAGCAAGATTCCCGTTGTCCCCAAGGTGCTTTACAGAGGTGTATTTATCTTCACACACTCAATCACAGAATGAATTTCTGCTCTTTGTTGTAGGACTACAGAAATACTAGTATCTTTTATTATATTTAAAATAAAACCCCAACACCAAACCAGCAGCTAATGTAGGGTTCAAAGCATGAACTTGGGGTTAAACTTGCTCATTTTCTGTTGTTTTAAGTTACCAGCCTTGTTATTGCAGGATGTTGTTTGTTGCCACATAACATCTGCTCATTTCCTGATCAAAATTGCCTGTTTCTATATATTGACTACACTGTCAGTGACTTGAAGTTACACATATTGCTAATGCACCAGGCAAATCAGAGCAATTCAGAAATGCCTGTAGCATGCAACAAGTGTAGCACAGCACAGTGTTTTGAGGATTAAAAAAGACAAAGGTGTTCCTACCTCTAACAAATACTAAAACTGGAAGTACTTAATGAGACTGGTATTTCATTGCTTAATAGTATTTTAGGAAATGTGCATATCTGTAGTCATAAATTTAATCTGCTGTTGTGGAACTCTTGTACTATCAGATTCTGCAGAAGGAAAAAAAGATTGGAGGGTGAACAGACTAAAGGACAGCCTCAGGCCTATGGCAGCTTGTCCTTGATTTATTTTGCCCATGTCCTGGGGAAGCTTGAGAGGCCAGATTTTCATTTGAAGTCAGTCCTGGGGCCTGGTGTTTGGTTTTCCTGGAAAAACTACATCCAGTGCATCTCAAGATGGTTTGGATTAGGGTGGGGTGAATTTTTGTTGTTTGTTTGCTTTTTGAATTAGTGGACTTGAGGGAAAAGTTTGGGCTTTGTGGATTTTTTTTTTGAGATGTCTTAAATTGAGATTTATATATTGCTGGAAAAGGGATTTGATCTTCATAGTAGATTCCCTGTTAGAGCTGAACATGTGCATCACCTCACTTGTTAACTTGGGAACTGTGGGAGACAGTACATCTTCAGGAACCACAGTTCTTTTCATTTCATAGCCTTCTATTTTTTTATTCTTGAAACCTGTTCTATTTCCACAGCCTGATATTGCCTAACTGTGGAAGCTCTTCCTTCTAGTTGCTGTATAAGCATCAAATAAGTAGTCACACTTGGAAGTAAACCTTAACCAGAGGTGTAAGTAAGTTCCCTCATAAGTATGTTCGATGTTTCAACACTTGAGCTGTTGTAGATTTGCACCTGCTCTTTCACAGTCTGCAGCGTGGTCAGCAAAGTGTGTATCTTCTGTTGGGTCTGAAACAACAAGAGGGAAAACATTGATTTGCTACAGCTGTTTAATGGACAGAGCATTAGACTGGGGCCTGGAGATGTGGATTCCTTTGCCCTTTATCGTGCACTGATTTGTCTAGCTGCTGCTATTGGGGTTTGAACATCTCTGTTCAGAGCACACTGGGATGGTAGTGATCTCGTTGTACTCAGGCAAGAATTGTAGGGCATGCAGGATTACAGGGTCTGGGCCATTTATAACACTCCTACTTTCAGTGCATTAGAAGAAGTGTGGGAGTCAGAGAATCATAGAATGAAATGGGACCTTAAAGCTCATCTCATTCCAACCCCCTGCTGGNCACCCACTGCACCCCCAAGTCCTTCTGCCAGGGCTGCTCCCTCTGCTCATCCCCAGCCTGTGTGGCATCGTGTCTTCCTTGAGAAGCCTTGACTGCTTCCCAGATTTTAATACCAGAGAGAGGGGGACGGAGGGAGGGGAAACAAAGCAGACATAGCAGCTGGTAACAAACAGATTACCTGCAAGAGAGTTGTAAGAGGAAACTTAGGTTGAGACAAGAGAATAAATGGAGGTAGAGCACGTGGGAAGAAAACAAAAGTGTTGAGCAATGGTTCTGCCTGTTATGTTGGACAAGAAGTACTGCCCAGTGTACAAATTGTGCTTTGAAGAAAGATAGTACAGAGCATAATGGAAAATTCCATTGAAAAACAATCTCAGCCACTTCAAATGAGCAGGAGCATCTCACGCTGGGAATCCATACAGCCCACTGGCAAAGATGTTGGAATCAATTTAGTAAACATAAGCAACTGATCAAAGCCTAGTCTTCTTTACTATAAACAACTATGATTGGAGGAAAGGAACACCTCGCAGCAGCTGTTCTCTTTTTCAGAGACAAGAATACAGAGGAATTTGTACATTTGTTTTTAAAGGTACTGGGAAAAGTGCATTAACATTATTTTAGCTTAATGTCTATATAGAGTTAATCTTGGCTTCTATTGCAGATGATCTTGGAAGATCTGGGAGCTTCTGCTGTGTGTGGCATGGGGGAAAGTGCCTTGCCATCCCCACAGACTTGATACCAAAAGATTTTGGGAGTTTTCAACAATACAGGCCAGAGTCTGGCAGGCTGGAGAGCAGCTCTGCTCAGATGGAGCTCAGGCCTTGGTACACAGCAGGCTGAGCATGAGCCAGCAGCTGGCCCTGGGAATACAACGGGCCAGCAGCATCCCGGGCTGTGTTTGGGGGAGCACAGCCTGGAGATGGAGGAAAGCAGTCACTTCCCCATGTTCAGCACCTGTTGGAGTGCGCCTGGAACACTCCCGACAGCTGTGGGCCCCTGGGATCAGCATGGGCTGGAGCACATCCCCCTGAGAAGAGGCTGAGGGAGCTGGGCTGGGAACAGGAATGGCTTTGGGACACCTAAGAGTAGCCTGCCCATGGGATGGCTTTGGGGACACCTAACAGCAGCCTGCCCACACCTGTGGGGGCTTATGAAAGGATAGGACCAGGCTGTTCACAGTGGTGCTTGGCAGAAGGAGGATGATGATGGATAGAGATTGGGACAACAGAGGTTCAGACTGGTCGCAAGGAAAAACATTTTCCACATCGGAACAAGTAAATTTTGCAACACAGTCCCCAGAGAAGCTGCAAATCCTGGGAGGTTTTTCAAGATTTGGCTGCTTAAAGCTCTGGCCAACCTCATCTGACCTCACAGCTGACTGACCTCTGTTCAGGAGGTGGAATTAGACTCCTCCTGAGGTCCCTCCTCTTGATCCTGTGGATACAAGACACACACAGCTTCAGAAAGAACCAACCAAGTGTAAAGGAATGTTGTGTCCCCATTATAGAAAGGCAGATCTGGAGGGCAGAAAACTTGAGGTATCTCGTATCAGCCTCATTCCTATTGATGAGACTTTGTGATGTGCTGGGAGGCCACTGAGTTGACCTTCTGTGTGGTGTGAAATTCCACGCTGTAGCGACCCAAGTTTCCAACAGGTGCCCTTGGAGAGTGTGATATGCAAAATCCACATCCTACACTTAGAGAAAATTGATCTGTCAGATGATGCTGACTCACTGTTAGACAAAGGCAGACTCCTCTACAGAAAGAAATTGTATTTGTGTTTTACATTACTTGTTATATAGAGACAAGTTATTTCTTGTTATTTCAAGAAATAACAAAAGTGCAATTTTCAGGCATCAAACCTGAGGCTAGAGAAAAAGTTTTATTCTAGCTTTCTCTTTAAGATCTGTGGAAGAAAGCTTGAATTACTTTTATTGACTTAAAAACATTTCATTGCTTGTCTGACACTAACTTTTTACCTGTAACCCATGTTGTAGCAACAAAGAGCACAGAAAACAAAGTTTGCCAGCTTTGGTTCACATTTCAGGTATGTCAGACACTGTTTTAGGTGCTTGCAGTAAGTGGCATCCATAGTGGAAATGATCTTCAGGAAGCTTCTGTCTGTTTCAATGTTTTTAGTGTAACATGCTTTGAAGGAGCACAGCTTGACAAAGACTGCATGCTGTTTGTGTACACTTAGATGCAGGTTTTATGTTTATTTTTGTTTCCTGGAAAGCCTTGTAGGCTTGTTCAGTGTAGCTAGACCAGGAATTTTATATTCTTGCTGCTGCTGCTCACTCACCCGGCATGGACAAGTAGCTGAACACATTCACCTCATGCTCTGAGCACAAAGGATTGTATATTTTACAGCTGTTTACACCAGAACCATGTTTCTTCTGAATTTCTGTTTGTACCTAACACTCAAAAAGCATAACACAACAGTGCAAACAGTTTTCCACTGACCATTTTAACTTGATATTTGCTTACTGTAAATATGACTTGGGTCCTGGGTTTAGCCTCCTGCACGCTTCACTGATGGTCTAAATGAATCATTTTGTGAAGTAGAAATTTGTAGCTGAGCAGGGACTGTGTAATTTGGCTCTGAGACATCCTTCCTCCACCCTGCCCACTTAAAAAGAGAAGATTGGAATAAAAGCCCTCTTTCAGGAAAAAACGTACTCCATTCTATGGCTGTGTGGGAAATCAATTAAATGCACATTAACTTTCCACAGGGGCTAGAGAAAAATCCCAATTGTTTTCTCAAGCCATGATCCAAGAGAGAGAAGCTACATTCATTAAAAGAAAGTACAACACCTTTGAAGCTAAGAGCTCAGAAGAAGAGGACCCTTACACTTGAGATTGTGGAGATGGGGCTTCTGCAGGAGTTTCTCTGGTGCTTTCTTCCTCCAGGTATTGCAGAATGATGAATAGGCAAAAGTAACAGTATATGTGCTTGGTGCCTTCCACTGGGAAAGACAGGGGAAGGCAGATTTTATTTCAGCACTGAAGAAGGTCAATATAGAAGGAAAAATGTCAGGGCAATCAGGATACAATTGTTCCCAACCTAACAAACTTTGCTGAAAAGAAAAAGAATCTCATTCCGTCTCTCTGTTTTCTTTCCAGAAGCATCAGAAAAAGTGTGGGTTCTCCTAACAGTCAGCCTGCCATTTTATTTTGAATGCTGATGTCAGCAAACAGTATAAGCAAGGATTCATTCCAAAAACTGGGCAGTGTTCAGATGTGGCAGTGAGCTCCCTGGGTGTTTACTGCACTTGGGACTGAAGGCACAGCTTTGGGAATGGAGGTTTTCTCTTGGTGGTGTTCTAAACATGGCAATAGGCTGCTGCCAGGAAACTTTCCCTGTGTGGCAGTGCAGTGAGAGTGCAGTAATTTGTCCAGCTACAGAAAAGCCACCAGAATCCTCCAGCTGTTGTCAAATGGTGATTGATGGAGTGGAAGCAGATCTTGTATTTCCCTGGTACCAGGTACGTGTGCGTAAAGCTAAGGAGGCATCCTGACTGTCCTCGGCACCACAGAGCAGGGTATGTGCCTCTCTGTGCAGCTCCTGTCTGATTTACAGAGGCATAGTGTAAAATCATGGGAGGGAAACACTGCAGAGAAGAAGAAAAAACATCTTGGATGAATTCAAGGGCAGTGAGTGAGTGTCTAATGCCCACCTCACAGCAGATCTGGTGTCCCTCCTCCTGGCTCCCTACAGCATCAGTCAGGGCTAGGGCTGCAGCATGGACGTGCATTCACCCTCAGCAATGGAGAAGCCAAATCACATCTAAATTTGATTACTAAAGGATGCATGATGTCGTCCTCCTTCCCCAAAAGGCACTGAGTTTGAACATAAAATGATGGAACTGGTTCAAATTACATGGTTTTAACTTGTGCTGTGGGAGCCAGCTATGGAAAGGTGCCTACAGTGGATTTGGGTGGAGTGTTCGAGCTTGCTTCAGGCATCCAAGAGCCCAAACCTGAGTGCTTTAGCAAACGAGAACTGACATTCCCAGGCACTCTATAAGTCCTGAGGCTTTCAGCGTGCCAGACAGATCCATGGGGAGCACTGCCCTTGCTGGTGTTGGCCAACAGCAAGAGAAATCCTTCCTGTGGTTCCAACAGGCTGGCTTGTATGCTGAGAGGGAGTGAAATCCTCCAGTGAGGCAGAAGGAGCAGCTCTGACTTGTTCTGGTGTGCCAAGCATGCAAAGGGCAATTCTGCTCTGGCATTAGTATTTTTCAGCAGAGGACAATTGTGTTTGGCTGCTTCCTCTGCAGGTGTTCTGAAGCAGCTTCAGGTGAATGAGTAGGGATCCACTTGCACCTGTGTGGTTCCTTCCACCTGGTCCTTAACTGACCAATTAAAAGTAATTGAGTAATTCAGGAGGTGAGACGTGACAAAAGGCAGTGGTTTTAATCTCAGGTGTAGCTGGGTAGAGAGGGATCAATTTTCTCTTCACAAAAGTTGTCATGAGCTTGTATGATTTAACAAAATGGCTTGGCATCTGTAGATGCCAGTGATCCTGAACTGTGTGGCTTGTTCTTTATGACTAGGTCATATTTAATTGTCTGTTGTGTAACAGTGGATATTAACCTCATCTAAAGGCCTGACTTTGATGGACTGTGGAATACACAGTAAATTGTAGGCTAAAATGCAAAAAACCATTCCTTTCAGAGAAAATCTATCAGGAAGAATCCTATGGAGCAGAGTCAGAAATGAATCTGATCATTAGAGTAATGAAGTGATAATATTTACCATGATAAGCAAGATTGTGCCTATATCCTGCACAGCTTTTTATGCTTGGTGGCTGCCAGAATAAAGCTGCAATAATGTAACTTCTGAAATAATGAAGTTAAAGTGCAAACAAGTTGTTGTTCCCCTCATAAAGGGAACTTGTGGTTCCTTTCTGTCCATCCCATCTGACACTGAGGGACAGCAGAATTTTGGAGTTAACTGTACATTTTCCAGAGTCACCTGTGTTCAGATCAAGCATGCTGTGACTTATGGCTCTTCAAAAATACATCAGCCCCACCTTCAGTGACAGGGATTGTTAAAATTCTTTGTTACCTCTTCGTGGTAACTGGAAATAACTGGATTATTTCTTAGATTATCCAGGAACGTCTTCTAACAAGTTCCTTACTCCTGCAGGGAATGGGCACCTTAACTGTGCCCTTGATCACCTGTGCTCACTTCCCGTGGTTTTCCAGTATTGGTAGTTCCTGGGCCACGGTGGTGTGGTTTCTGTGTTTGGGTTGTGTCACTGGATAATTGGAACTAAACACCACATGTGCTGTGCAGTTGGTCTTGCCCACTCTGGTAGCCCCTTCCACTTTCATCCTGTGTTTAGCCCTTGTTACGTTAGTTCTGACCAGCGTACGCACAAAACCTGATCTCTGGTGTTAGCAGAGATTTATTACTCTGCCCCACTGAGGTCAAAGGGGATGGGATTTCCCAGAAACGGGACTGCAGGATTGCACTGGAATGCTTGTGAGGAGACATTGCACTGCACAACTTTGAATTCTCTTTTTTGCTTATGATTCATAATCCTGACGTACTCAGGAACTCTCGACCAGACACAATAGAGGCAGCTGCTGCACTTGCCAGAAATGTATTGTTCTGGTGTTTTAACCCTCCTTAACCTTGTGCTGAGGAGAGAAGTGTGCCAAAATTGGTTACAAGGAGGCACTCTTCCTTGTGACCACCTGGATGGATTAATTTCTTTCAAAATCTTCAGCTCAGTCCTTTGAGAGCACATCTTCAGGTCAGTCTCTTAGTCTAGAAGAACACAGTTGTAGAGAACAAAGAGTCTGAACTGTTTGTGGTCATGTTTGCTTACAGTTTTCAAGGGATACCCACACACCACTCTGTCAAACACTAGATTCAGTGCCAGGCTTTTCTCTCAAAAATGTTCCACCTTGCCTGGAATCACTCACATTGTCACTTATCCAGACAGATGGATTGAGAATGTGTGGATGTGGTCCATGTTCTAGTGTGAGTCAATATGTCCAAGAGGAGGGGGGAGTCACAGTCTCCAGTCTTTGCACACAGACATGGGGTAAAAGTAGAAAAGGGATGCAAAGATTCACCTTTCCAGAACAGTCTGTAACCCCAGGTCAAATAGCTTCAGGTGCTGAGCATGGAGATGAATAAAATCCCATTTGAGAGACTTGAGGGAGTTCTCAGATTCACTCCACAGGCACAGCATTCAGAGGGATACAATCCATGCCTCTCTTAAGGGTAGGCTGGCTTGACCTACATACTCCTGGAACAGACACTTGAGACAGGAAGCCCCTAGAACAGCTAGATTTGGTGGCTAATTAAACAGAATAAACAAAGAAGAGTTATTAGAAAACAAAAGGTGAACATTGTGCACAAGGTTTTATTATTGCAATAATAAATTGCACTGATACCCCATCTGGAGGGACAGGTGTTACTGTTTGTCCATTCAAACCCAGCATTTTGCCTTGGAGCAGTGGGAAAGGATTTCCTTTGTGTCCCTCGTTGCAACAGCTTTAAGGAGATCTACACAAAGAACCACAGAACTGCTCCATTCCATGCTGGCCACAAGATGAGGTGGCATCAGCTGGGGACAAAGCTGGCCTTTGTTACCTGGGAGGGTGGCAAATGTGTGTGTGAGGGGCAAGGATGGGGCACGTTACTCAAAAGACAAATCAGTCAGGTTCCCCAGTGCAGACAGGGTCTGTGTGCCCACCACGCTCCAGCTGTGCCTTTTATCCCTCCAGGATAAAAGGACCAGGGAAGGACTAGGGCCTGCTGTTATTCAACAACAGCCTAAAGGGGAGGTGTGTCCCTTTGTCACCAGGGCCAGATGCAAACGATGACCAAAGCCACAGTGTCCTCTGGACATGAGACTACGACATGAAAGCTGTATTTTTAGAGTTTCCTGTCTGAGGCTGATTTTCTCCCCCATGCAGCCAGTGAGGTGCCACCAGCTCACAGACAGCACAATAATGCTCCAAAACCCAGGAAACCATTTAATCAGGTGTTTTAAGCTTGCATGCCTTAATATTGCAAAGGATGGAGATTTACAAGAAATAAACTTTGTGAAATGGGTATAGGTTGGGGGGAAAATAGCCTGATTGCCTGAAGGTTTTAGAGAGCCAGAATATATCAACAATGTGCTTTAATTACTCATGGTATTAATGCCTCTGTCACTGCTACAGCTTTCAGAAAACGACCTTTTCTAACTGTCTCTATTTGGAGGTAGAAAAAGCAGTCTAGGATGACTCACAGGTGTCTGGAAAGGCCAGAATACTTTTCTCCTTGCATGTTTCATCACAGTATTTTTAAGAAATTACTGTAGAGTGATGTCACTCAAGGGAAATGTCATCCCACCAGAGCTGCCCACAAGTTTGCCTTTATAAAGAAGGTTGAATAATTCAGTCTGTGTTAATGGTTAAGCTGACCAGACATTTCTCACTGATCACATTTTCTTTGATGTCCTTTTGGAGATGCTGTGGGACAGGGGCTTTGCAGACGTACCTCATTCCCAAGTCTGCTGTGTTTACTTATCCCGTGTTTGGAGATTCCTCCTTTGGCATATCAATGTTAGAAACAGCTTCAGGTGCTGAGCAGGGAGAAGAATAATCCCTTTTGAGAGACTTGAGGGAGTTCTCAGATTCACTCCACAGGCACAGCATTCAGAGGGATACAATCCATGCCTCTCTTAAGGGTAGGCTGGCTTGACCTACATACTCCTGGAACAGACTTTAACCAGGAAGCTCCCAGACATAGCTAGCCAAATTTGGTGGCTAATTAAAATTAATATAGGACAGGTAATAGAAAGCAAAATGTGAACATTGTACACAATGTTTTGTTATTGAGTACTGAGGTCACCATATCAGACTTCAACAGCTTCTCTCCCCTAGAGCTTGTCGTGTGCCACCTGAGAACCAGGGTGGGTGTCTGTATGGAGGAGTCTTTGTTTGGTACCTCTGCTTCTGGCCAGTGAATTATGTGTTTGCCCCACAGTCCCTGGGGCCAGACTCTATTTCCAGACTCATGAGAAATACAGATGATTGTTCTAAACTGAGGTATGTCAGTACAACAAAATGGTTCCAAGTGTCAGAAGATGGGAGATAGAAAGAAGGAGGAGAGTAATTCACTAATAGACGATAAACATAACATACTACAGGCATCACGCAATTGTTAACCTACTATTTCTATATCTGGTCTCCTTGACACATCACCCCTTCTACCTTTACACTGAGTTGAAGCTGAGGCAGCTGGATTCACCAGCTTGATCCCATGGATGCTCCCCCTCAACCCAGCATTTCCTACATCCACTCTGCAAAGCTTTTCAAGTCCCATTTTTGCCTGGCAGGTGCTGTCTGTGTCTGCCAAACTCCTGTGGCACCTCATTCCAGTCACTTCCCTGTGCTCCCTCAAAGGCTCTCTGCCCTCAAGGACCTGGCACAGCTGTCCTCCCAAAACCCAGCAGCCTCACAGCTGGCTCTGCTGCTGTGGAAGCAGAGCTTCCTCCAGAAAAACTGACCTGCTCTCTGAGGAGAGAGAAGCTGTTATCAGAAACATCTTAGCCGTGGGCTTTATCATGCCTGTTGTCCAGGTCTGGAGAAGGGAATTCTTTGGGAGAGGAGAGGAGAGGAGAGGAGAGGAATAATTTTTGTCTTCACACGTTTCTTCCCATCCTTTCTAATTTTTTTCCTCCCTTATAAATACTTTTACTTGTGAAGGTGGAGGTTTCTGTGAGCTTACAGTTCCCTCCTAGCCAGGACGGACAGTGTGTGTGCAGTGGGCTGTGGGGTCACAGTGATTTAAACCAGCTCTAAGATATGGCAGCACTGTTCCCCTTGGGAAGCTCTGTCCCCCTGTGATTTTAGGCACAGTATTTCCCAGGTGGCACTGCAGGTCTCCTTAATGGCAGACGAGCGGTTTGCTGAACCTTTTAAGGTGCCTCTGGCTTTTTCACAATATAAAAATAAACCTGTCCTGACCTCTTTTGAACCCATTTCTTAGGAACACGATCTCCACTGATGTTGGAGGTTTCCAAAACCTTTCAGGAAGCATTTTAAGTACAGTGCATTAGACTTGGCCTTCTTTCTGAGCCTGATTCAGCACTTAATGTGTGCAAGCCTGGCCTGTTGGTACAATACCATTCATCCAAGCTGTGCACATCCTGAACTGCCTCTGCTGGGAAGCAATGGATCAGCTTCTCATCATGCTCCCTGTCTGCCCCCAGACTTACTGCAGAAATTAATGATCCAAGCAAGGGATTAAATCAATCCAATCTCAGCTATATACACTGGAGAATGCCAGTGTCAGCTGGAGCTGCTGTAGCAGCTCTGTTTATTAGCCCGGGCACACTATGCAGTAAAACACCAGCTTGAACCCAAATGCCAGACCCTAGCATCCCCAAATGACAGGGGAAAATGCATCCAAGCATGCCTTTAGTGCAGCCAGCTTTCCCTCAGCTTTGGCTGCCCCCCTTCATGGCTCTGCTGGAGGGGCAGAATGAATGTCATAGAAACACAGATGGTTCCTGCCCCCTCAAAGGCAGCTGCTGTGTTCCTGTCACCACTGCTCCAAGGCTGGTGGCCATTTCTATAATCCAGCATTTCTGTACCTGAACTAGGCACTGGGCAAGCCTGAATCTTGCTGTCAAGTGCTCTCTAGACTCCCAAGTGACACATTGCAGCACAGTAAGGGCTCTTCTTGTCAAGTATTATACACTGAATCTGATCCATAAAGCAAAGGCAAATCAGGGTTGATAACTGAAGTAGTGCATGCAGTAAGGCTTTAACTCCTAAGTGTGTTTTCTAGCTTTACTCCTAAATACCCAAACCCAATCCTATATCTTTTGCATATATATGTGTGCATAGCCACCACACACACGTACAGTGTTTGTCTCTGAACACAAACTTGCACCTGCATTTAACATTTTCCTTTTCTTCTATGTGTGACTGAAAGATAAACTGTAAAAAGAAACCCAAGGAAATCATAATTATTAGGGATCATCTTAGTGTCTTACCACTTGTGTTTCCCCCATTATGAGAAATTTCTCTAGGTTGTGCCACAAAGTGAGGACCACTAATGACTGAGGCTTCACTATCAGTGCATCCCCCTCCCACCACAGTCTCCCTCTTTTCTTGGATCCTCCTCTCCTTGTGTGTTTCCCCCCTTCCTACTCGTCTTCTCACAGGATATGAGTAACCACCACTGAAGTCAAAGTGAGTTACTCACTTCCTGCAGCAGGGAGCTCAGATCCTTGCAGTGCACACTGCGGGATCACACCAACAGTGAGTGCCTGCTCCGCAGTGGGAACAAGCTCTGAGAGAACCAGCTTGCAAGGTTTCTAGCATTTCATGGCTTGAATCTGCTGGGGAAAAAAAAACCTCTGAAATGCTGGTATGGCTGCATTCTGTATGACTACATTTCATGTAGTCATACAGAATGAACAGTCATAGTTTAAAAACTGTTGTTATATAGATGTGATAAATGTTGTTATATAAATGATGCTTCATGGAAAAAGGACCATAATCTTGTATTTACTTTGAGGTTTTTTTATCACTTCTCGGTTTTGTCAAGTGCTTGTTTTATTTTTTTTCAGTTCTATATCACTTTGTCCAGGAAATTGTTCAGCCACTTTCTAAAATGAAGCTGGAGCTCAATGGGCACAATGTTTTGTACTTACAAAAAATGTCTTATCAGAGCTAGAAATGTGATCAAACTGAATTTGATCCAGTCATCCATGGCTGGAGCTTGTTAGAAACCTTCTCAAGTGCTTGAATCTCTCTCTTCTGCTCTAGGAGCCCATCTAGAGTGAGCTCTGCCCTTCAAGCAGACTGACTGCATCTTTAAATATTTACTCACACTTCCTCTTGAGACACAGACCTCTCAGAACCATGGCCTCAGAAGCCCTTCTGAAATATGCTGTGGAGCTGATACCAAACAACAGCAAGGGCTTCCTGATGGTCCTGCTGCATCCCCAGGGAGCAGCCTGGAAATCTGGCTGATGGCGATCAAGAGAGGAGTTGTTTGGAGAAAAAGCTGCCTCGTGCTTACACGTGCTTGTGGTGGGACTTCAAAAGCTCTTTTAACTCTAGGATTTGGATGACAAACTAGAGTTGGGAATGACAAACTCTCAAGAGGGTTTCCTTACATGGAAAACTCCCATTTGGCTAACCCTGCACGTGATAAAAGTCTGAAATCTGTAGTAGCACCTGTGGTTGTGTTTTCAAAACTAATCTAGGCAGCATCATGAAGAAATGGTGGCACAACAATTCTGGAAAACATCCACTCTTAGTATTACTGAGGGAAAGAAGCAGCACTACAAAAGCTATTTCACAGAAGTCCATGTGATTAACCATGCACAGAAGACCTGTATCCATAAGATTTGGAGCCAGAGGTAAACACCAATACCTGCAATTTTCAGAATAAGAGCATAGAAAAGAAACTTAAATTTTCAGCCTGAGTGACTTAAAAGTGCGGTGTAGGGAAGTAACACATATAGCACAAAAGATTTCTCTTTTATTCCTGGCTTCACAAAGAAGGTGAGATAATGATACAGCTGTCAGAAACTCCAGGTGTTTGTCAGAGCTTTTGTGCTCCAAGAGGTTGTGCTCCTATAGAAAATCCTCAGGATTCCTGCAAATCCAGCTGGAGTTAATTAAGCCTTCTGGAAAGAAAGTGCAGAAAGGCCGTGCCCACAGGTCACATCTGAGTTCCGGCAGAGATGCCAAGGAGCTGTCTGGGCGTTCACTGACATCTCAGAGTAATCCTGAAAATGCTGCTCTCATCAGGAGTGATTTCTGTCAAAGGAGGAAAGTCTCCTTATGGAGCCTCCTATGCCAATATTCCTTTTCCTGCTCTCTTCACTTGCTCAGTGGTGCAGCTCAGAGTTCTTTGCCTTCAGGACAGCATTTGCTTTTTGGGAGTGCTGTCAGGCTACAAAATCTCTGCCAGAGCTGGCTCTAGCCTTTGGCTGCTCCTGCCCAAAGGAGGAGCTGAGAAGTACTTGCAGTGCAGCACAGGAGAAGGTTTTCACATCTTTTCCCTTCCCTTCGGGGTTAAATCCCAGCCTCGAGGAAGTCAAAGGCTAAATTTCCTTCCCCATCAGCCCTCCCCAGGAATATCTTGCCAGGGACCTACAGTCATGACCACTGTTAGCCTTGAAGGTCCTTAACCAATCTCTTTATCTTCCTTTTTTTGAAATTAATCATACTAGTTCTTTTCCTGGTAGAAAATCATACTAAACCCAAAAATCTTGGAAAAGCCATTGCAGGCTTTTTTTTTTTCCTGTGGGAGGAAGGAGAGCCACCCCATTGGCAAACTCTGATTGTTTTTTCCCACCTAAAACCATTTTTTCTTTGCCTTAGCTTCTGCTGTCTTTCAAGCCTTTGAAATAAAAACCTCTTCAATATTATTCATAGCCAAAGCACTAAAGAATTTTTTTTCCTGAATAACACACACATTGATTTGTATCCTGAAATAGTTCTAAGATACCAGAGAAGGAGGCTGGAAAGGACAAAGAAGGGGCAGGAAAGAGAATTAAAAGGACCAGAGAGAGATGGGGCACTTTGAGGATCAAAAAATTCCTGAATTCTATTAATTCTGTCTGCCCACAGGTTAATGAGGTAAACAATAGGAATAGAGAAAAGGCTGGCTAATTCAGGCTGTACACTATGGTTTACATTGGGGGTGAAAAAAGGCAATAACTGAGAATAAACAATGTAACAACTTGGGGAAACATTTAGGATTAAAGATGTGTATACTAAAGATGTGATTCCCTAATGCCTTCAGGGACAAGCTAGGAAAACAGTATTTCTGACAGCTCCCATAAATGTCTTAGGAAAGCCAAAACATTTTATACTTTATTCTTGCTATTTCTGAGCAAGAAAGCCTATGGGGGAAATGGATTTTTACCTCTGCTGTCAGAAAGCAGAGTGCCTTTGTGTGTGTGTTTGTGTTTATATAGGCACAAAACCAATTTGTTTTTAAGCTTGAAGGTCACCATTAAGCAGAGATCATGGCCACAATATTGAGTTATATTTAGGGACAAAAACACAACAAAGGAACAGGATAGTCTGTATTTTGTCAGTGTCTGTGACATTTTTATTACCTATTTGTTATTGCAGCGTTATGGGAAAGTCACTGAAGCCTACATTTTTATTCACTGCTCCATCTTCATTCCATATGCTCCAAACCAGTTAAATGTAGAGTTTGAGACTAGCTGTGGAAAAGTCTGCACATGTCACAAGTGATTTTCCATCCAGCCCTTCATTTGTCACTGTCCTGGAGATAAAGTGGGGTTGAGCCACCACTTGACCTCGTGCTTTTCCTCCTAGGAATCCTTGACTAAGAGCAGCTACGTGGTAAAACCCAGACAGGTTTTTAAACCCTTTCTCTGCTTACCAGTTATAAATTCATTTTCATTCTTTGCTTTTAAAGTTGGTATCAAGGTGTCACAAGAGTTACTGATATTCCCTGAACAAGCATCCATTGGCCAATCATTTCCACCCAGCCCTGAGCCTTCTCGAGCTGGTTCACTTGGTGCTCTGCATACTCCAGCCTTGGAAAGAATTATTTAACAATACTGCTATTATTGAGGCAGCTCTATTAAAGTCAGGAGAGCATCATCAGAAAGGTAAATGTAACTTTGTGTAGGTTTTGTAGGACTGTGGGAGAGTGCTCAGCAGGTGGAATTTCCCTGTGCAGCCGTGCTTGCCCCCTTTGCCAGTTCCTGATGAACCTGCCTGGATCTTGTCATTAAAGAGCTTCTTTCTTCAAGTGAGGAGGAAGATAGTGCATAGGAATTAGTTAAATGGCAGCAGTTACCTCAGCCAGATGATGCCACAACAAATTCTGGCTTGCTGCAATTCAGGTTGTTTCTCTTTTAGCTTACTCTTTGTTTGCTAAATTTGTTCATCCGAAGTTGGAGCCAAGAAACCTGGAGCATCTCTTCCCATCGCAGCAGTGCCACAAGGGATCCTTCTGAGTTTCACATGGAAACTTGTGAGGCTTCCAAGAATGCTTAGAAGTCAAGGGGAACATTCAGCTTGACTTGAAGGGTTTTTCCTTCTGTTTGAAGCTATGAAATTGAGATTTCATATTTACTGAGCAAAAGAACCCCTGTGCACCCACCCCTATGGAGAGAGCACCTGACAATTCCTCCAGCAGTGGCAGCTCCGTGGGGGCCAGGTAAGAATACTGAAGCTGACATTCCCTCACACAGACCTGAAAATGTTAGTAAATGGGACAGTTTTGCTGCTGCAACAGATCTTTAAGCAACTGCTGTCTGTACTTTCAGTTTACATTTTTGCATCATTTCCCCACCTGATCAGTTGTCCTCAAATTTTGCCTGTCCAAGTTAACACTACACTGGGCTTCACTGCTAAGATTTGCTCCCTTTCCTGGATGTATGCAAATGCACCCAAAGCCATCCCTACACAAAAGCTCTTCTGGAGTAGACAGGAATTTTATGTAAAGAAGGTCCAGAATTCTTTGATACAAGGTCTCCTGGCATGTTTCCAGACAAACTTGGCACATTCATGACAGGCACTCTGAGAACTTGGGTTTTTGATCTTGATCCTTCAGGATCTGAATTTTTAGAAAGAATGTTGAAATTGGGTATGACAGTTTCCTGTGATCTCAGTGTGGGTCTGCAGGTAAGACTGCATCCTCAGCCTTCCTTCTGTCCTTAGGTGAAGGAGGCAGGAACAGAAGTGGGTTTGGGTGTGGCCACATGTTTATTATACTGATAAATGCACAGTCATTCTTTCTGATAAGAGCCACCCTTTCCCACCACTCCAGAATCTACTCCCGTGTTTCAGGGAAATTATGAGGATACAACAAAAGTCATTTATTTCCTTTTGCTTTCTCTGGCTGATAAGACACTGAACTGACTTCCTTACATGTGCGTTATTCCTGCCACCCTGTGAATTGCAGCTTGAGAGAAGGGTTTGTCCTGATTTTCTGGAGAATATCAGCCACTTAACCAACTTGTCCCCTCCAGGCAGCTTTTCCAGCCTGGAACATCTCAGTGTGATTACAAGACAAGCCGCCGTGCACAAACGGTGACCTCACACGTGCCAGGACAGACAGACTGCTTTGTCATCTGCAATTTCAGAGGCAATGCCTCAATACTTTTCACTCAATGCACTCTGGTTATATTCCCTTCCTGAGACTGAACTTTTAAATACTTCCATGTCAAAGAGCTCATAATAGAAGACCCAGGCCTTATCTCAGACCTGAGCAATGCACAGTATTTACAGAGGCCAAATATCCATTACAGATGTGCTCAGCTCCAGAAAGAGGAATGATATAAAAATGAAAAACCATTTTAAAAGGATTTAAAGGGGGCAACTCTGAGAATTAAGTTGCTGCAAGCTGGATGGAGGTTGCTGAGGGGTGCCAGGCCAATAGTTCAGTGCCTTTGCAGAAAGGCTTGAGGAAAGGGCAGAAGACAGCCAGCTTTGTCCAGCAGCAGAGCAAGGAAGGGCAGGAGGAAGAAGTTCAAAAGCTGAAGGCACGTGCAAAGGGAGAAAATAGAAAGGATCATAACCTCTGGCAGATTAAATGTAAAAAATATAATAAAGGTGGCCAAAAAGAAGGACTTTGAACAAAACACAGAAATTATCCAAACTAATGATGATTTTTTAATAGAATCACAGAATCATTCAGGTTGGAAAAGACCTCCAAGATCATTGAGTCCAACCTCTGACCCATCCCCACCTTGCCAACTAAACCAGAGCACTGAGTGCCACATCCAGTCATTTCTTGAACACCTCCAGGGATGGGGACTCCACTACCTCCCTGGACAGCTCCTTCCAATGCCTGACCATCTTTTCAATTAAAAAAATCTTGATGTCCAACCTGAATCTTTTATAATCCTGGTCAGAGCACAGCCACAGGGACAGTGAGGAGTGTTGTGTTCATTCCCTCCCCAGGGCCCTGCAGCACTCTCCATGTTGAGTGCTGTAACATTTCAATGCCCCTCTTGGAGTCTGCCCACCCCTGAACCAGCAGATCTAATATGAAATACCTCCTCAGGGTGCTTCAGAGGTGTAGTTAGAAATATGAAATGACCCTCTGAGTTGTGTGACAGCTCTGTGATGGTGTCATCCATCCTTCACAGGCTTTTAAATGTTTACTTCTTCACTGAAATATGAGATTAATATTATTCTGCTTATCTCATCTCCTATAGCAAGGGGCAAACATTCAAAATGTCAGTGAAATTTCTCCCAGAGAAATCACTATCTGCCCTCAAATTCTGCTGTCAGAAAATAATGCCTATTTTGCAAAAATGGGATATTTCTAAAAATTCTTTAAGAGGTCCTAATCATTTTTGGGCCAGAAATAAACAGAAAACAGATCCCTTTGAGTGGTGCATTATTCATTTTAGAAAGACTGTGAGAAGCTGACATACTTCCTTATTTATTTTTGGGAAGGAAAAATTTCATCAGGTAATGCAGGAGAAAATATAGTGCCACATTACGCAAGGGAGGTTCAATTTAAAATAATAAAGTACTTAAAATTCACTCTCTTGCTCATTCAATGAAGTACTCAGCAATTCTAAAGCTGGAAAAGACCATTAGTATCATCTTATCTGACCCTTTCCATAACAGAAGCAACTAAACTTCATCCAATTTCCTTCAGTAATGCATTTTTTGGTTAAAGCCTGGTTTGAGAAAAGGATCTAGTCTTGATTTAAAAACTTCTGGAAGATAATTTGTTGTGTTCCATATCAGTCTGCTCCAATGCCTAATGATACTCAAAATACATGAATTTTATTTTTCCTGACCTTATGTACCAGCCTGATCTGGTTTTTGCCTTCCTCTGTCAAAGGGAAAGATGAGCTCATCCCTCAGTTATATATAGTTGTGTCTAATGAGATTTGACTGTAAAAGTGGGAAGAACCAAAGTTTCAGAACTACAGAATAAGCTTCAGAAAAAAGTGAAGAGGGAAAAAAACAGCCTCTGGTAAAGCTGTTCTAGAAATGTCTCGAGTAAAGGCACTGTGACTGTAGATCAGACCATGCCATCAGGAGGGAAGAGTTCTGCAGTCTTCACTAAGGCAAAATGTTCATCAGCATTTAATGGGAATTTCAGATTTGTAGTGACTGATTCAGGTTTATGGCATTGCTTTCCATATTTAAATGTATTTAAAATGTTTCTGATAAGTGCCAAATACTTTTAATTTTGCTTCTAAGAGCATTTTTTCTTATTCTATTGTTCTAACTGCACAAGTTATCTAGTGCAGTTAAAGACATTGAGATATCTGCCTTTCCTGACAGAGATTTTACAGTATCAAAGAAAAGGGGTTATTACAGATTCAACACAGTCCTTGAAGCGTTCTTCTGCTAAAGACACGACTTGTTGAAATGCTTTCCTGAATCAAAGCCTTAATCCTCTATACATTTAAGTCTGAGTGATGGGCAAATCTAGTGTTGTGATCCCAGGCTCTCAGATAAAACCATGCACCAACTAACACTGCAAATCCCTCCATGGCTCTTCTTGCAGGGCAAACCCACGGTGGGGCTGGGAGCACACAGTTTTGTTCCCAAAGAATGGAAGTTCCCTGATATTTCTGTCCCATCCAACCATCGTGCTGCTGTCCTCCTCCCCAGCAGCTTCAGCTCCTCCGCCTGGATGGGAAATTCAGTGTGTGAGCCCCACGTGGGCGGGAGGCAGCAGCACATGGCTCAGGGTGGAGCTGTTTGTGTGGCTGAGGCAGCTGTTCCACCTTGCTGGATCAGGAGAGCTCAGGACAGCCTTGCCCAGGGACACGGAGGGGCGTGCCAGGGGTAAATGTGTGGCACAGGAACCATTTCAGTGTCTTCAGGGGGGCAGACTGATCTAGCAGCTGCTGGATGCCCACTTTGAGATGTACAGTTCTAATGCCAGTTCATGGAAGAATTCCTGCCTCTAAGCTCTCTTCTTTACCTTACTGCTAACGTGTTTGTTACTATGTTTTTCATCTTTTTGCTGCTTTAAGTCCCCAGGTAACAGCACCAATAATCCACATCCCAGAGTTCTTACGGCTGTTTTCACATCAATGCAACTGCAGAGTGGTGAGGGCTGTTTTCTCAACAAATTCTCTGCTAAAGAATGGCAAAGTGAGGCTCATTATTTCTTCCTGCTGACAGGCCCAGTAATACACCATGAAATCGTTTTTCCTCCAGAAAAATTATTATGGTAAAAGGAAAAGTCATCGAAAGGTTTGCCTCTCAAAAATGAACAGTAATCCAGCTAACTGGAAAAGCAGAGAATTTCTTTGGCTTTTGAAAGAGCACAGCGTGTATCGCCTGCACTTGGATTTCTATGTTGAAACACATGAAACAGTGTCATTTTTTGGGTTCACATTCACTGGGTGATTTTCCATCTAACAGTCAAATATTTCAACTTTTTCCAGCTTGTCAAATGCCAAGGCAGTTTCTTTTCACCACTGAACAGAGGGAAAGCAGCAGATGCTTTTATCCACAGCCTCAATTAAGCAGATGCTGATGGAAGATGAGAAGACTTTTGATGTTAAGGCATGTTCTGGCAGCAGTCCTAGTCCTCACCAGTTGATTTGAGCAAATTGGAAATAAATGTGCAGGATGAGAATTTCCAGAAATGTATTTAACTGTCAGTGGAATGAGCTTTCAGTGGACTTTTTACCATAATGGCAGACTAAAAGCAACTCTTGTGAGCATCATGTTCTGTTTCTGAAAGTCCATTTTGACCCATGGAGAGCTTCACAAGAGATGTCCTCCAAAATTCAGGAGACTTATCAGAGCATAAATGAGAGCAGGACACAAACACTACAAGTTACAGTGTGGTCTAGCCCCTGTAAGAAATTTTGGGCCTTAACAGGAGTCTGGAAGGGTCTGAGTTGCAAAAACAACATAAAAATAATGATGTTTATAAAGCATCCTGGCAGTGAGATGTTGCAACAGAGTTGTTTTCTTTCCTTCAGAAAGGTTCACGCTCATTACCAGAGTCAGTGATTTTCCCGGATACATTCATTTGGCTCCATTTCCCTATGCTTTCCCACCATGCCAAAAGAAATGCTTGCCAGAGATAAATTCACAGATCTGGCAGGCTGGAAGGAGTCTCAGGAGATCATTTTGCCCAACATCCTGTACTGAGCAGGCTAAAAGTGCCTGGACACCACCCTGACGTTTTTATCTTCACCCTAAGAAATTGATATCCCTGGGTAGTAATGCTTTGCCACACTTTCAGACAGTTATTCTGATATCCTGCTGAAATCCTTTAGGTGAAAGGGAAACTGATTCTTTTTTGCTCATCCCTAAATGGACATGCAAAGTCGTTGCCCCACCTGCATCAATCCCTTCCAAGCTGCTGCAGCATTTTTCAGCCTTTTCTTTTCTACCCCTCTTATGCTGATTACTTTCCTGTGCTTTTCCCTTGCCTGTTTCTACGTACTGCCTCCAGCTGAGACAAAGGACTCCAGCTGGCAGTTCACTGCTACTTCAGAAAGTGGAACAATTGCTACTGCTGCCTACGGAAAGAGAGTTTTATTGTCAGAACAAAGCTCTTCTCTTCCTCAGCAGTATCTGATTATTGACATGTACCTGACTGGAGCTCTGTAGCTCCAGAACACCAGGAATGTGAGGGGATAAAAAGAGACTGTCTAGTGAATGATACCTAGAAATCTTCAAAAGATGTTTGTCTCCCTTGTTCTTAAAAAATGTCCAACTGGAGATTTCATTGTCACCATAGGCAATCCATTCCAGTGCTTCGCTGTCCTCGCATTCAGGTGTTAAGAGACAAAATGCTACCTTAAATCAGTAGGGTGCAGTCAGAAAAATCTGCTGTGATGCTTCCTAGCTGATAACTTCCATTTTTGTGCTTGTTTACTGAATTTCTCATCTGAGAGAGACTTTGTCTTTGCTGAATTTTAGCTGCTTTCATTTCAGATTCCCTCTAAATTTTCAAGCATGTGTTGAATTCTGATGCTTTTGTCCACTTGCAACCTTGATTTATTTTCCCAGTCCCTAACACTGTGACCGTGTTCTTTCATTGTCCTCCAAGTTGAGCAGTGCTGAACAGAGCCAGGGCCAGAACAGAGGATCATAAAAGAGCTGTAAGCACTCTTTGGGAGCAAGTTTCCAACCACTGCACACCTTTCTTCTCACAACCACATCAACACTCAATTTCCTTAGTTTGCTCTTAGGAATGTCACTAAGAAGTGGCAGAAATGTCACTGGGATTGAGATTATACCACATGAGTTGTAGCCTCCTTTTTTCCCCACTAGGTCACTTAAGCAGCCAAAGGCAGAAACTGCACAGGCTTGGCATGATCCATCCTCAACAATCCTTGTGGGCTATTTCCTTTATAAGTTTTTATCATTGAGGTACTTACAAAGTTATTTTTTAACAGCTGTTTCAGAACCTTCTCAGGAATCAAAGTCACACTGACAGGTCCAAAGAAGTAATTCCTTCTCTTGTATAAAAATACAGACAGTGCACATGTCCACAGAGTGTCCAAAATCCTCATTTCAGAATACAGCTCTCCTTTCCTACCTGAAGTGCTGCTACTGTTTGCTCAGAACTTTTTCCACCATCAAATCATAACCTCATCAGAGGCTCAAGCGTGGCAGGAGTGACATTTCCAGGGTTTTCCATTGCTGAGCACTTCCTTGCCAGATGTTTTGTGACAGAAGGTCTAAAAGGGACTTTACCCCAAATCAGTAGACACTGCCCCTAATCAGACAGTGGTGCCAGAATCTCTCTGAGCAAAATCACCAAACTATTTGTAAGAGGACAAAAATTTATGTTTTTTCCTTCCAAGCTCGAATCTTGGAATTGAAGAGTTGTTTTGATTGACTCTTTCAGAGAAAAAAAAAAAAAAACTAGAATGCAATTATAGAGGGGTAAAAAAGGTAATGTCCTGGGTGGGACAACACAACCTGAATGGAAGTTTCCAATGCTATGGATATTGTGGTTATAAATCTTCCTGCATGTGTCACATGGAAAAAGAATTTTGTGTCCCCCCCATGCATTCCATATGAGCACATCAGAAATGTTGAGCTATATTTACATCCTTTTCCAGGAAGCAGAAAATATTATTACTCCTTTCTTACAGTCAGGAAAACATAAAGAGGCCTTGTCCACGGTCAAAGTGAGTCAGCAGAGAGCAGAGGATGAAATTAAGTTACTCTCATGTTTTAATAACTCAGACTAGTTGCTCTCCTTCTTTTTCCCTTTCAGATAATGTTCACCTGGGTAATCTTATCTCCAAACCAGAAATGCTCCTCACAGGTCTGTAGTTGAAACACTGGTGAAGGGCAAAGGGAAATCAACCTTCTCACTGGACAACCACCTTGGTTTATGCTCCATTGATTTACAATGCCCTACATAAATTTTAGGGGATAGTTACTGAAGTTAGCTCTCATGCTGCAGGTACTTTCTCCAAAAAATAGCCTTTTAAAATAGACTTGTCCCTTACAGATGCATTTATGAGGTGAAGAGTCCCCTACATTCCCTGCTTTAGTTTTTAAATTTGAACTAAAATGGAAGGGATAAAAATCAGAACTGATGATGGTGACACTGCTTTACAAAACTCCCAGATTCCACTCTGGAATCTGAGCAGGGATTCAGGTCTCCCTCAGCCAAGTACCAATTGCTCCAAACAGACATTACTGACTGGTGTCCTCACCTCAAAGCACTGCAGCTAGATGCTCCAGAAGAAAATAAACAAAAAGCTTGTGATGCACTGGGCTGTGGGGACTGAAGGAGAATTTCTAGACATGCTCTGAAATGTGCCTGAAGAGCAAACAAGTAACTGCATTTCTCTGCCTGCAAACCAGTCATGGTCTGATCAGCCAAAGCATATGTTTGGTGGATAGTAAATGCATCTATTCAATGGTCTCAAGCTAAAGGAGGATAGTTTTAATTGGATGGTAGGAAGAAATCCTGCCCTGTGAGGATGCTGAGGCCCTGGCACAGGCTGCCCAGAGAAGCTGTGGCTGCCCCATCCCTGACAGTGTCCAAGGCCAGGCTGGATGGGGCTCTGAGCAGCCTGGGATAGTGGAAGGTGTCCCAGCCCATGGCAGGGGGTCGGAACTGGCAGCTCTTCAAGGTCCCTTCCAACCGAAACCACTCTGTGATTCTATGATTTTCTTGCCTCATTCAAAAGAGGGTTCTTTTTATCACAAGGGTCTGTGCAGGTGCATTCCAGTTGTTGGAATCTCCAATCCTGCCAAAGACTGTTGTGAGATAAAGATTCATTGTCAAAAATACACTGGAGGTACCTTTCTATCTACCCCCAAGTTTCTGAGGGTGCGCAGGGTGGAAATGATCCTGTATTCATACAGAAAGCAGAATGCAAGAAGGTGCTTAGATGGCTGCATGGGAGACACATTGTAGTTGCCCCTTTCATTCACAGCTTTGCATGCACAAGGTGCTTGAAAAGTTGGGTGTATAGAAAAAGTGTTATCTAAAATGCTTTAGCTGACAGATAAGAAGCTCAAAGGAGAGCTACTGCTGGAGCATTAGGTGAGAAAATTCACAAAGGCTCTTTGCAAAGCTGGGGAATATAAAAGCAACAGCAAATTATCTGTGAAGAAGCAAAGCTTTTCCCTTTTTTTTCACTTCCATATGATTATATGTTGTAATAGTCTTTCTGTGTAAAGGTCATGCTGTGTTTATAATCGTAATCATGTAATCATAAAACCAGGGAAAACTGCTCTTTGAACTTCCATGGGCAAGGACATCTTTGACCAGATCACGTTACTCAGAGCCCCAGCCAGCCTGGCCTTGAAGGTTTCCAGGAACTGGCCATCCACCACATCTCTGGGCAACCTGTGCCAGTGCTTCATCACCCTCATTGTAAAGCCATTTCTTCCTTGTGTGTAGTCTGAATCAACCCTCTTACAATTTAAAACCAATTACTCCTTGTCCTATCACATCAGGCCCTGACAAAATGTTTGTCTCCATCTTTCTTAAAAACCCCTTTCAGGTGCTGGAGGGCTACAATGGTGTCTGCCTGGAGCCTTCTCTTCCCCAGGCTGAAAAACCTTTCCTCCCAGGAGGGCTGCTCCATCCTCTGATTCGTGGCCCTCCTCTGGACTCACTCCAACAGCTCCATGTCTCTCCTGTGCTGAGGACCCCAGAGCTGGATGCAGCACACCAGCTGTAGAGGGGCAGAATCTCTTCCTTATGCTGGCCACACTGCTTTTGATGCATTCCAGAATCTAGGAATTAATGTCTTAATTACTCAACTGTAAATTCTGGATAACGGTCCTTCCCTATTTTAGTGTGCTATTGAGCAGATAAATACATTAAAAGTATTTAAATACTGCAGTGTAAAGGGCCGTGCAAGTAGCAAAGACAGAAAGAAATGAGCCACGGTTTTTAATGCCTTCCTGGAGTCGTGAGTGTCGAGAGAGTGCAGGGGCTGGAATCAAGGAAGAAGGAAATGGGATGTCAGAGACCTGCCCATCCTCATGGCACACTTTTCTGTAGGGCAATAAGGGGTTCTCAGTTGGAAAGATGACAGCAAAGCCAGTGCCTTTGGCAAAGGAGAAAGTTCTGGGAGCAAGACAAAATCCTCCCAAAAGCCTCAGCAGAAGCCAAATGCTTGTCCCTGTGGAAGAGGAGGGGTTTATGGGTTTATCCAACACCTCTGGCTGGAGCTGAGCACCCTGGGGCCACAGGCTGGACATGCCAGGAATGCCTCTGGTGTTAGACCCCAGGAGCAGGGGTTAGAAAAAGGCAGTCTGGTTTCCACTGCACAAATTATTTTACTTTTCTCTGCCTTTCCTTCCCTATTCCCAGCAGTGTTCTGGAAGGCTGCAGTCCCCAGAGAGGAGAGATGTCATAGTTTGACATCACTGGGTGTTTTGGTTTTAATTCCCTGAAGAACTGAAAGTGGCTGTTGCTGTCTGATGACTGAAAAAGAACCTGCCTAAAATATTAAGGCTCTTAGGTCTCCAGAACCACACAGCAACTCTGACAGAACTTTTTTATGATCTAAAATGAAATACTTTTGTTGGAGGATTGGCACTGGTCCTACAATCAATGTGGTTCACACCCATACTTTCCATAATTTTCCTTGAAGCTCTGAGAAGAGCTGATAGGACAACAGGCTAATGTCCTCATGGTCAACAGCATCATGCCTATGAAAATCCAGGAAACCACGGGGTATTCCAGAGCACCTACAGCCCCTGGCACTGCATAAAGGAGGATGCAGAGATCCAGCCCCCAAAGGGTTACTCTGACATGGCACCACCCACTTCCCTCCTGACTAGAACTTTGTACATCCTTTTATTTTATATTCTAATTACTGTGCAAATATTTATTATCTTTTTACCTGTGCAGCTCAAATGGATGATTGTTTCTGAATTGCTGGTCTCGTAGTCACTTAGAAGCAGTCCCACTTCCTCGTGAGATACAGTGTGAAGCATGGACAAGAGCCTCCTTCTGGAAGGATCCTACAGCATCCACTGGACAGAGGTTGAGTTTGTACCTTATGCCCCTTAGAAGAAAAGAATTCTCTCATCCTCCGACACAGCCCATCTCCTAAAAAAGAGAGGACAGAAATAAATGTTTAAACACATCAGCTGGTATCACTATTAGAAAAAACAAACAGAAGAAAATGGGCATATTCAGCTGGCTTAAATGCCACCAAGTGTCATCTTTGTCTCCTGTTTCCTGCTGTCTGATTCAAAACACTCACTCTGCACTTCCCTCAGGCTTTCTGAATTGCTCTCCAGAGGCACTAAACCCACTACAGGCACAGACATTTAGCTGGAATTTAGGCTGTCCGGAAATGGCTCAAAGCAATTTGAAAACAAGTTAGAGCCACAGAAATAGAAATGTTCTCCTTGTTCATTGATACTCTCTGCCCCTTGAAGACCTGATGTGGACTAATTGAAGGTCTCAAATTTCATGGGACAATTTTCCTGTAATTTTCATAAAGAGTTCTTTTGCTCTGATATTTTTCATTTTGGGATCAGATCTTGGCAAAAGGAGAAATAACTGAAAAACATGGTATATTTTCATTTTAGTGATAACTGAAACTTGTCAGCAAGGTTTTCATCTGTGGTGCTCTCAATAGCTCTCCAAGAAAGGATCCTCGCTGCTTTTCCATGCAATGAAGCAGGCTTTATAAATCCACCAGTATTTCAAATATGTCCTCTGGTGGAAGAGGAAATATTTCTGCCAGTCCTTCCAGTGAAACTCACCCAGGCAGCTGCTGTCAACTGCTTGATTATGCCAAACTTATAATGCCCATGGGACAGGTGAGGAAATCGAGCTGTGGGCCTGTGCTTCTTCTGAGTGACATTAAAAACTGGCAGGAAAGAGCACCCTGGCACAATGCATGGCTGGAATACAATTAATCTGCCTCAATACCAAACCATACCAAAATTATTTCCAGCTCTGCAGCCACGTGAGTACATTGAAAAGAAGAATAATGCTTTAGAAGATGGCTTTGCATGGAAAATGGTCCATGCAAAGATCCTGCTATGCTGCTCTGCTCCTAGGTGGGAACTGTGGTCTTCTATCCCATAGTGGATGTACACAAAAGACACAACAAAATGAGCAGTGTCTTACTCCACAGTGCTGTACAGGAGGGAAGAAATACATCCTAAAAAAGCCCTGAGGCAGGAGAAAGGCCAGGGTCTCAGTGGTTTACCAGAGGAAAGCATGGTGCAGGAGGGAGTCAGCTGTGTTTAGGAGACACTTGCAAGACAAAAAAGCTCTGTGCTCTGCAAAGCAGCTGGATGAAGCAGCAGCCAGCTCTAGTCCCTTCCAAGTGTCCATCTGCTGGAGCAAATACCCAAGAAAGGTTTCCAGCAGCTCTGTGCCCCTGCAAGACTCCTTCCTTGGATGAAGTTAGGTGCTGAAAGGCTCTCACCCACTCCAGTAACACTACTAGTGATGGGAATGGGTCATGAAAGATCCTACAGCAGCTTCATCTGGAAGAGGAACAGCAAATCCCAGCTCGTGATGGCATTGCCTATACAAGTTCCCTTCTCAACACTGTCCAGCTTAGAAAGCACTTCATTTTCTGCATTTATACTCTCCAGACTATTGATTTTTGGCTATTTCCCACACCAAAGAGAAGGGCTTTTCAGCAACTGCCAATTTCTGCTGTGAAAAGGTGCCACACAAATACATTAACTGACTGGGGAGAGCTTTGAAACTAGCAAGCAAAATATCTAACCAATGTTTAGAAAACTCCTCCAATTGCTATCCCCAAAATTTTAGCTCCAGGTAGTTTATTTCCAGATGTGTTTCCTTAGTTTCTCTGTGGTTATAGTAAGGACTAATGCTAAGCAATCTTCACATACAGGCCCTCCATGAGTTAGGCCAGGGCAAAGCAGCACACGAGGGAATTGTGGCACACTTCACTGGTGTATTTCTGCCCCTTCTCCCCCACTCCCCACACCTGAGCCTGTTGGTAAAAGTGTTTGGACTGACAGAGCTCCAGACTCCCCAGCTGGCTCTGAAGTCCTTGACCTGCAGAGTGAAACATGGCCTTGGTAGACTACAGTTTTAATGGGTAAGTCTAGGATTTTAACTCCAGCTGCTGTAATTCACCATACATTTTTATTTGATCTATAATCCTAAGAAAAGCCACTTCCTGTGAAGCCAAGTTGGGCAGGAGTGGCTGCTCTTTTACTGGGAAGTAAAATCCAACAACCCTCACAGATGACGAGAGGCTCTGAGCCATCAGATGTGCTCTCCAGCATTTATTGTCTGATTTGATGTGTTAATGGCTGGTTATTCTCATCAGCTCTTCTCTGCATTGACACAAGCTGTTTTCCTGCACTTAGGCTGTGCAGCCTAGTGCGTAAAGGCAATTAGCATGGGGCCTATGGATTAACTGGGGAATCAGATGTCAGCTGTGTTCCCTTTCTCCAGCAGTGGCCTAAGGAGGTGCTGCTTCTGCAGCTCACAGTGCCAAGAGCCCCTGGCTGAGGTGAAGGCACTGATGTACAAACAGGAAGGCAGGTGCTGCCCTTCTGAACTTGCACCAGAGAAAGACAAGACAAACGAGGCAGAGCTGAAGCAGAGCCATAGAGATTGAGATATTTGTTAAACAAGAATGTGCCAAGGGGGAAGCAGGGCTCTGCAAACACACTGCTGTGCAGGAGAGCACTGGTGTTAAAGCAGTTTGACCTGGCTGCTCCACTTGCTGTGACTGATCCCTCCCTTGTGTTAAATAAAAATTGTCCACTGTGTTGAGGAAACCTGTGCACAGCTGTGCACAAGGACCAATAAAATATCAGCCAGGAGGGAGAACTGTGGAAAGCTACAGCACTTAGAAAGAGAAATCTTTGTCTCATGAGGCCTGACATTTCAGCACACAGACGTTCTCTTGTTGTGTGTGAGGTAATGCTGTCCTCAAGGGCAAAATCGATTGAAGTGATATGACTGCAAGAAATATAGCACTTCACCTTATTCTGAAACCATCTGAGAACAGAAGCCCTTTTGTTTTGTCCTTTTGTTGTTACAAGCTGGAAACCAGAGCACAAGACACACCTACATTTGATGCTGAAGAGCGATTGTCTCCACAGCTGGAACAAAGAGCTGACAGACTGCAGCTCTCAGGCATAAAATCCTTGCCCAGGCTGCATGAAACCTTTCTGTTGGCAAAAAGTGTTACAAAAGGTGGGGCCAGATCCTAGAAGAGGCCTGGAAACAGATCTTGCTGCCCAGCGTGGAAGGATTGCTTGAGTGCTGCTGATGGGTGAAGCAAGGCCAGCATTAACAGCCTGCCTGCATAGCATGCCCAAGACCCAAGTAAAGAAAGGTAAAAAATAGCACATACACAAAGCAAAATGTGAATTTTCAGATTAGAGAAGGAAAACATGAGGAAAAGCATAATCAATGTGTTAGAAAAGCTGAATCTCAGTTCGGGATCTTGTAAAGTCTGTGAGTACAAGACTGAAAAAAGAGGGATTCAGGCTCGCCTAGATCCCTTTGAAAAGCCTAACTGGACCCAGCCTAGGTTTGTGTCTAAACTGAACTTGGAGAGCCAAAACTGCCAAGGCAGCCATAGGGGCTCCCTGTGTTGAATGTGAGGGACACAGGCAAAAGCAGGATGTCACTGTTGTACAGGGCTGCATCTGCTGGGTCCCCAGAGAGGCTGTGCAGCTCAGCACAGAGGTGCAGCCACAGGCTGGTGAGGAGAAAAAAAGCTCCTCACCCACACCCTGCCATCCCCACTGCCCCACGCCTGGTGGGGACAGGCCATCATTCTGAGAACACTGCTCTGGGACACCCACAGTGGGGTCATCTCACTGTGAGGTGATGTTGCTGGTACCAATTCACAAATGCAGCTCCTTATCTGCTACAACTATATTGTGGTCCTAAAATTAGCTCCAGAGCATAGCAGAGTAGCCACGGTGTGGATGTGATCTGCCTGCTTTGAACCTGTGTGAGGCTGAATGCAGGCTAAGAGACTCACGCCCGTGCATTATGGCAGTCAGTTAAATCTACTACACTGCCCTGAACAAACCATCACTACATGGATCTGATGAATTGGCTGCCTGTCAGTCAACAGACTCTTGTGTTCTCCTGATACACCCAGCAACTCACCAAAAACTTCAGCAGGTCCTTTTAGGAGAACCACGTAAAGACACAATGCACTGTACTCTGAGCCATGAGGAAAGGCTGGGGGAATTGGGATTGTTCAGCCTGGAGAGGAGAAGGCTTTGGGGTGACCTCATTGTGGCCTTGCAGTGCCTGAAGGGAGCCCACAGGAAAGATGGAGAGAGACTCTGGACAAGGGGCTGGAGCGACAGGACAAGGGGGAATGGCTGCTCATTGACAGAGGGGAGGTTTAGAGTGGATATCAGGAGGAAATTGTTCCCTGTGAGGGTGGAGAGGCCCTGGCACAGGGTGCCCAGAGAAGCTGAGGCTGCCCCTGGGGCCCTGGAAGTGTCCAAGGCCAGGTGGGATGGGGCTCTGAGCAACCTGGGATAGTGGAAGGTGTCCCTGCTCTGGCAGGGGGATGGAATAAGATGATCTTTAAGGTGACCAACCCAGGCCATTCTGAGATCCTATGAGTCTATGAAGCAGGTTATTTAATCCATAAAAAGTTCTGATCAGCAGAAGCATCTCTGGGTCTGCCCTCCCAAGGGAATCTTCATTATGATGGCCAGCCTAAAGGATGCTGAAGATTTGAGCTGTACTGATGGTTTGGAAGGTGTGTGCAGTGTATCAGCTGCTACTCCTGAACTTGGTTTGGCCATATGTGGGACCAGTATGGGTCCATAATATGGGTCCATCCTGACAACAGCTGGTTACACATTCCCTTGGAACAAATGACTCTGGAAAAGCACTGTGCAAGCAGAACCCAGTAGAAGGGAGTTGTGAGGATGAGCCCAGCTCTTCTGCTGCAGCTGTCCTACAATGGCAGCCTCATCAGCTGCAGGAAATTCAGAGAGAAACCATGTGACAGTGCACTGGATATGCTGGCACTGATGAGGAGGGGCATGTTCTCTTCCACCTGGGACAGAAAGAGCACCAGATGTTGAAGCAGGGGGGTGACTGTCACGATTAGGAGGAAATGCTGAACAACACAGGTGCACAGGCATCTGAATGCAATCCCAGTGCTCCAGGGTAACCACCTGTCCTGTGGGATGACACTGAAGGAGCACACACTGGAGGCCTGCGGAGCCATCTCTTACACTCACATTCTTATAAACTCAGAAAAGCAGCCCCAGCCTTTTGAGGAATAACCACAATGGTCACAGCGGGAGAAAAAAGCAATCTTATCTGCTCATTCCCATGAAACCAGCCAGAGGCAGACACCAACTCAGTGGTGGGCCCTCAGAGACTGTTTCACGTTCGGAACTGAAAGATGTCAGCCACAAGCAGCTGTGACAGCTTTTTAGGCAAGCCAAGTGGTAAATTGATGGCATGTAGTGACACAGATCCGGTTCAGCCTCAAAACATCTTGAGTGGGGGCAAGGGGAGTGCGAGCCACATGCTGCTGTCAGCTGTGCCACCGCGTGTGACAGCTGGAGACCCTGGGCTTGCCGAGCTGTCAGCCATGTGGCGAGTGAGGTACAGAACCATTCATCTGCATTCCCACAATGAACCTCTCTGGATAACCCACGCATGGGGCCGTGTCAGAGCTCACCAGACTTGGCTACACTTCTCTCTAGCAAAAGTAGAACCTGCACACACGTCCCGCCTGCACCTGCAGCTCAGGTAAGCAGGGAAATAGTTCACGGTGCCACTGACCCAGCCACACAGGTGAGTCACCAGCAGGATGCACTTGGCACAGCAAGCTCCTGCCAGCTTGGCTTGTCTGAGCTGCCCTGCTAGAGCTGGATACAGCCCTGGGCTCTTGCCTTCTGCACAGAGTATTTTCTCTGAAGTCTTAGGAGGGTTATCAGTGATAAAACCAGGGCTAAACTTCAAGGGATTTGGTTCTGGGGTTAAAGAAGGATTTGAATTTGGCACTGAAGCTATTGAGAGGGGAGCCTCCTCCACCCCTGGTTGTAAGAAGTTGATGCAATTGCCATCTTTGATTTTTGCTTTCAAGAGTTAACAAAACCAGCAAACCCTGATCTTCCCCCAGGGCTGAGCTACAGAAACTGGCTGGCATGAAGCACTTCAAATTCCAGACAGACACTGTAATAAAATGTGGAAATTGGATGCAAATTATTTACTACATTTATGATACCACGTTATTTACTGGTACTGCAGTTTGATAATCACAGCAATAATTTTCAAATTACCTTTGCTCAGCATTCACTTTTATGAGTACTGAAATGCTTCTTAATGTTCTTAAGCAGAGAATTCTTAAGCAGAGAGGATTTCTGACACTTGTCCCATGCTCCTAAATTGAAACAATTTGCAAATGGCTGCACAGGCCCAGTGAACTGAAGGCTGACTTTCAAGGGCACAAATGGCAGTGAAACATTATTTCTTTACAGACAACAGCAAATTCAACTAATGACTTATTGCAGACCACACGGGATTTTTTACATAAAACACAATGTTAAATTCACAGCTCTCTATTCCTGGTTAGTGGGGGAAAATAAACAAAAAAGCCACTAACCCAACTTTCTTCTTCTACAGTGACTGGCTGTGTGTTTCTGAAGAGCACACAAGTCCCTGAATCCAGTAGAATTGAAATGATAATCTGCACCGGATAAGCTGCACTCTGGGACACCTGTTCAGTATTGACTTGCTCAGGCATAATTGTTGGCTGGGACACATGGTAAACCAGGACATCAGATACCTACTGGGAGGAGGTGGAAGATCAGAAATAGGATCTGGGAGCCAGTATCTTGCCATCCTACATATCCAGGCAGGCAGGGCTGTAAAGTTGACTATGAACAGGAAACTTTCCTCTCCCTTGAAATCAATTATCCATTAACAAATTAACCAGAACAACAGGACAAGATAGGTCTGAGTACTTCAGAATAAACACAGCAAGGCAAGACATGCTGACTCTCACAACTTCTAAAAGATGCTCAGGGAGAACAATCTCCCAGAAGCTATCCTCCTTCAAAATGATCTGACTCAATATGAGGAGACACTGAAACATAATTATTACATGATGGTCATCCTTCAGTTGTTTCAGTTTCCTGATGTCTGCACCCTTGGATAAAGGCAGACATGGATTACTTAACTGATGATGCACACAGTGTGTATTTTTGTCCCAGAGCCATCCATAAACAAAAACACATTTATATGCTTATTATGTATAATGCAAGAAAAAATAAAAAAGCAAACCCAAAGCAATGAGTCACTTCCCTGAAAGCAATTTGCTTAATCACGTGCATGGTCATCCTGAGTGATGCTGACACATCTTCAGTTTGCTTTTCTCACTGACTAAAGGAGAAATGTCTGTGAAACACTCACCCACATCAGTAATTTCATGTATTGTCTCATTCTCATGCTTTTGCTAATTGAGGGTGTTGTGCATGATAGGTCAGGGCAGCAGGTAGCAGTGAGATATGAGCAGTGCTCTGCTCTGTGCCACACAGCCAGCACAGAGGAGCAGAGCAGGAAAAGCCTGGAGTGAACATCAAGCTGCTCATGAGCTTTCTGAGGCACCTTCTGAACTCCCAGTCCCTGGAAGTGATCAGCCCTTTTACACACCTCTGCACTGCAACTTTGGCTGCTGCCACACGAAAATGGAATTTCTCTCACCTAAAGCACCAGGTGTCTGGACTAGTTCTGTGAGCTGCCTTTCAGGGTGATGGGGAAGAGGTCCTCAGCTCACATCTACTCACAACCACTTGCAAGAACCACAGGAGCTTGCAGGTGCTAAGTTCTCCTAAGGATTAAGCAGTCAGCAGAGGCAGTGTGTCATCATAAAATATAAATTAGCATCATCATAACATATAAGCAAGCACAATTTTATGGTATTGCCTTACTCTTACTCCAGGATTACCATCCTTATCCTCACTGCAAAGCCATATTTGCTTCCTATGGTCCCTATCCCATGAAACCTCTTGGTCTGCAGCAGGCTCTGAGAGCTGTGCACCCAACACCTCATCAGACAAATGCTGGGTGATCTACCCCATAATGCTGTCCTTCCTACTCTGGGAAAGCAGTGATGCTTTTAGCAACACAAGCCAGCTGGATGTAACCAAGTCTGAAATTACTCATGGATGTCAAATTCACCACCTGTATTTTCTTGACCCTGTGTGTTTCACAGGAGGTTTATTGCTCAACCAGACAACTCTTTGCGGAATTACAATGCGGGCTTTTGCTCACAGGACAGAGTAGATATTTGTATTTTGCAATCTGCATTTATTTGACAAACTCACAGTGAGAGATTCTGTTCTGCTATAACCACAGATTGTCTTATTTACAGAGTAAAATTAACCATTAGTCTAGTGAGACAACTAGGCAAACACCATTAATTAGCAAGTGTGTAAACAAAATAGGTCTGCATCAGCATTCACAAAGCTGAACCTTTCAACCACAGGGAAGCCTTTGCCTTTTGTCTGCTTTTCTTGGATTTGCTCTCCAGTGGTGAGGTTCAAACAGCCCACAAGGTGCCCCTCTTTCCATCATCCCACTACTGTAAAAACTGTTCCCATTTTCATAAGGGACATAGGGGAAGGGTGTGATTCAAATCTAAGCATAGAGGACCTGTGGAGAGACACTGAGATGTTTACTCAGCTCTGCACACACATCTTAGGCTGGTTGTTTTCTTCTGGTCCCTGACAACACAGACTGCCAAGAGATCAAGCTCTCACTTATGGTTCCAGCTCTCACAAAGTCATCATACATTAGTGCTTCTTGTTATGCTCAAGGCTACATTTTCAGTTGATTCAGCTGATTTTTTGAGATCATAGGAATGTCTGATCCCGTGTGGAGTACTCAGCAACCCCAAAAATCCTGTCAAGGAGAGTAAAGTGCATGGAGCACCTGTGCTGGTAAACCATAGCACTCCAATACCCAGAACAAAGCAAAGAGCAAGCTCAGCTGAGAGTTCCTACCCTTGCAGAAAAAGTATTGGTTTCCCAGTGTCACTGTATCTTAATGAACATGCACGCTCTCTTTAAAGATTTTGTCCCAAACCATGAGCCAGCAATCCACAAGAAGATAGAAATTTTTATAACACTCATAAGGGTCCATTAAATCCATCTAGTCTTTTGGTTTTTCCCTGATACAGACTTTTTTTTTGTCAAGAATCATCTTTCAAGCAGTGGAAGAGCCATGTTTTTGAGTGCTGATCAGCACAGTCCAATTTTGTTACCTTCTGAGGTCTTCCTGCTTCCTGAAGGATCTCTCTCCTCTGTCTACTTGAATTTTGTGTTTGATGGAAATGCTCTTCAGCCTCCAAGTCTGAAAAGTGCAGGTTTCAAACACGCCTGGTTTTATTCTGGGTAAGATCATGTGCCACAGGTTTGTGTTGCTCCACGTGGGATTTGCTGATCTGCTGGGATGAGATCTGGGGCAAGTGCTCATCCATGGAACACCTCCCATGAAATGCCTTGAACAGACAACCCAGACAAGAGCAAAGCTTCCTAAGGGAGCTTTCCCCCCCTTGCTTGCAGGGGCTATGGGTGCTTCCTTCTGCACCCATGAACTCCCGGAACACCTGTATTTATCTGTAAAGAAATACAGGAGTGCTCAATCTGCACTTTAGCCCTCAGGCATCTGCAAGACAAAACTGGCTCTGGCTTGTTCAGCTCTGATTCCAGGAAAACAATTAAATCAAACCCTGAACCATGCACAGGATGAAAACGGATGTACTTGACCTGCCTTTGATAAATATTTGGTCACAAAAACCCTGTCACAGACTCTAAGTTGCAGCCTTCTGTGCCTTTTGCCCTGCTGTTCTCCCTTTCCTTGGGAAAAGGACAGTTCCTTGCTCCAATACTTTTCATGAGGGATACAAATGGAAGCAGCTCCCACAATGGAAACCAAGAGAGGCTCGGGCCAAAACACAAACAAGACTGGCATTAGACTTATTTTTACAGCTCCACTGCACACCAGTAAATTTGTGGGTTTTTAAGTGTCTATCTGCCTTAACAACTGCCTTAATATGCAGCTAGGATGCAATTTATCTTTGGATTTGGGCTTTTTCCTTTTCCTTAATATGCCAGGAGCTCACCTGGATTAGGCACCAGACTCAACAAGGGAGTTTATGCAGAGGGAGAAGCACGCAGAGAATCACCTACTTAATCTCTGCACTGACTTTGAGCACTCACCTTGGGCATACTTCTCTGCATTTCCTTCTGCCTGGTTTGGGGAGTTTCTTGCTTAACTGGCTGCTTTCTCAGGTTCTCATTTTCCAATGTCCATGTACTGCAGTGCATAAACCCATTTACAGGTCGTTGTCCCACAGTTTGTAAAGCAGACAGAAAAATTTTATAAATCCTGTGTCCACAGCTTCACTTTTTCTAACATTTGAAACAGTAATAGAGAAACTGAGCATCTGTGAATATGAGCAGGCAGCATAAATTCCTTCTTTAGCTTAAAGACTGCAGTCACCACGAGCTTGGTTTTATAAATCCTTAGTCATGCAGCTTCCATCTCTCAGCTCTGATGCAGTAAAAAATATAAGGAATTATCAGTTTATTACTGTGACCTCTGCATTGAGACTGCTGCTTAATGATGCAATCCCCAAGGTTCAGTTAAAGCAATTTTCTTGCTGTAAAATCCCCATGTTGCATTTGAAGCATTTCCTTCTGATGCATTAAGAGCTTTTATAGCTGACAGGTGACAACTGAGGTGAGATCAATAAATACAGGGCCACTCTACCCATTCCAGCCTTGAGCTCCTTTCTAAAGACAACCTGCAAACAGCAAAGATGCTGAGTGTTTTCACTTTAGTTTCTCTTCTGATGTAAAAGCAGATGTGAAATAGCTTGACATTAGAAATAGCAAGGCTTGTTTTCAGTTCCTTACTGGAGATTTCTTTTGGAACAAATTCTACTTCTTTTTGAAGGGGTTTTTAAGTCTTCTTGGGATGAAACTGAGGGGAATTTGACTGTGGTTTCTAAACACTCAGATGATTAAAAAACATCAGAAATGTAAACTATATTGAAGGGAGTGCAGAATTAAGAGTTCTAGGAATACAATTTAAGGAAAGTTAAATGTAGGGTGGACTTTTTAATGAGTATAATGAAAAGCAGAAATAACACATAGGGAAAAAAAACTATCCAGTCTTCTTTAAAATTAAATAAACAAATAAATTTCTGGACAAAAATCCCCAATCAGTGAGGGAATACTCAAAAAGATGACAAAATGTCAAGGGGTAGTATAAAAGCAAGAAATGGAAAGTACATATGAGACCATAGATAAGTTAGTAATGCCTTGGTCGTACAAACTCCCATTCTACCAACCTTAAAATTACAGTCCTGTTGTTTTGCAGAATTACACAGTAACTACCTTAAACACAGTAAAAAGTTGGAGAACAGCAAATCATTTAAAATCTCTCCCCATAAAGACAGGCCATGTTGTAAACTGCAGTTCCTCAACTGTGCAAAGAGCTCAACACACTTAACCAAGAGTACTCAGAATTTATATTGTACTTCCAGCTGCAAAGGCTTCACAAATATTTGGGCATAAATAATCCTCCCAGTCTGGTGCTTTTTGGCACAAGCTGGAGGTTATCAGTCACTTCCACTGGTGTGAGTGAGGAACACTCACCTGTACCCTCATGAGCAATTCTGGCAGCCAGAGGGGTGGCAACATCCACAAGGAATGACACAAAGCAGAATTTTCAAGTCCTTTTTGCTTTTTTTTTTTTTTTGTAATGCAGGTCTGATCCTGACCTTCCCTATGAGAGACAAGTAAATATTGTTACTCCTAATGGCAATAACACTCCAGTCTCAGATCTTCTTTTGGAGTATCACTGCATCCAGAAAAATTTCCAGCCTGTTCCCTCTCCTATTAAAGCTATTGACAAGGTAAATGATGATTTATTGATGCTGTGTTTCCGCAGCAGGGAATTTTAGCAGCAATAAATCTCTGTTCAGACAGATGATGTAATAATCTGAGCTTTCTACAAATGACTTAATGTTTATTGGTGGTTCCTAGAACAGTTCATATTTCCTAACTGGATGAGGGAATACATGAAGTAGTTTCAGTAAAAGGTTTGATTTTTAATTTCATTTTATTGTCCTTCCTGTCTGGGATGGTAAATTGGTCCAGTTGATCATAAAAAAAAAAAAAAAAAAGATGTGCTATTCCTCAGCCTTTTCCATCTGTGAATTTTTAGGTACTTTGTGACTCATACAGTAAAACCAAATGGAGAAATACATAAACCAAAGGGCCAGGTCTGAATCCACACACTCCACCCTTCTTAAGGAGTGTGAGTCAAACTTCATTCCACCAGCACTGGGATTTTGATGCTTATCATAATAAACCTGATTCCTTCAAATACACACGAATACGCACACATGCACACACAGAGGCATTTTAAAAAGCTGTCCCTTAGCACAGCTCCTGAGAAATTTCCTGCTAATTTCCTTAATGCTGGTCATGTTTCTTCCCACACTCAGGTAAAGTTTAAAAAATTCCTTTTGTTGTGTGTTTATAGGATTGGCATTGAGTACAAGATAAAACACCTTCTGTTGGCGAGATAGATATTATATGAAAGTCACCAACAACTTATTGCATTTCTAATTCCCTTTATTTCAAGCACCTTAGCTCAACAAGACCTGCAATTTGGCTTGCTCTTACTTCCCCTAGTCATTCTAGTAGTCAACTTTCCTTACAACAAAGTCTTTCTCTGTATTTTTAATTAAAATCTCATCATTAGATTGCGCATAGGAGAAGACAGGTGAAATTAACAGGGTCCTTTCCCCTCTGAAGAACACCTGGAAGAAGAGATACTGTGGTGATAAACCCATTAATGAGAGAGAAGAGGCAAGGTGTGAGCGATGTGGTTGCTGCCCTCAGCTCTGTCACTGAAGCCATAACCTCACACGTGCGCAGAAATCAGGGAGGCTTCAACACGAGTGATGCCAGAAGGGACCAAGCCTGCTGCAGGAATAAGAAGGCAGAGGTGACAATGGATAAGAAGAGCAGCATCCCTTGAGTTCAACAGGGTAGGACGGAAATTCATCTGGGAACTGGAACTGGGTAAGTGCTGCCATGACATGGATGGTGCCTGCTTCTCTGAACACTTTACCTGGAAATATCTTATTTTGGCACTAAGCAGGAATCTTGCTGAAGAGAGTGCTTTTAGGAGAGATTAAGAAACTGGGTTGAGAGTTTCAGTGCCTGATTTAAATATTGCTTCAACTTTTGTTAGTCACATTCAGGAGCTGTCTCTCAAAGGATTCCCTTTCCTGGCAGATCCCCAAACTTGTTCAGAGGTGTCACTTGAAGAAGGGTGTGATGAAATTTTCACCAGCAAAGGGGTGTAGTCTTGGCTGAAATTTTAAATTGAGATGCATTTGTTGTTTTTATTCCTGATTGTCTCACTGATGTTACTACACAGCTCAGAGCAGCATTACAGGCAAGAGCAGCAGAAATATGTCACCTGCTTCATGCCATTGCAGCCATGCAATCTCTGGGAACCTCTCCTGCTTACAGCTGATGTAGTTTTACAAATAACATGTTAATCTTGCAGATCTCCAGCTATCTGCCCTGTTTTATCCGTGCTTGTATCTATATGCTCCACGAGATAAGTCTGTGCCTGGAGAAGATGTGGCAGCTTCAGAGTTACTGTACTAAAAGTGACTTGCCACTACTCCACAAAGAACTGGGACATTTGGCCACTTGCTCTGGCTTACAGAAGGCATTGCCTGGTGCTTTAGACATAAGGGGAAGAAATTGCAGCAATTTAAAACAAAACCAGGAAGTTTTACCATTAGATAAGTCAAAATTGCTGGACCAGATGTGGTAACACTTGAAGCATGAAGCAGCTTTATCAGTAGGTTACTTATGAATTATTCCTTGGTGAATGTTCTATTTTCCAAGAGTTCTTAAGTGACTATTTTTTTTCAATTCTACTCGATTCAAAATAGTTCTTGGACAGGGGAATGGCACAATTGGACAGGGTAATAACACAATGGCATAAGATCTGCCTTCTTGGGTTTAGTTGTGCTACATCATGATCTTTTTAAAAAAGTCCATCTACTGAAATGTGATTTTTACTGGCGAGACAAGTAGCTTTTCATCTTTTTACCTAATCAAGAATAGTAAAGAAATCCTGGACCAGGCTGCAGACAATTATTTATAATGTAGTGATAGTTTGTTCTTTGACAGGATTAGCTCTGTTCATGTAGCTGGTAGATTATGAATTACATGCAAAATACAGCATGTGAACTTGAAATCAAATGAAGAATGGATATAAAAGAGCAAGCTCCAAAAAGCACAAATGCAGTGATCACTTAGCTAAAATTAATGGTGTGGCTAACCAGACCAACAAACCAGAACAGCAGAAGCATAAAAAAAACCTGCTTGGAATAGATTTTTTCTTGAATGAGTGGAAAGTAGAAGTGATTGCAGTGTTCAGTTTCACCAATATTTTGTAGAGGATAGTAAGGAATGACTTTAACATGATTTTAATAAAATAGGTCCTTCCAGAGAGAGGAAGGACAAGCAGAACACTCTGATCAGCATCTCTTGTGATAAAACTTCTATTACTACACCTGAACTTAGTGTGGAGAGTCACAGCTTTGGATTTTGCCCAAAGCATCCCAAACCTCAGGGTACAGAAGTGTTCAGTGAAGTCCACTTTCACAAAATGTTTCACCTAAATACTTGCTTACTGCAAAGTATGTTTCGTGCCTGTTTGGGCAGCAACTGATGTTGTCTAACAAAAAATCATCTGAAAAAGCAAGATCAGATGAGACTAGATGAGAGCAAAACCACCCTCAGGGGCAGCCTAAGAAACACACTGACAGCAGTTCAGTGCCAGCATGCCATTGCCAGAAAACCTCTAATGGACAATAAAAGGCAATAAAAGGCCTGACTAAATCTATGCAACATTTGGTGTGCCATCAAGAGCTCTAAACTCAGGCTCCAGTACAACTTCTAGGGGAAAAAAAATCTCTCAGCCAGATGGTTTAACAGGAATACATTGCACCAGTCCTAGAGCTCTCCAGAAAAATTCCAGGGGATCCCAGAAGCTGAGAGCAATGTGATTCTTACAATATCCACAGGCATATGTGTAGAAAAATGAGTTTTCAGATATGCTCAGGACTATTAAAGATTACAGCCAATGCACCTTTCAGGGAATAGTAAAGAAGCAACACTTCTTGCTGGCCACTGCTGGTTGAAGATTATCAGCTGCAGAAGCAACTCATAGTCCCAGCTATGAGGTTTGAATGTTTACCAGTTGATTAATAGGTTTGTAATATAGAATACAAATGCTTCAAAATGAAAAGAAGGCATTTCATCCTAAAGAAAAACAAATATCTCTGGATCTCCTTATTCTACTGTCCTCTCTCTGACTGATGTCCTTGGACCTCACCAGGTGTGCTCCTCCTGCAAGCAGCCACAGGATGAGCCAATACTCCTTGTGCAAAGACCCATTCCCCCCTGCCAGCTACAAAGAGGATCATATAGCACTTTTGGTATCCTGTAAAGTAGCATAATCATTTAAAAATGATGGATTAGAAAGAAAACAAAACTGCTTGGAAAGGAGCTACAGAAATGTCGAGCCAAAGAAGAGCCAAAATCTCAGCACTGTAAGATGGTATATGAAGATGTGGAGGCCATAAACTGTTCTGGGTAGTCCAGATTGGACATTAGGATATGTTTTTGATGGGAGGATAGAAAAACACTGCAGAAGATGGCCTTGTTCAGGACCTTGCTAGACAAGACAACCCATGAGCTGGTGGCAGCCCCAGTTCAAGTGGGTGTTTGGACATAATGATTTGCAGAGTCCCTGCCAGCCAGTGTTGCTGTGCTCCAGGTTCACAAGCACAGATAGATCTAGAAGGGAATTTAGAGAGTAATTCCATTTATGCTAGGAGGTAAACGTGATGTGGTGGTATTTCTGCCATTTGTCATGTTATTATCTTGTTGGTGTACACTTCCAGATCTTATCTATTGAAACAAACATTTATGAAAAGTGAGTTAAGATATTCTTTCCCCCTTCAACTATTTGACCAGTTGTTCACTTCTGAAATATTTTCTTCTGATGAGAAATTTCTCCAGCTTCTCTGAAGAATTTGGTTGCTGTTTGCTTTCAACACATTTTTCCTCTCCATGTTCACTGCCATGATGTTTTCTTAGTAGCCAGTACTTAGGATGCAGAAATAAAGGTTTCAGTTGTGATTTTACAGTTGCTCTGTGGGTCAGTCCCCCCCCTCTGTATGAAAAAGAATCACAGAATGGATTGGGTTGGAAGGGACCTTAAAAACCATTTCATTCCAACCCCCTGCCATGGGCAGGGACACCTTCCACTATCCCAGGATGCTCAGAGCCCCATCCAGCCTTGGACACTTCCAGGGATGGGGCAGCCACAGCTACTCTGGAAGGAGGACAGGAGTCTCATTAAAGAGCAGGGTTTCCTAGTTTGTTCAGCTGATGAAAAATTTCCAGCTAGTGGAAGAACTCTAATATATGCAATCTCTTTGGAAATAGCCTTGGAGCTATGTTTTTTACTAAGGAATGCTGCTGTCCCAGGGAGACAGGAGACTGGTTAAACCATAGAAACCTAAGAGAGTTTTTGTCCATGCTTACACCTTTTTGTCTGCACTCCCTATCATCTGACTGTTTGCTTTGACCCTTACCAAATCAGGCCAGATATTTGACTGCTTTTTGTCTTCCATAGCTACTCTCTTTGGTCAGTAATCCTTGTGAGTACACTGATTTTTTCCACAGTTTTGAGTTAACTCAGGTGGTCAAGCTGTGGTCGTGCATGGCTAATTACAGTGGAAGGAGAAAAAAGAGTACATTGATTAACATTCTGTTCCTTTGGAGAGACTGAGAAATGGCTTTGGCAGCTCCAGCTCCACTGACACCCTGCTGGCAGCTCATTGCTGTGCTTCTGAATCGCAGTAATTCCTGAAAAACATGGCAGATTCTTGACTGGAAACTGGGAGGGTAAGAGCACAGTTCTGGGGATTTGATGTTTGATGCAGTTTTAAAAAGCTTTTCTTCCCTGGGCCCCCCACAGCCTTTCTCCACAGCAGGCTTAATTACTCGCTCTGCTTCCATTGATGCACTGAGCTCTGTGCTCCTGAGGGCTCCACAAGAATTCCATCCAACAGGACAGTGAGGATCCAGCATTATACAACTGGTCCTACTGGTCCTGTGTAATGTGCCTGAGCTGACTGCTCCACCTCTCTGTGACATTGGACCCATTCAGGGACAATGCACAGAAGGCTCTGGAATCAGTCCATGGGAACCAGATTTTTTGTTAGCTTAAATTAAGACCTTAAACATAATTTTTTTTCTTTAGGGTTCTGCCTTGTTTTTATCAGACCCAACTATTTTCTTCGTGCTGTGACAATTAATTGGATTATTTTCATTTAAAGATCCAAGCCCACAAGATAAGTGGAATGGAACAGAATTGTTTTCCTTTCCCTGCTCTCCCTCATTAGTAGTCTAAACAAGTGTGAGGCTGCATTAAGTTTGTAGCTATTTTGTTAGCTTGAAATCACTTTCTTCTCTTCTGCAGATGGAGACTGTGCTTAGATCATTATATTCCAGGATGCAGTTGTGGTATATTAAAAGTGAAAAGGCTACTTAAGGAATTTATGCTTGCAATTACCTTGGTCGTGGAAAAGGACAGCAACAAAAGTGAGTTTCACAAAGATACAGCATGTTTACTTTTTTTTTTTTAACTGTGAAAAATGACATAAAACACTGTCTGAACAAACCTCTAGGCTAAATTGGGCAGATGTTGGTATCACTGCAAACACTGCCTGCAACACAGGTGAGCCCCCAAAATGTCATCCCATTTAGCAGGTTGGTCTTCACAGGGTGATTGTCTCAATTTCGCAGGGGCTTGACCTACAGGTGCAATGGTTGACCAGTCCATCTCCTTAGTAACCTTGGAGAACTCTTGCTGGAATGCCAAAGCTGTTGGGAAGCTGTCAGAGCAGTTAGTGCTTCATCTGGAAACCTTCAGAGGGTCACTTTGGAGGTGGATGGGAGAGGGTACGTGTGCTTTATTGACATTAAAGCTTCAGAATGCCAGAGGTTTTGCTGGGTTAGGCCAGTACACTGACATCTTCATGTGCCAGATTCAGTTACAGACTGTGCATGGATGTGCTTGTAACTAGGACAGATAAATGGACAGGGATCCCATAATATTTCTGTCAACTGAGAACTGATTCTTGATAGCTTCTTAAGACTTCACCAGCAAAACAATTAATTTTCTAAAAAAAAAAAGGGTTAATTTTCTGTATATTCATAGTGATTGTGTGAGACATAGAAAAACTGGCTCTTAAACCCCTGTTTCAAATGAGAATTACACTTTGATTTTGCCTAGAATCTCCTGCTTCACATTAGGTGCTAAAGGTAGCTAAGCCAATTTGCAAAGCCAGCTCATTTCAGAACTGACCTTTGCCAAACTGAGAGCTATCATTTTTTTAACCCTGAAGATTTTTCCTGCATTTCATTGATGTGTGAGAAACACCCAGACATCAAGGGCTGATAGCTCTAGTTCTGCAAAGAGTTTTCTCTCTCTCTTTGTGTAGCTGTCTAGGTTGGAGAAATTACCTTTCTGCAACTTTGCCATTGAAGATCAGATTAGCATTAAAAATCTAGAACAGGCCTCTGCTGTTAACAAACAGCAAACAACATGGAGAACACCCCCTGTCCTCTTCAGTAAGAAGAACCAGTGATGAAAGGCATGACAAGAGCATGCTTCACACACCCTGGAAACAGAGGAGAACTTCTGCCAGGCTGTCAGTGGCTGGGGAAATGTTGTAGGAGCAGTCAGGTACTGCTAAGTGGACTTAGGGAACAGGGAAGGCTCTAGGCAATGGAGCTGGAAGACAGAGAGTGAAAGGACTGGAAATGTAAATCAAGAACGCAGCAGAGCAGGGATTGCATATCTGTGTGAGTACTTAGGATGGAGTTTTTCAGGCTTTCAGTTATTCCATTGAAATTGAGAGTAGTGGGGGAACAGGGCAGAAAAGATTAAATAACTAAAGCACTTGCCTAAACCTGGGATTTCATCACCATCATCTCGTTTTTTTCCAGACTCATGGTTCTGTGAATTTTGTGAAAGTTTAGGAGGGGAGAGCTGATTTAAGATTTTTGAGCCCTAAAGGATTTGCAGTGCTTCCCTAACCTTGGATTAGCTTAACTTTGGGTTAGAAAAACCTTCCAAGTTCTTTCCAGTGACCCCTTGCTTCTTCCACCATGGAAACAGCAGCCCTGCTCTCAAGACTCCTTGATCCTTGGACCTGTGGTTTTCTCAGGTTATCTCTGACCATTGCTCTGATCTCTCCCCTCACCAAACTCTCCTCCCTTCCATGCAGCTCCTCTGAGGTACAGCTGGATCATTCATGTTAATAATGGAATGCCTGAGCATGACTACGGAGCTTATGGTCTAAGCTTACACCAGTCCTTTCTGCACAAACCTTTCATGGTTCCAGAATTGCTTCTTCACAGCCCCACTGAGAGTCCCACTTCCTTGTAATCCATCCTCTTATCTCCCATACTGGCTCCATACATTGAGCTACAGGCTCTGGAACCACAGGTTTTGACTCTCCTGCAACTGAACATAAATCCATGAGATACCAAGAGGGAGAGCTTGTCACTTTAGCCCCACTCTGTGGCACCAGAGCTAGCCTGTGCCCTGTGACTGAAGTGTGGTGTTCTGAGTTACATCACAAGATATAGCAGCTCCAGTTCCAGGCAGGTTGGTCAGTCTCTGTGCCTCCTGTGCCTGTTTGGCTGTCCTTGGTTCTCCTGTGCCAGCTACACCGTGCTGTGATGCCAGCCAGCCCTTCCAAGCAAGAACATCCTCTCCCTAGGCTCTTCCAGAAGCTGTGTTCACTGGGACTTCAGTGTCAGGCCCTAAAATAGATGCATTAGGGTTGAAAAACAGGGAACAGAATGTAACAGCAAGTTGCGTCATTTTGTTTACATCTTGTTCCAGTTTCTTTTTTCCCTAATTTACTTTGAGAGCTTTACGTCAGACAGAAAAGCTGCACTTGATCACCATATAGGAAGCAAATGTTGAGTAAGAAGGCAGACTGTGGTTAAGCTTGCAACACACAGTGATCTCCCATGTCTTGGGATAATGTGAAAAATACAATGGATTTAGCAAAGAATCTACAGAGAATCTTAGCTAAGAAGAAAAAGCATAGGATCACCGCTGAACCAGTGTAAGAACAGATCAAATATATTGACTAAGAATAAGATGTCTGGAAAACACAAGTATTTTTGTTTAGTGTATTATTTTGTATCCCTGGGATTGACTGGGAAAATTGTCACCTTCATTTTTCTCTGGAATTTTAAAGAAAGAACAATGCTGACTATGCTAACTGATAAATAATACTCAGCGTCCTTAATTAAAAATAGTTATTATTAGTTAGTGTATTCGTTAAATGATTTGTTCCAGACTTTCCATGTTTCTTTGTTTATGGAAAAAGATCATGTACTAAATATGTCTCTTGCAAGTCCACCAAGGATTTTCTCCAAGGAGAATCCAGGAATAATATTTTAAGAGATGACGTTATTTAAGTGAAGTCAGCTATAAATATTTTAATTGCTTACAAAACAAATCAAATTTGTCACATTCTTAACTCCTGCCTGAGGAATCTGTTATCTCTGTGCCAGGAAGAACTATGCTGTGGGTTCCAAATTGCCTGCAAAAGTCACAGCCAAGACAGAAATTCACGCTGAAAAAATAATACTACTTACATTGGAAAGAAGTAATTTCAATGGTATTGAAAATTGGCAAAATCCTGGTTTTGGAAGGGCTGATGCGAGTTGCTAAGATGTTTAGGATATGAGTTGACAGTCTGTAAGGTGACTATACCAATTTCCTTGATTTTGCAGAGCTGAATGAGTTGCTTTGTTCCTTAGACTATACACATGGAAATATAAATGGTTTCTCTGTGACATAGATGCTATTAATATAAAGAAAGTTATCTGGGCTTTCAGGAAAGTATAAACTAGAACTTTCTCAGAAAGGGTATGGATATAGAACAGTCTGTGGTTGTCTGTATGGAACAGAGCTGGACTGTTCCAAATACCCTCTAAAGGCACCTCATTTTTAGAACTGAACTAATATTACTTATTTGTTGACATCATTTAACTTTTTCCTGTTTTTAAGAGACATAGCAAATGATGTGCTCTGCCTCTGGATTAAGAGATGAAGTAAAAATTATGTACCCCTGGTTACATTCATGTTTTGTCCGTACTTTGAATGGTGAAAATCTGGTTCCTTTCCTTCCAAAAACGTAATAGAAATTGCAACATTGCAACATGACTGATGAGAGTATGGAATGGCTTCCAGGCTAGGAATAAAGAAAACTGAGAAGGAACAGGATATAAAAAAAACCAGTAGCACTGCCAGGGTTGACATGAACTGACAGTTCATCATCTGTGCTGGTAACAAATTCAGGATCCACACCAAGATGCTCTCAGAACCAGGTTCAGGACAAGCCAAAGGAGGTGAATTTCACACAACAGGCTGTCCCATGTGCTGGGAATACAAGATGTTTCCAGGATTTTAAGAGTAGACTGCACAAACATTTGGAAGAGCAAAACCCTTCAAGTTATTATTTAGACAGACAACATCAGGCTTGGGATAGGTGAAGGGTGAGAGGGTTTTAAGGAATCCTTTGTGCGTTTTTTCCATTCTTCCTTTTCCCTAGATGTCAGGCCATGATCACCAGGAAAACAGAAATGTGACCAAGACAGAGCCCAGCTCTTAACCATTCTGATGTCATTAGGTATTTTTAAATATTGATGATGATTTCCTAAAGATGGAGCGTGGCAGGAAGCAACTGGGTGAGCAAATATTACTCCTATGAATGGTCTCGCAGAAGTAAGCCCAATGAATTTCTGAGTTGTCTCATTCTTCAAGAGTTTGCAGACCCAAGATCTTAACTGTTTAATTCAACTGTGAGACACTGTATATGAAGTATGACCATATGTGCCACCTTTTAAATTTGCATTCCACCTATTAAGAAATTACATTTTTGTCTATGCTGCAGCATTTTCTGAACATTTGATTCACTACTGTGCCCCACTGAAATCAGGCAACTAAAGATCTACAGTGCACTCAGCAGGTGTGAAATCTTATCAGAATTGTGTACCAGCACTAAAGTGTCATAAAACAGATTAAAGCATTTAGTTTTTTTCCTGGCCTTCTACCTGTTGAATATAAAAAACATAGACTTCTGTTATTCTGACAGACCAGGGAGCTACAAGCAAAATTTGGATTACAAGTAGTATCAACAGCAGCTAAAATGGTCATAATAAACCAGTAGAAAATTTGTGGGAATGTTTCTGAATGGCTTGCACAATGCTTACCTAGCTCTGCATTATTTTCTGACCAATCTCAAGTGTTCTGGAATTTTTCTGGCTTATTCTTAAGAAATACACCTGGGCTATATTAGGAAAACAGTAAGAAAGAAAGAAAGGAAAGTCAGAATTTATTCCTAAATGTTGATGAAGTAGTTAGATGCAAACTACTTGTGAATTAAACATTTCTAGGTTATTTCTGATGCTGAGAGGGAGTTTTCATGGTTAAAACCCCCTCTGAATCTTTCCAAGAGACATCTCCAGCATGACTCTGATACAGCAATTTGGATTTGTTACACCAATTGACTGCAAAGAAAGAAATGTCAAACCCTCACATAAATGTCCTTTCTCTGACAAGCTCTCCCTCCGTTGAACTACAACAACGAGGACACCATTGTTTTGCTTTGCCACAGACGTTCCCCTAAGTTTTCTGAAGGCTTCAGAGGTTCGGTGGAATTTGACAAGAGGTATTTGGGCTTTTGTGTTTGCCTTTAATTGCTGCACCCCGGGATGGGTCCCGCTGCTGCTGCAGCCGGGGCCGCCGGAGCAGAGGGCACAGGACCCTGGCTGATTGTCACAGCCTGCAGGAGTGGCACAGCACACAGCCTGCAGAAGTTTGCATGCTCAGAGCAAAGATTCTGTTTCCAAATGTTTGTCTAACTCCTATGCCTGGCAGCTTAAAGAGCTGCTGCCCTTCTACACGGTGAATAGGTGCTTATATTTCTATATTATGGGCTAACTCTGGAAATACACAGAAATAAAAGTTTATTGGGCTGTTGGTAATGGTTACACTGTGTCACAGTTTGGGTTAAAACCTTAGGTATTTCTGTCAGCTCTCCTTCCACAACAAACAAACTTAATCTGCTTGGCTTGGCTCTGCCACGGTTCATTTCAGGATGAGCATTTGGTTGTAAGTTTCTTTAGGTGTGCAGACCTTCAAAAACTATGGACAAGCTCCAATATTCACGAGGCATCAACCCACTAACTTCAACTGCAACAGTGGTGAACCCATTAATCAGACTTTTATAGCAGTGAGATAACCTTCTACATGTACAGCTCTGTTAAAAAAATATATTTAAAATTAGAAAATTAAAATAAACTGTGTGTGTTTTGCGATGGAATGCCCACTAACATAAATACTTTTATGGCTACATAAAAATAGAAACATGAAATACTTAGTTTTTCCATAGGTCTGTTAAGCAACAGCCAGTGCTTTTATTAATATACTGTTTCTCTTTTTAATTACATCCTTTTATTTAGAAAAATTCACAATCCTGACTTATGAGGCAAGGTATATGGAATCATACAGAAAACTCGAAATGCAAACAGACATGCCTCATTCCTCTAAAACAAGAGACTGGCTCTTTATATGCCAGTAATTTTTTTAGTCTTAAGGAGCCATTTGTTTCCCTTTCTCTCTTGAAAATAATTAAATAAATGGAAGTTTGCCCCACTTCCCCCCTCATACATCCACATACATGCACAGGACCAACAAAACTCAGTAATTTTCCACTGGCACAACAGCCTTTCAGTGCTTGCCATCTGCTGTGCTGGCAGGACCCACCAGAGGAGCTCCAGCAGCAAGGCACGAACTGGAACGTCACGTTGTGAATATTCATTCCATTTTCATTGTCACAGCTGGGCCTCATCATCTCTCCCAGGCTGACCTTGCCTCCCTCAACTTCCCCTGTGGCAGCTTTGAGGAGCAGACAGGAGTGAGGTACTGAAATCAAAGCTTACAACTCACAAACACCCAAAATCCCCAGTCAAAACCAGTCCCCATTCCTGCTAGGGAGTAGGGATGTCAGTCACTCCCACTGACCACTGTTACTGACACAGATTTTTAAGGACTCCTGCTCTGGGAGGAGAACTTTAGTGAAATACGACTTTTCTAGATCCATAACCAGTTTATTCTGAATTTATTTATCGTAGAGTGTCTTTTCCTCTCTTGCTAATGCTGTTTCTGGGTTATGTGTCCGTGCTTCCAGCATGGTGAACGTGAGTGCAAACTTCATTAGCTCAGGTTTCAAATGTGGGACCAGAGTTCAGATGTCCCAAAGGACAGTCAGTCTCTTCAGGAAGCACTCCTGCATCTCATTCAAGTTAAAATGCGCAGATTTTAGGCTTCTGTTATTTCAAACCTACCAAATCTAATGCTTTCAAAAGCCGGTCTCAGCAGGTAGGTTCACAGTGCTCAGGGAGGTCCATGGTGGAGTCTCTGGGTCTGCCTGTAGATCATGAAATTGTGAGGTCTCTGGGCAAGAAATCTGCCTTAGTGCACAGAACTCCTAAGTTCCTTATCTCTACATAGAGACTAACGAGGTAAAATAAATCAAATCTGTCAGGTAAGTCCTCCTCATCAGCAACTCTCCTCAAGTCAAGTGATGACATCAAGACAAACTTTCCCTCACTGCCACATGCTCCATGTCGTGATGGGAGCAGATAGTTGTCCTTTGTCACTCCTCAAATGTGAGCTCAGATTTGCCTTCTGCATAGTTGAGGCCAGTCTAATTCCTGACTGTGAGACCTGTCACAACCATGACCCTTCAGTGAGTCCCGACTGGCAGAGCTTGATGAGTGCCAAGGTTTATGCTGGGCTGGAGGGACAGGATCGTGGGATGCACTGGGAAGAGCATGGATTGCAGGTAGAGGGAGTGATCCTGCCCCTCTGCCCAGCCCTGGGAGGCACATCTGGAGTGCTGGGTCCAGTCCTGGGCTCCTCAGCACAGGAGGGACAGGGAGCTCCTGGACTGGGGCCAGCAGAGGCTGCAGAGATGATTTAGGGCCTGGAGCATCTCTGGCAGGGAAAGGCTGAGGGAGCTGGGGCTGTCCAGCCTGGAGAGGAGCCCCAGCTGAGAGGGGCCCTCAGCCCTGGGTGTCCCTGTCTGCAGGGAGGGCTCCGAGCAGGGCCCAGGCTCTGCTCCAGGGGGCCCAGCAATGGCACCAGAGGAACGGGCAGGGACTGATCCTGGAGGTTCCACTGGGCAGGAGGCAGAACTTCTGTCCTGTGCAGTGACCGAGGCCGGAGAGGATGGCGAGTCTCCCTCGCTGAGGATATTCCAGAGCCGTCCGGACACAACCCTGTGCCGTGCGCTCAGGGATGGCCCGGATGGAGCAGGGAGCAGCCCCGGCAGCCACAGCAACCACAGCAGCCACAGCAGCCNGGCTGCGGGGACGATCGGGGGTGGCTCTGGGCTGTGGGGCGGTTCGCCCGCCTGCCCCTCCGGTGACTCGTGCCCCTGCCCCCGGGGTGAGTTGTGACTCGTCCCGCAGCCCCTGGGCTCGCTCTTCCCGCAGCCCCCGGGGTGGCTCGTCCCCCTGCCGCCGGCTGGGAGGCTGAGGTGCCCCGGGGGTGTCGGTGCGGGGACAGGTGAGCCCGGCGGGGGGAGCAGGGCCGGGGCCGTGCGGAGACCCCGCCGGCAGGGTCAGGGCTGGGCTGTACTCGTGGTACAGAACGTGGCGCTGGGCTTAAGGGTGTCCTGCCCTCTTTAGAAATAAATAAATAAAGGGACGAAATTATCTCCATAATGCGCTTAGAAAAGCAAGCAACCCTCACAAGTTTCCACTCGCGGGAGAAGCAAATCCCAAACCTTGTGCCGAGCCGGAGGAGTTTGGGCTTGAGGCCCCCGTGGTTTGGCTGTCCGGCTCGTGCTCTGTGTCTTTAGACAATTCGCATTGGCTCAGGTAAAAGTTAAATGCTGGGAACTTACAGAGGTCGCGCAGTTGTTTGGTTTTACTTGATCTGGAACGCCTTGGGTCAGAATAGCAGAGTTCACACGCGTGCCTCCGCTGGTGTACCTGCCTTCCTCTTGCAAAATCCAGACTGGGAATAAGTGAGCCTTGATGTAGCCTCTGAATCGAAAGCAATGCCGACGTTTGATTTTTGGGTTTGTTGTGGTTTTTGTTGTTGTTTTTCTTTGTTTTTTGGTGTTTTTTTAAAGAGAAGTTTCCTCTAAGATATTTGGTGGGATGTATTGGTTTTGCTTTTACCTTCTTTTTGGAGAGCAATGGGGTTTTTGTTGACTGTAGATGTTGGGATTTGTCAGGTGTACTGATTCAGTGTTTTGATTACAGTTTTTTAAAGTCACTTAAAGCAGAGGGATCTTGTTTATGAGTGTTTATGACGCTAATAAATCTCACTAGAGTTGTGCCTGCTCCATAAACGATGCCTGAATATACGCAGGAATCTGAAAAACTGTTTTCATTCCTTATCCTTCAGGAATGAAAGAGTATCAGCTTTTAATTTTACTCTGAAGAGTGAAAAGAAATAGGAGCCCACAGGCTACTGACCTGAGAGGTGATGGTCAGTGGGCACCCTTAGTGCATGTGAGGCATCTGTTACTGTATCCAATAGAATTGCTGCAATTTTACCTTCTGTGCCATATGTAGACACGTTTTCCTGGCTTTGTTAAGAAATGTCTTGGATAGGAAAAGTCAAATTTCCATAGCTCTGGGAACTCATTTGTTTTTCATACTGCACATGGCATACTGTATGTTCAATTTAAATATTTTTGCTTAACAGAGCTTAAAAAAATTCTAAACATTTATTTCTCAAATATTTCAGGGGAAAACAAATCCCAAGCCACTAGCTAAGCAGGATTCAGAAGCAAATGTTTACAGAGGGCAGGTATAATGCTTTATTTCTTTCTGCCTTTTTTTTCAGAACGTTAGTCTGTCTTAAAAAAACAAACAGCAAATTCACACCCCATCATTAACTTGCAGTGGACTTGGACCAGGCCTATGGTCTTGATGAGGGAATGTTCCCAGGAGAAGAGAAATTTTGGGTTTCTGTCAGATCTGTTGTGGACCTGCTTGTGTGAGCTGACCTCGGGCAGTCTGATCTGCAGTGGAGTGCCTGGTGGGACTCTCCTGGGTTGGAACAATATGGGATGTCACACTAGAGTTCAGTGCATGTGGCTGAGATGTGCTCACCTGCTCTTTTTCAGGAGTTCTGTGTAGCCTCCCTTGGCTCATCTGTCTTTCTGTCCCCAAACTTTGAATGGTGGTAGGAGTGTTTTTAATCATTTAGGTTACTGCTGTAGTTTGGGGTGGCTCTTGAATCCTGTGGTGACCACAAGGAGCTTAGTCACTGTCTGTGTCCACTGGATCTGTCTAGGCAGTGGGTTGGTCTTGCTTTCAAAGCTTATCTCCTCCCTACAGATTCAGTTTTTGCTCAGTCCATGTTTATTCCAATAAAAATGTTGTTCTTCCCACCAGGTTTAAGCTGAGCATTAGTTAAAATGTGAAGCCAGTTGATAAACTTTGATATTTGTATTCCAGGAGGTGCAGGGTAGACATGGAAATCGCAATGAAAAGAATTGCTTCTCTGAATGCAGTATTCATCAGCACAAAGCCTGCTAAGCTGATATTATATGGTAAATGGTTTGCTTTTAGTCTCCCAGAAAGAGGCTTTGTGTCTTAGGGTAATGGCAGTTGACATAAATCAAACATACAATTGTCCACAAAATCATTTAATCTTCTCTTGTTGCTTGTTTCAACATATAGCTGCACTTAGAGCAGGCCTGCCACTAGTGGTAATTGCATTGCTGTGGCTTGAAAATATGGGTTTGATAAATGACTGGAGTCTAATTTTTGAGATAGGTGCAGAATTTTTTCAAGTCTGGTGATTAAATAACAGCTTTTGTTGTGCAAAAAATTGTTACACTGGGGTAAGCCAATTTAATATTGTGGGGTAGGAACTCAGGGAAGAGTTTTTTATTTTGTGCTATGAATTTAAATAGTGAACTGTATTTAAGGTGACAGAGTTGTCTTGAAGACTCAGAAATTAGTTGTCAAATGTGGCAGAGCAGACTTCATAATTTGACTGGTACAGAAAATCCTGCAGGTCTGTAGTTTAAAACTACAGAATAACTTCTGGCAGTCCCACTGCTCCAGTATTTGCATGGGGAAGTAGTAGAACATTTTCCTCTTAACAATATAAAACAAAACAGGAAGTAGGGGAAGAAATAAATGATTAAGAAAAACTCAGTTTCCTTGTCATAAATAATTTGATCAGTATGGGAAGCATTAAAATGGGCAGTTGTCATAGTCAATACTGCTTTACTTGTGAAATCAGGTAATCTTGTAAGGCATGCATTGATATCTCATTAAATACTTCTTACAGCAAAGGGAAATGGTGGATCAGGAAATAATATTATTTTTTATGCTTCAAATATCTGATTTTCTGATTTCTTGGTAATTTAGGTGTTGGATTTTTTATTCTGGTTTGAACTGTAGACTTGAAACTTAGTTTGTGTTCTGTGTCTTTAATATTTATACCTACAAACTTGCAAATTTGTTAGCTGACCCATGGTTTTATGGGAGTTACAACTGATCAGAATGTGAAGAAAAGAGAGACCTAGAATTTGGAAGAGTACTTCTGTGGGATTTTTTTGATTGTCTGAGGAACAGTTGTCTTTATGTTTTTACTAGTAAAAGGAGCAGTGGTTGATTAATTGATTGAGTGATTAATCCCTGGGTTTATGGGATTTCACAAGAATGAGAATGTCCTGAAGTAGTGAAAAGGGAATCAACTATTCACCTTTTAGTAGCAGGGAACAGCCAAGAGGGAGTAATAGTTTGGTGTGTGCAGGTTGTGCAAACAGATGGAGTTTATCAAAGGTGACAGAATGAATGGGAGGGAGGAAGTAAAGGGATAACTTGAATCTGTATGGGAGAGGAAGAGTGTTTACTGTATTGCAGCTTATATTAGCTATGTCTCTTATGTTCCAGAGTTTGAGCCTGTGATCACTGACATGCTGTAGAGGAGCTCCAGTCTTAGCAAAGACCTTGGCATATTGGAGCACGTTGAATTTCCCTCCACAGAAGGGGAAACAAAAACTATTTTTCTTGTCTTTGACCAGATGAAAGGTTGTGAAACCTTTTTCTACTCCATGTAATAAAGAGAGCTGTTTACAGTTCTGAGAGCACTGTGTGTAATGTCACATTAAGTACTGCATTTATAAAATGTGCCAAGGTATTTTAGCAGTTAAATCTCCTGGTAGGAAAACAAAACCCAGCACCCATCCCCCAGACAAACCCTTGGAAAACTTGGCCTTCCCAGAGAGTTGTACTTGGTTGAAGGCCTTTTTTATGAGCCACTGTCATAGAATAATGCTTATGAGAAACACAGTTGTGCATCAGTTGCAGTTAAAATGAAGATATTGGGTCACACCAAACCACAGGAGTGGCAAAGACACTCAGCTTCTGTACACAGGAGTGCATGGAAGGGGCAGTGGTCATAACTTCTATTCCCATAACCAAGAGACAAGGAGGGAATGAAAGTCATCACTTCAGGAGGACACCTGACTGCCCTGAATGGCTGCTGAAGGCAGAAACAGCAGAGCAAAGGGGCTTGGCAGGAGCAGCTCTGTGTGCTACAGAGAGGGAGATATCTTCTTGACATGCTTGTGCTGTGCCATGAACTTCCTCCAGGATCCCTGAGAACCCCCAAAGGACAGATGGGGGCCTCTTCCTGCCAGATCACTGCCACTTTGGAGACTCTTGAGTCTGTTCTGTGGGTAAAAAGTCTCAGTGTTTTTATGACTTCACTAGTAAAAACCTACTTACATCTGAACTGATAGGTAAATTCCAAAGGATATTTCCTTGTCTGCAGGAGAGCTGTTGTGTACAAACCAGCCAAGATGTGGATGGCCTCACCACAGAACCCTTTAGCCTTTACTTGGGATTAGATGTCTCAGATATCCATGGATCACACCTGCACACAGAAGAGGGGCCAGGATGCAGGTGTCCCAGTATTGCCCCTTCATTACCCAGGGCAGAGCTGCCTCTTTGGCTGATTAGCTAGATTTGAACCAGACTCTGGAGGAGGCAGGGGCAGTTCACAGGCTTCAGTGTTCCACTATTTCCCGTAAAAACTGAGGAAAACCTTTCAGGAGAAATTCCCTTTTTGCCAGATGAGCCCAGTAGAGATGGCAGACCTTAGACCAATGGCATCAGGCTCCTTTTGCCTTTTGTATATTGGAAAAGTGTTTATTACAGACATTTCTTAAAATTTGTTTTAATTACTTTTTACAATGAACAGTTGCATAATGTGTTCCCTGCCCTTCCCTCTTGCTGGTGCCTTATAAGGGAGGTAACCAGAAAGGCAGCCAAATATCAGCCTGATGATGAAAGAATTGTTCCACTTAAAATGTCACTAATTTTTAGCCTGCTGAGTCCTGTATGAAGAGGAAAGCTTAGATTAGTAGCTCCCCAGACAAAAGCATTGCACTGCATTGTTTAAAGACAGCTGTTGTTTCTTACGACAGAAACAACAGCTGAAGTTAAAGATTGCTCTGTTCTGTGCTCTGTGGTGTTTGCAGAGCAGGAAAGGAGAACAAATTTAATTATAAGGTAAGGATTTAGTGGGAGTACCTGTTTCTTCAAACAGTAGCAACTGGATATGTAGAATGAAGCCTGTTTAACAGTAATTAAAAGTATAATTTAACAAGCTGTAAAATCTGGAACTATAAGGGAATTTTGTGTTCTGCATACGAGGTTCTCTGTGGGATGTGGGATGCAGTCATTCAGCAATGAGAGCCATGGCTGGTACAGACAGGAGACAGGCAGAGAGCACATTCCCATTCAGTGGAGTAATGGCTGTGGCTTATCAGACACTGGTGTAGCAAATACTCTGGTGAGACTTAGCAAGGCAGTTTAAAGGGCTGGGAGAATTGGGATTGCTCAGCCTGGAGAAGAGAAGGCTTTGGGGTGACCTCATTGTGGCCTTGCAGTGCCTGAAGGGAGCCCACAGGAAAGATGGAGAGAGACTCTTGACAAGGGCCTGGAGTGACAGGACAAGAGGGAATGGCTTCACACTGACAGAGCAGGTCTAGATTGGATATGAGGAAGAAATTGTTCCCTGTGAGGGTGCTGAGGCCTTGGCACAGGTTGCCCAGAGAAGCTGTGGCTGCCCCATGATCCCTGTCAGTGTTCAAGGTTGGATGTGGCTGTGAGCAAGCTGGGATAGTGGCAGGTGTCCCTGCCCATGGCAGGGGGCTGGAATTGGATGTTCTTTAAGGTCCCTTCCAACCCCAACCAGTCTGTGATTCTCTGAAGTAAGGTTGCCTTGTGGTGCAGATCCTGTAGTTGCATGTCTTGGAAGGCAGTCAAGTGCATTGCAGCAAATTCCAACTTTCAAGATAAGGTGAAAAAAGGAATTGTGTAATTTCTGGTGTCATTAACTTGCATCTTTGTCGCTGGTTTTTATTGGTTTTATTTGTGCTTGGTTGGTTCCACTAAAGTGATAAAGAGCTCTGGTTGCACAGGTGTGTGGCTGTTCCTTGACTGACTTCCCATATTTCACTTGTGTAAATCAAAAGTTTTATTGTGCCTGAGGAAAATTTCTCTTGCTAAACTAATCTGTCTGCTGATAGTTTAATTTATTGCCTTCACTTCATGAAATTAGTTACAGCATGTATCTCCATTTCCATGAATGCTGTAGGAAAGGAAATATTAATATTCAGGTTTATTGGGGGAGGAGATGAGAGAAACAAACCAACCAACCCTGGTGATATTGTCAGCACAATTTCTAGTAAAGTCTTATTGTTTAGTCCTTCCCCAATCTTCACAGCCATATGTAGTCTTAGGAGGTAGTGACTAAGGGCAGAGAATTGAGGTTTATTAAAACAGGAGTTCTTAATGAATTCGTCTCTCAAATCTCCTGTGAGCAAAGAATGTAAGTGACCACTTTATGTTGAAGTGTGTTAGATGGTTCCTCTTACGGTTAATTATTGTTTGGACACTCCTGCTCTGTGTTTAATTTAACAGAGGAGGAGAGATCATATAGAGTCTGTATCACTTGAGCATCTTGGCCTACTTGTAGTCTGGATATGGTGACCTCACTGCACAATTGCCTAAGTAGCAAACTTTTCTGTGGGTTTTTTTCCTTCTTTTAAAAAAAAAAAACCCAAACAAAAAAAAAAATGCAAGAGTTCTGTTAAGAACACCTGGAATAATCCCCTGTAAGTTGCTTATTCTTTGTGGAATCAAAGTGAAGTTGAAGTTGGAAAAAATGACAATAAGCAGCAGAGGTTGAGGCTGTGGTTCCCAAGTCCAGTGAATCCCAGATTGCTGTCAAGGCACAGCACATTCTCAGCCCACCATACACCTCCCAGCTCTCTGGACCACAGGTTGGAAATCACTAAGTTATGATGAGCTGTGGTGGTAGGAACAAGCATCTTCAGAAATAGTTTCAGGTAAGAGACTGAATTTCAGGAAGATTTTGAGAAGGAGATCTGGAGAAACAATACTTGTTGTTTGGAAGATGAAGGGAATACAGAAGGGGATTCTTCTGCCTGTTAAACTTTTTCTTCTCTTTTCTCTTCATCTTTTTTTTTTTCCCATGAGCCTGTGATAAAGGGAAAAGAACAAAGTGGAATGCTTTAAATTGTCAAGCCTTGCTGGCAAATCTTCAAAGAAATTGGAAAATTTTTTACCTTTCTTACATTGCACCAGTTCTTGACTGCTCTAGTTCTCAGTAATTAACAGTGTTTACAGGCAACATTCATCCATTCCTTCAAGAGGAAGGAGCACACTGAAGTCACTGGGAGCCCCATGTGCACGGCTGTCTACAGTATTTGAGGCCAGGTAGCTATGGTAGTGTTACAGGAGAACAAATCTGTGGGATGAACCCTTGGATTCCAGCTGTGCTGGTGTGCTGGTCATGTATGGAAGGATGGAGGTGTCTGGGTGAGGATTATAATGTGTTTACCAGCTAATCAGTTTGAGCAGGTAAATCCTAGCCCTTCCAAGGGCTTGGTTATACCTGGCATGTAATTTAGATGCAAGTGAGCTTGTATGAAAGTTTCTTGTGAGAGGAATGATGATGTGTGCTCTTGTCTTCCCAGCCTTGCTCTGGGCTTTATCATGATGGGGAGTGTGAAGTGAATGCCATACTGATATGATCAGTGCAGAGCATTTCAGGCCAAGGCTGTGTCAGTGGGCTTGACCAGTGTGTGGATATTTAAGTAAATGTATCTCACCTCTAATCCCAGCTCCTTCCGTGGGGATTGGTGGTGCTGATGCTGCTGTAGAGTGACTTAAAGGAACTCTCCCCTTGTTTTTTCAGGCGGCATCTGAGTACAACCTGCCCTGTTCCCTGCTCCCAGGTCAGGCTGGAAGCATTGTCTCTGGCAGCTGGGCTTCATTCATAACTCCAGAGTCTTAGGCTCACACTTGGATACCTTTAAGCCCCATTTAATCCCAGAGGGCACCTGATTCACATGAAGTGTCTGCTTTTGCTCACAGACACGTAAGCCACTTTTGTAGTGGCACATGAAAAAAGAAAGAACAAATCCCTTTCAGAGTTCAGGAGAAAGAGGTGAACATTGTATCACCAAAACCAGGGAAGAGAGAATTTCCCTTGTCTGAATACACACTGACCTACAGCACTGACTGGAGCTGCTGCTCACAGCTTGTGCTGCAGCCTGGCTGCTGGCAGAATAATTTTGCTGGGCACCTCTGCTGCAAAGAGGTTCCTTGGAGCCTGCCAAAAATACTGCTGCCTTCACTTTTGGTCCTCAGTAAGATGCAAAACTCTGGCCTTTGTGAGACGAAATAGGCTTGCCCTTTTTATGTTCAAATAAGCAAAATAACATTCTGCTCTGTAAAATAATCTTTACAGTCAAAAGGAATACTGGGGGAATGACCAATGCATACACATACTTTTTTAATGTGTACTTTGGATCACTGCATTTGAAAGGATTGAAATCATAGTGGAAAGTCACAAAAGAAAAAGGAAGTAATTATGAAGTAATTGGGGGGGGAAATTGTTATACTCTAATAAAGATAAGTAGTTTTAGCTAATTTTCTCTCTGCCTTTTTGTTAAACAAGCAGCAATATTTAGAAAGCCAATTTCAGTTTTGTTTATGGTTCAGTCCAGTTTCAGGTGTTGACCCCAGGCATGGAATGAGCTTGTGCTGCTTGGGGAGCAAGGGCTGCAAGAGAAGAATTATAATGAGAATTTTGCTTATACTGTTTTGCTTTAAGGAAAAAAATCCAAGAAACTGAAAGCTGCTAGTGTTATTTGTATTTTTTCCTTGTAGAAACTAATTTTTGAAATTAGTCCTGATAGTGTCTTTCTTATTTCTCTATATCTGTAATTTTCTCAGTCTGAGAACCAGAGCATAAATGTATTTTCTTGGTTCTTTTGCTGAAGTGCTCCTCATCGGTCGTGTCACCTTTAAAGATGTACAGACTGAGAAAACAAAGGCTTCTGTATCCTTACTTAGGACATTAGGGAGAGTGAATCTGCATCTGCCTGTGTGCAGCTGGAGCATGCAGTTGCAGGATGAGATTTTCTTAAATCAGTGTGGAATCCAAGTGCTTTTCCTCCCTCACTTGTGTGCCAAGGCAAGGCTGGGTTTTGCTACAAAGGTTGGTTAATTAAGGGCCACCCACCCCCCTTCTCCTTGAATCCTAAAGTAAATCCTCCTCAGATATTGCAAGCTGGTAAACCCCAAGTAGGAGCAATGCAGCTCAAGCTCCATATTTGTCTTGGATGGAAGGCCAGACTCCTGTCTGAAACATCTGAATCGGTGCTTTGGGTGCAGCTTCCTTCTGTTCAGGGGTGGGGATGATCTTGTCAACAGAGCACCTGTTTTACAAGATGAAGTCACTGACACGAGTGGGCTGCCAGTATTTATGTACATCAAGGCAGGGAAGCAGGAGCTTTTTGTCCTGAGCTGTAGCAAGCGTCTGCCTTTGCTTTCTCTTCCTTGGATAGATCAGGAATGTAGTTTGTGCTTGACCCTGACTGTAGGGTCTTTAGTGAAATAAAATTTAGCAAAGGAAGCTTTACTGAATGCATTCCGGTGGCTTTCCGGATTAATGGCATTGACTAATGTGTGAATAAAATAAACACCTCAGAATTTCTTTTAATTCTTGATTTCCTTTGGTACCTCAGTCAATGCTAATTTTCACCAAGAAGCCTCTTCTTTTTGTTGAATCTACTACCCATGTTGAATTTGGTGGTATAATTCTCATCAGCTTTGAGGGAGAGGGGGCTGACAAAGAATAATCCTGCCTCTGTTGTGGATACTTAGGACATTTTTTGAAGTGCTAGGCAGATGTGAGTGTGCTGAGATGTTTTTCATGAGGGCTTTTTCAATATTGAAATGTGGTACTCTTTGAGGTACTGACCACATTTGACCCTGTGTACTTCACAAGCATTGTTCAATCAGTTTAGCAGCTGTTTACAAAGCACCAAAATTCAGAAGGCTTTCATCTCTGAATGAAACACATTCTTTTTGTTCAACTTGGCATCTCTGAATTTACTGAGCAGCACCAATCCCCTAATATTGTGTGATTAGATTCAGTTACCTTGTGCCATCCCAAAAAATTCCAGTTAATTAATGGAGTCAAGTGCTGCTTTCAAAGCTATTGCTCTGAATTGTGACACATCCAGCTAAAATTACTTTGTTTTCCTAAAGCAGAGTCTAAAATATTGTTACTTAGTTTTCTAAATTTAGATCACTTCCTTCATGCCCTTTTACTGGCAAGATACAAGGCAAATACAACTAATGATTGATTTCTATGAAATGAAGTGGTTGGTTCAAGGGGAACCTCTGTTTCTTTGCTAAATTTTCTCAAAGAAAAATGCTGGAGAGCTCTGCAGCTTTTGTTGGCTCCAGAAAGAAATACAGTTAGAATGTGGGATGGGAATATTCCTGCTCTCCTTTTGCATGGTTTTAGCATGTTGGAAGCCAGTAGGTCTTGGGCTTTAATACTGGTAAAATGTTGGGTTTCAGGTATTACTTAAAGGAATACTTAGATTAGTTCATATTTAGCAAAAATGCACTGGGATGCTTTCACAGAAGATGCTGGATAAAAGCAATTTGTGTTTTGAAGGAGAGAGCTATTTTGAGGGAGGATAATTCTTTTTCCCTACCTTATTCAGTCCTTGGCCTTTAGAATGGTATCAACAAAGGAAGTGACTCTTACAGATGCTTTTGTGATGTGGTTCCTAATTTGCTGAGAGCTGGACTGAGATCCCTTGACTCATTTCATGTAAGCCACCAAAGAGCAATTTCCAGTTACTGCCTGGACCAGGTCTTGGAGCTGAAAGATGCCATCTCTGCCTGCCAGACATGCCTCACAAGAATCATAACTTGCATTTCAAATATTTCAACACGATAATTCAGCCTTTGAAGTTTTGGCACCTATTTGGCAAGGGATGTCTCCAAAGAGGTATTTTTAGCAAACACTATATATAGAGCTTCAGATCTTCATCTTCTTTCTTTATGTGGAGAATATTTTTACTGTTTGTGAGGTGCCCAGAGTTAAAGGCTGTAAAATTGACAAGATGCTCAAGTCACAGTTGGATTCAATGCATCTTAAATTTGGTGGGAGCTATGCCTATCCACGTTACAGACTTGCCTGGGCCTCTTCCGCTGGAGGGTCCAGCGTCCTGTGGTGCAGATGGGGATGAGGGGAGGAGGGATGCCACCTATTTTGTTTGCTTCATTGGGCTTTTGGAACATAATTTAACTGAAAGTGAAAGCTGTTTGCTGTAGGACTGTTTGCTGAGGACGAGTCTCTAAAGGTGCTTGAGAAGTCTGTTGGAGGCATAGCCAACAGTTAGAGGCTTTGGAGATTATGAGGAGAAGCAAACTGCTAGATCCAAAGACTCATTCCAGATATCCTCAGCACAATGAGAGTTGGCATTGTGTCAGATGCCAGGCAGGATTCATCTACCTGGCCTTGGGTGTTTAAAAGTTGCACATCCAAGGCAGTTGGACAGCTTAACCATCCTGGATGGTCAGTGGACTTGGAAAAGCACGGGGAGGAGATGTTTGCTTCTGCCTCCTGCAAGGGTGATGGAAAAAATACGGGTGCAGGGAGGGCCTGGGTGGACTTGCAGTTGTGCTGCCTCGAGTGAACACCCTGATACTGCTGTGTGACTTCTGAGTAGCTCCCTGGGGCAGATAAAATGTCAACAATAACAGGATCTAGCGGGTTCACTTTTGTCAAATATCCCTGCAGGTGCATGCAAGAACTTGTGAATACCCAACCTCCTTTTGTTTTGCCAGCAGAGTGGTCAGGATCTGTTTGTTTTTCTCCAGAAGAGCGTGAAGAATGTGCTCCCTCTACAGCAGCTGAGAGCCCCAGGGCTTCTGTGATCTTCTGCAGCTGCACCTCTGAAAAATCCCCGGGCTCAGGTCAACTGGGCTTTTTCTTCCGTTTCCTGCTGTAATTCTAGATTTTCCCATAGTTCATTGTGGCATTTAGTGTTAAAAATAGGATTCCATAAAGCATTTTTATGTTCCTGAAGTGCACACACTTTATTTTTCAAACATGTGTCTGTGTGAAGCCTTGCCAGAGGAGCAGCGTGTCTTTGCCCAGCGCTGACCTGGTCTGACTGTAATACTAAACTCAAGGTGAGATTCAGGACTAATGCACTCATTTCATTCTGTGTCTCAGCTCTTCCTTCAGGTTTTTGGCAGCTTCTGCAAGTTACTCCTGCATAGTTAACTTTTTATTTAATTTATTTTTAGTGGCTCAGATTAATTTTGTTATGCCTTGCTTTCTGCATTTCTGAAATCAGACTGAAATTGTCTGCACTTTTTGAGACCTGTAGGTGGAGAGTGCTGTGTCAGCAGGTGTGGCTCACTATCCCTGGAAGTGTTCAAGAAATTATTTTAGGTGGCACTTAATGCTGTGGTTGAGTTGATGTGGTGGTGTTTGGTACAAGGACTGGACTTGATCTTGCAGGTCTTTTCCAACCATGATGACTCTTAGGATTCTCTGGTATCTTGGATAAATTTCTGCTACTAAGTTGAAGGTGTCTGGTCCCTACAAGCTGCTGCAGATACTTGTTGCAAGTCAGGGATCTTCCTTTGCTCATACACCTTCAAAATCCTGCCAGGACTGAAGGCGGGGCTTGCTTCATTTCCTTCTCAGTCCAGGTGATACAGTTGCCAGCTTGCATTATCAAGATCACGTGTTTTATGTTTCAGTTTTGCAAAGTACCTTCAGATCTGGTTGGAAAATATTTAAAAGGGGCAAAATATAATTTGTTTGAAGGCTGGGTGGAAGGTTTGTGACACAGAGAAGCAGAATAAAGCCTGCAGCTCCAGTTCATTGCAAGATGGAGATCCTTTCTGGCATTATTAACATGAGGGATAACCCAGAGGAGAGGAAAGCAGCTTGAGGCTTGCTCGCAGCCCCAAGAGACCTTTGCAGCTTTGGGCATGCTGGGAAGAGGGCGGGCATACCTTCCTTCCTGGAGGCTGCCAGCAGAGCAGCTTCCCTGTTATTTCAGGATTTGCTGAAATTTCCATAATTTATTTTGCAAAATTTT
>VXBC01000206.1:35363-75770 GCA_013399945.1 Ploceus nigricollis | reverse complement strand
AAAAAAAAAAAAAAAGGTAGACTAGCCTCCAGGTCTTGCTTCCAACCCTGAGTTACCATCTTAGATCTGGAGAGAGTAATGAATTTTTTATTATGGATCCAGGCTAGGGAGGTTGGGCTCAGCATCAATGGAGCATAATCTGTGGAGTAAAAAGTGCTAGTTTCTCCCAGACCTTTTTTGACTGCCAGGGGTAGTTTTAAAATAAGGGTTTTCACTTGCTTTTCATTTTATAAATGGGTGCAAGTTAAAATATATTTTAAGGCTCAATTGAAGCAATAATTAATCATCTGAGGAATCACAGATGTAAATGTTTTCGATTCTGTGCTAATACTACTTTATTAGACTACTTTCTCTTTATTTTTTGGTGCTTCATACATTTTCAGAAGTGAAGAGAATAGAGCAGAGCAGCTGCTTCCTTGTGATTTGTGAAACTGGGACATATTCTCTCTTACCCTGTGCTATATCAATGTGACAAACCACATTCCTGATACTGCATGTGGCTTTACTGGGAAACCGTAAAACTTTCCAAAGGTTACCTATTTATCAGTACTTTAAAAGCAGCTGATTAATGTTATTTGCATATGAGCCACAGAATATGTAAACATTGACTAGGGAGTCATTGGAGGAATGCTCTCAGCTGGATTCACAAGAGCAGCATTTCTCCAAAGCTGTTGGAGCTCAACTTGGAAATGCTATCATCAAATTTGGCCTCTTGCAGAGCATTGATACTCAGTGTTCTTCCTGTTGCTTTTTCCCATATATTTTCCCTCTGTTTCTGAATTCATGGTGAGATTTCAGTCCTGTCTTTGGAACAGTGCAAGCCATCTCAGGTGCTTATCTTGCCACACACCCTTCCAAACCCACAATATACAGATCCATGCTTGGCTGCAGCCCTCAAATGGGCAGCTCACACAAGTGCACTTACAAAGGAGGGCCCACATGTCTCATGTGTTTTAGGTTAAATAATGAATTTTCAGAATGAATTAATAACTTCTTAATACTTAAGACCCCAGTCTTTTGTGCCTGTGAACTCCTTAAGCCTCCTAACATGACCTGCTGGGTACAGGAATGATGTTTGCTTTCTTGTAGGATGACTGAGGCACACCCTAAGTACATGTTTTCTTTTTCTTTCTGTATGGTTTGGTCTTGCACATAGGAAATAAAATGGAATCCAGGTCATCTGTTACTTAATGCAGTTTCCTGTGCTGTAGCCACAAGAGCATCCTTCCTCTGTACATACATCATCTGCAGTTCGAAACAGAAAACTGCAGATATTCACTACTTCAATGCTTGCATCATTGACAGCAATTTAATGTGGTTTTATTCTGTAGGATTCATCCACTTCAAGTCACCATTAGAGGTTTTGTTAGGGATACCTGAGCTGGCAACTCTTCTGGGAGAGTGACTGAGTAGACTGAGAGGAGATGCATTAAGGAATGCGTGAGAAATTAGGATGGGCCTTTAAGTGGATGTTCCTGATGTGTTCCCATAGATCAGGTACTGAGCATGGCTTTAAGTGTCTGAGTGACCATAAAACTATTCAGATTTGAGTACAGGTTGTGTCTGTGTGTGCTGCAGAGTGGGCTTCTGCTGCAGCTCAGCATTGCTGTTTGAGCTTGCTGTCCATGCTGGGCTTTGCCCAGCGTGTGGGAGCCAAGCAGTGCCCCAGGGGGAGAACCTGGGAGAGCTCACGAGGCAAACGGGAGCAGCACATGGTACAAACCCTTCCTGGACTTTGTAAATGTGACTGGGGTGATCCATGGGGAGTGCAGACATGGATTGGTGCTCAGCTGATCATCATGATTAGCCTCACCTTGACCGTTTCCATCAGAATCAAATGGATTGTGTTCTGTTCTGTTGCAGCCTGAAGTGAAGGGAGTGTCAGAAAGTAGTTACAGCCTGTGTTTTGAGAGCTTTGCACAGCTCTCCTCTCCACCAGCCCATTTCCAAAGGGAGCCAGCCAAAGTGGGGCAAGAGGGATGTGACTCATTGGTGAGAGTCAATGTTTGTATAACAGTTGTCACTGTGGGGCTCTGGGGTTTATGTTGCACCCAATGTGGCATAAATGGCCTCTGTCCAAAGGGACAGCCCTGTCCTCCCACTGCCACGAGTGTATCCAAACTTTACTGGGATGTAGTCCAAGTCTGGCTGCCTGCAAAAGGGACAGTGCTGTTCTCCCCCTTGTCCTCTGTGCCTATCCCTATTTAATTGCTCCTCTTTCACTGAATTGGTGGAGTTGGAGGATGGGACAAACCAATTTGCTGATCTTATGGAAGAGTTGTCTCCTTTTCACAAGAGCATGGACTGGTTGGTAGTTTAATTTTGTCAGGCTGCTGAGTTGCCCTAACTGGCCTGTGGCTGCATTATTAGGAAAACTGTAGGAGTGTGTGGCTGGGACTTGAGGAATCAGCCCAGTGCAGAGGAAGGACTTTGTTGGAACCCTGGATGCTGAGAATTTTCTTGTGTTTCTAAGAACCAATTGTAGACCTGCACTGACAAGTCCTTGAAGCAGGACTTGGCAGCAATGTCTGTCCTTTCTGTGTAAGGACCTTGAGATGGGGCCCATCCCCATAAGGAAATGTTAGTGTTAAATAATATTTCAAAAGTGGAAATGATCTCATTCTTCCTACGGCTTATTTGGGTTTTTCTCTGGCTACTATTTATGGGAAATAGCTGCTTGTATGCGACTTGTCAAGCAATTCAGATCACTGCCTGAAAGTAGTCTTTGTTTGCCACTCCACCAGTCTCCATCTTGACCCATTGTTTGTACAAAACTGGTATTTCCGTTCAGATTTCCTGCAGGTAGCTCCACTTGTATTTATCTGCACTTGACAGATAAAGAAATGGAGGCACAATGACACTTGGTCACCTTACGGGGCAGTAGAGACTTTCACCTTGAAAAGGAACAGTGAGAGCCATTCTGTAGGAACACAAGTGTTTCTTCTCCTTTGCTTGAGGTGACCCCTGTTCCATGAAGAGTCCTTCTTCTAGTGATGAGTCCTGCTCCTTTTCTCAATCAAGAGAGTGCTTAGCCCTCAGGACATGCTCCAGGGCTTTCTGTTCTGAAGGCTTCCTTGGTGGGAAAGGTTTGCTCCTAGAGAATTTGTCATCTTTTTCTTGCCATAATCTATTTAATCTTGAAAGCTTAGGAAACTGGCTAAATAAATAAATAAATTTTATTTATTTATTTTTAATCTGGAAATGTACCCTTTCATGCATGTTTAACATACAGCCTTAATATCTTATAGAAAGTTAAGCAGACCTCTTCTGTTCCTTTTCCCCTACCTCCCTTGCAGCTGGATATAGCCAGAGCATTTATCCACACCCTGGTTTGCTTCTCTTTAACTTGGAAACCAGATAATAGAGTCAAATATCTGGGATGAATTTAAAGGAAAACAACACCCATTCTGAGTGAACTTTCCCAGGCCACGGCTGGAGAATTATTACTCACCAGGAGCTAAAGCCCATCACAAACCTCATCATCTTTCACCTGCATGCAAGTCCTTTTTTGCCTTTCTCTTGTCTTCCTAGAAGGTTGAATATGCAGTTATGTAGGAGGTGAATATGCAGTTTTGTGGACATACAGACTGTGATAGCAAAGCATTCCTGGTGCCCTTCAGCCCTGGAGGGGATGAGCAGAAGGAAAGGCTGCAGGAGGAGTCTTGGATTTCACGAGGCAGTCTGCCCCTGCAAGAGCTGTTTCCTTGCTACCTAAACTTCTAAATCTCAGAGGGATAAACTGCAGCTACACTTGCTGTGTGTTTGTGATTATATATACATTCTCAATGTGATAGAAGTGTTGGAATACAAGCCCACAGTTGTATTGACTGTTCTCCCCTAAACCAGTCTGATGATAAGGCACAGTGGTAAAGCTTTCTCTTCTCAGTTATCCTTATTATCACTATGGGGATTAGGTGTTGTCATTAGGGTTCCTTTATGAGATAAAGCTTCATTCTCCATCTCTGGTGCTGGTGATTTGGTGGTAAGAGTATGGCTCAGTTACATCCCCACCATTCCAAATCTGCTTCCCAGCTTCAGGCACCAGGAGGGTGGTACCATGTGCTCCTCTCTTACGTTAGGAAGCCACACACATCTCTTTATCTCTGAGCCCTCACCAAGTTAGTCTGCTTTGTGTGCCAACAGCTGTCTGCTGCTCCAAATATCCCAGTTCAAGGAATGAAGTGCTGTAGTGGGATTTGGATGGGCAAACATCTATTCTTCAGTGTTGTGTACACTGACAACAGACACTACCTGCATTTACGGTTTGCGGGCCCAGAGGGATCTGTTGTGCTCATTAACCCTGACTGGAGGCACTGCACAGGCCATGGCCGAGCACTGATGTTCTGCATCTTATTTAGCAGTCAGCTCCTTTGCTGGCACAGACTTATCATGTGTAATTACTTAATTTGATTGATGTGATCTAAAAAGAGCCTGGCAAGAGTCAGGGATTTGAACATACATCAGTGAAAAAGAAAAGCAAACTTGGTGCTTTCTTCTCCAATATTCTGCAGTGCAACAGTCCCTCCTAATTCCCAAAGGTCCTGCTTCCCTAGGCTCCTTAGGAAGTAGAAGGGCTTTACAAAATACCTAAAATATAAAAGCAGAGTTTCTTGGATGACATCTGAAAATGTAATACAGTTTCCTTGAAACTTGTACTGGTGGTGTGTTAGAAGCTTCTTTGCTTGTTCTTTGCTTTTGTCCCAACTTGTGCCTCTTTTTCACAAAAGATGTACAGAAATTCCCTGTGACTGAATGTTACCTTTGGACAGTTGTACATGTTTTAGAGTGGGACATGTTTTTCACTGGACCTGAGTAGGACTTCATCCAGAAAACCAATAACTGAGGAGGAAGCACATTTATGATTGTTGACCTTGCTCTGTTTGTAATTATTTCATGATCCAAAATATTGCAGCAATATATTTAGCACAGGCATTTTTTATGCCAGTTAATTCAACAGGTCTTAATGTTTTCTTACGCCTGGATGCAGGTACCTGCTAAAAGCTGTGAAAATGCTTAAGTGCACAGGAATGTAATTACTCCAGTAAATAGAAAAGCTTCCTGTTTTTAGACACCTCTGAGGGAGCAAAGATTTGCAGCACTGTGAAACGTGGGGAGAGCCAGGAGAAAGGACAGATAGAAGTGAGGTGAAGCAAGCCTATGAAATGTTATTTTATTGCAGAGCACTGTTGGCTTTCCAGCAAGCTACTGATTTCTCTTGTCCCCAGGAAATTAAAATGCACCCAGTGGTAAACAGTGGAAGTAAAGGAGTGGCTGCTTGGGACTGCAGGTCTGGTTCCCTCATCACGTCTCATGCTTCATTTAGTCATCCGGAGTGTTGTCCTGAGCTGACCTCCCACGTGGAGCGCTCCTTGGAAGACAGCAGTGTGTGGAGACACCAGCACCTCTGTTGCCTTCCTGTTCCTGGCTCTAGCCCTCCATCCCTGCAGGTGGAGCAGAAGTACAACCCCTGTGTGTCCCCTTTCTCTTTGAGGTTGGGGTGGGTGGGGGAGTCCTGCCCACAGCACACACACATGCACAGTGAGGCAGTTTGAGTGGGTACTGCTAAACCCCAGTGGCTGGATTGTCTTAAGAAGTAAAGAGAATAAAATGAGTTATTTGAAAGAACTGAGCTCAGGAAGATTTTGGTCAGTCATTGTGTGTCCTTCAGTGCTGAATGAGTGTTTAGGGAATGTCTCGAAATGTGCTTCTCACTTTGGGACAGAGCTATTGACAGTAGAGCTCAAAGAATGTCGTTGTATCACCGAGCTGAGGTGGAAGTGACCTTATTAGTAGGTTTGCTTTTCTGAACTTCACATGGCCAGTCTCCCATTGTTTGTGAAAGCCAAGGTTATGAGTTTGGATCAAAAGTTTCTTTGCTACTTGAATGGACAAAAGATTAACTCTCAAGGGAAATAAATATAGTTTATGGATCTTACATAGGTGTAGGTAGACTTAGTTTATGCAAGTATTCCCCTGTATACTCTTGTGTACCCATACATAGTTTCAGCCTGTACCTTTTCCTGTCAGGGAAATGAATTTGCGTTCTTTGCTCGTCGAAAGCAGCAGAGAGCTGAGTCTCGGCCGCTGTTCGTGGGAGACTTCTGCTGCTCAGCTTGTTGAATAGCAGGAAATCCTGGAGTGCAGCACAACTCCAATATTCAGTTTTTATTCCATATTAGGAAATATTTCCTTATCATTACTGCGGGTGTGTTGGAATGATTTCCGAGATTAATTTCTGCGAGCCAAATTAAAAGACGAGGAGGCCGTGCCCGCTTATTTCCCGCTTTCGGAGTGACTCCATGGGAAGGGCCAAATGGGCTCAGCCTGGGCCAGGGTGGCCCGGGCCAATCTCTGCAGGTGAAACCAGCCTCACCCAAACTATTTTAAAAAGAATTTATTTCAGCCTGGTAGTGGTTCCTGCTGTGGGTCGTGCAGCTTTTTGCGCTGGCACAAAGCACGGAGCGGCAACGGGAGGGAAACAAACAGATGGTTGGATGGAAAATGGGATGGCTCCTTTCAGAGACAGTCCTGGCTTGTGCCAGCTTACAGCACGCACACAGCCCTGGCCTGGCCTGGGAGGGGTTCCTGCTGTTTGGCAGAGGGATTTTTTGCCTGCTCTAATCAGAGCCCCACACTGCTATTTTGGGATGTTTTTAGGTTTAGGAATCAACCTCAAGGCAGGAAAGTATCTTCCTTCATCTTGAAAACATCTTTTTTGAGTGCATTAAGGTCTTCTGGGGTTTAGGGAGCATGTTGGAGCTGGCTGCTGACCCCCCAAAATCTCTCTGGGTCTCACTGTCCCGCGGGTTTCCCTGGTGTCATCATCATCATCACGATGGCTGCAGGACTCGTGCAGTGTTTGCATCCTGAGTCCTGTGTGCCTGGCAGTGTCTCCCCAGGGTTTTCTCCCAGCCCTGGGGGTCAGGCACTGGGAGTGTCCACTCCTTTTGGTTCACAAGTCATGGAGCACTTTCTGCTTTTAGCTGGGACTGTAACAGGCGCCTCACCCAGATGCCCCATGGGGGAAGAATGGCTGAAAATGGCTAAAACATTTGAGCATCTTTGGCTTTTAAATAGCAGAGCCTGTTCCAATGGGGCTAATTTTACTCGGTTTCTTAGTTGGGCTTTAAATAGAACAAATATAATTAATTCTGTAACTTTAAAGTAACAAAACTTACTCAACCATAATGCACATTGGAGAAGGAAGGCTAAAGGAGATGAAGTAAATAAAAGAGGTAAATGAAATGCTGAAGTGTCAGTGATGGCATGTTGCAGTCTTATTTCATTTTCCCTTCCCAAAGGGAGGTTGTTGTAAAAACTGAAGGGTGCCAGAAGGATCTGGTCATGGCAATAATGTTGAAGAAGAATCTGCACGTGAAATATCTGATTTGTTTTATCTGGCAGGGAATGTTGTTTCCTTTCAGTAGCAGATTAAATAAAACAGGGTCTTGTGAATGGTGATATTACTGAAAACATGAATTATGGAGGAACGAAATATTTATTTTTCTGTCTGAAACATACCCCAGAGCAGTGCTTGGCAAACATACTTATCAGATAATTATGAACCTCAGTAACAGCAGTAGCATCATCCCGAGGCTGGAATGGGACTATTAGGTCAAAACCCATTGAGCTGAAGGGGTTTTTTGTTGACATGAGTGAACTTTGGACAAGGTTCTGTTCTAAGCCCAGAAACCTGTACTTAGAAATAACACAAATATTAAGGTCACACCCCAAGAGTTGAAAAATACTGGCCCATGATTGACATAAATGGGACTAGTGAGGTTTTCTTTTCAACTTGCTGCTTGGAGACTTCAGGGTCCTGTTGAGTTTTGGGTGTTTCTGGAGGTTAATCAAAAGCTTTGGAACTGGATTTAAACTGGGTTCTAGAAAAAGAAGATAGAACCCCCCTGTGCTGGGCTGCACCCAGGGCAGCAGGGCAGGGGGGATTCTGTCCCTCTGCCCCTCTCTGCTCAGCCCCCACTGCAGGGCTGCATCCAGCTCTGGGATCCCAGCACAGGAAGGACAGGGAGCTCCTGGAGCCAGGCCAGAGCAGGGACACCAAGGGGATCAGAGGGATGGAGCAGCTCTGCTGGGAGGAAAGGCTGAGGGAATTGTTCATTGGGATTGTTCAGCCTGGAGAAGACCTCATTGTGGCCTTGCAGTGCCTGAAGGGAGCCCACAGGAAAGATGGAGAGAGGCTCTTGAGAAGGGCCTGGAGTGACAGGACAAGGGGGAATGGCTTCACACTGACAGAGAGGAGGTTTAGATTGGATGTGAGGAAGAAATTTTTCCCTGTGAGGGTGGTGAGGCCCTGGCACAGGTTGCCCATAGAAACTGCGGCTGCACCATCCCTGTCAGTGTTCAAGGTTGGATGTGGCTCTGAGCAAGCTGGGATAGTGGAAGGTGTCCCTGCCCATGGCAGGGGGTTGGAATGGATGGTCTTCAAAGTCCCTTCCAGCCCAGGCTGTTCTGTGATCCTCAGCAGGAGGACGTTCAGTATAAACAATTGGATGGTGAAAATATGCACAGCACAGTTGCCAAACCTGTGCTAACAGAAACTGTAGTGCAGAAAGTTATTTTCCCTCTGGGCTGATGGTACTTTCTCCTTCTGTTCCCTCATTGGAGCTATCAGCTGTTATACAGCATTTTTATCTTTGCTCTCTGTTTGCTCACCCCACATATGGCTGCACATCTCAGAAACTGCTCAGAGTACATCCTACCACATCATCCTGCTGAGCCTTGGGCTGTTTTTTTCATTTGTCTGGCCCTGCCCACTGCCCCTTAGTGTGAATCATGCTGTTATTTGTGTATGGTGGGTTGGTTTTTTCCAGTTTTATATATATCCTGTCTGTCTTTAGGAGAATTCAAACAATTTGGAGACCGCGGGGCTGGCGCTTGTGCTCAAAGCTTTGCGGTGTCCGTGCTGCTTTCCTAAATAACACCTCATTTTTTAAATATAATCCTTGGAATATATTTTGAAAATATATTCCTTGTCAGCCGTGGGTTTTAGTGCCCAGCTTGGTGAGTTGCTGGGCTGGGTTGTCTGGAAGGAGCCAAGCAGAGTCTGCTCTCATTTCTCACCCAGAAGAGCCCCAGCTCTGGGCACGGTGGTGACAGCTGGAATTTCTGAAGGTACCCACTTCATTGTGCTCTCTGTGTTTGCTTCATCTCTCTTTTCTCTTTTACTTCCTAATTCTTGAAAAATGCCATTTGTATACTTCATTTCAGGCGCAAGTTCACAGTCATGCTGAAACCATGGGAATTTTGAAAGGCAAAAATACATTTCAGTATTTGCCTTATCCAGAGGCTTTGATTCAAGAGGCAAATTCTCTTGGAATGTTAAATGGAAATTTTATAAACTTGGCAGTTTTTACTGTAATAGCAAACTACCTTCCTAACTGCTGGGCTTTAGGGGTATGCTTGGGTGGATAAATTAAAATTATCAGTCTTTGTGTGAACTGATGTCATTTTGGAGGGAGGATTGCTCTTCCCTATCCTGCTGAACATGGATGTAGCTTGACCTTGTAAATCCAAATCAGAGACCAGCAGCATCCTTCTGTCCTGTGGAAAAAAGGTGTTTTTCTCTCTGGCAGGATTGGATGTGGGGTTTGCTCCCTAACTTCAATACTCACTGAGTCCCGAGTCAATTTATTCTAGGGCTACTGTGTAACTGTACTACACATGTGGCTTCAAAAAGAAGAATGATGTTTCCAGTGTGTGACTTAGGTTCAGATTAGTTTGATAGTAGAGATCCAGCCTATCCAGATTTGATATATCCTGTGGCTTTTCTTACTGACACAGCTGTGCAGGAGACTTGCCTGTGCAGGAGGTTTGGATTCTACCTCCTTATCCCTTCCTGATTAGAAAGTGATCCCACAAAATGCTGTGTTTCAGGGCAGAGCAGTTCTCCATTTGCTTTGATTTCTTCCATCTCTCCTCTTCGGAGCTGCTGCAGCAGGTGGGATTGGATGCCTCAGTGATTTTTGTACTCATTAATAACAGACTTCATCCAGTAGTTTAATGAAAACATTGACAGGCTGTGGGAGCTGCCAAGAGGTGCCCCAGAGAGGATTTGGGGTTTGGAGTTACCAGTGCCGTAGCAGAATCTGGGTGTGGGGGTTTAAAGGGTGGAAACTCCAGGCAAACAGATGCAGAGTTTGATTTAGAGCTGTTGTGACAAATGGGAGTGCAGATTGAAGTTGTAGTCAATGCTGCTTGGCCTTTCTCTGCTTCCCAATCAGGAAAGATCTAGGAACAAAAAGGTCAGATGTATGCTTTGATTAGGCAACGTTTTTTCTACCAGAAGGGAGAGGGAGAGTTGTATCCAACTGACATATTCTATTCAATGATGGATCAGGAGGGGCTTGCTTGGAGACATCTCTTGAAGGCTCCAGTTCAGTAGCATTTGGCTGCTCTTCCCTTTCTGTAGCTGTTCCCTGCTCTCCCTCATCCTTCGGGAACATCCCTCCTCTCCTCCCCTCTGTGCTGTTCTCCCTCCTGCCTGTGGTAGCAAGATTTTCGCTGGCTGCTGCACATCCATAGCTCCTTATCCCCTTGCTGCAGGTGCCGAGCTGGCATCAGGAGAGCTCAGGCTGGGATTTCAGCCATGCCTGCGGGAGGCACGGGCTCATTTCCTGGGCCAGGCAGCACATATGGCATCCCTGCTCCTGGCAGCTCCGAGCCCTGGTCCCACAGGCTCAGCAGCTCCTGTCCATTACATCCGTTTGATGTCTTTCTTCCTCACACTTGGGGATGCTCCAGGCCCTTCAGAAAGATCCCTGTCAGCCAGAGGAGTTCTGGCTAAATGTGGCCAGCTGGTTGAATATGACATTCTTCATGGTCCAGGGAGCCTAAAGTAATTCAAGTGATGCAGCAGGAGTGGAATGGTTCCGTTATGGAGGTGGCATGGATTTGGGTGAACTAGTAGGCTTGTGAGGGCATTTCCAAGAATTATGGGTGGCACCTTTTCAAAGCCTTCCCGTTAATGTGGTGAGGTCAGAGCAAGTAGTGTGCTGTCAATAAAAGGTCCTATTTTGGAGCTCCTTCCTTCCCACCCCCATCCCTCTGCATCATTTGTTTTAAAGGTCATGCTTAAGGACTGTACTTGGTGACTCCCAGCTGCATATTTTGTCTGGGATGTGGATTTGTGCTGTGTTTGGGGGCTCGTTTGTGGAAGCAGAGACACGGGAGGAAAAAGGCTGAAGAGGTTTTCTCAGCTGTGAGTTCGCATAGGATTTTGTGGGATATCTCGTGCCTCCTGCCAGGTCTGTGCTCTTTTTCATTTGGGGACTCTGGAGAGCTTAAGGCATCTCCTGGTTTTACAAATATTTTCTTTGTGGTGGTTTTGGGTTGTTTTTTTCCCCACAGTGCAGAGCTAACTGGGGACACTCATCTGTATTTCCCTCCTGTGAAGTATATGAGGGTCAGTCCCACTGTCGATAGTGTGGGGTGCCGGTGCTGGGATTGGGATCTCTTTTTTACAAGTTTAATAAAGCCCAGTGACTTGGATTTGCTGTCTGGCAGTGCCTGCATTTGTGAGTGTAGAGCATGGGCAAAACAAATGAACAGGAAATCAAGTTGCAGTGTTGTTTTATCCTACCAGGAATACAAGACGTGCAAAGGAGAAATATCCGGTGTAAGAGTGTGCCTGCCATACCTTAAGTAAAGGTTAATCCATTTCAAGCCTGGGTTAATGCTGCTCTATCCTGATGTTCCAAAATTATCAGAAGGCAGGTTTTTACTCTGTTAGGTCATTTCTTGAAATAACTTAATCACAGATGCTGGTGTGTGGTCAGTTGTTGCTCTGTTTGATTTGCTCTTATCAACTGTTTTGTATTTATCTTTTCCCACCTATTGAGGGAAAAGATGTAAAATTGTACAATAAACAACAGTGAGACCAGTGCTAAGTTCTCCCAGCTTTTGGAGACGTGTCCAGCATGGGGGATGTTTCTGTGTGAAGAACAGAACTGCCTAATTTTTAGTAAACACTGCTAGGAATTGACAGATCTCATCTTTCTTCAGTAGAAAACTGAAGGGAATAAAAGATTGATTAAAAATAGAAATATTGGCATCGTTTTGAAGCAGCTGTAGTGCTATTAAAACCTCTTTGTGCTTTTATGGAGAGATATATTTTTATTCTCAGAATTCTGGTGTCTTGTGCACTTCAAAATAAGCAGCTAAAATAATATCTACATGATGCTATAAAATGCCTTTATTTGTGACACAGCAGCTGCGTTTCTGGCAACAGATATCCTATTGTCGCATCAGATCCCATGAAAAATCCACAGGAAAAAATCTCACCCTCTCAGAGTGCAGCAGGCAGAATCAAAACAAAGAGCCAGGAGCAGAGTTCAGCCATCCTCCTGCCCCAGTGTGGATGTGCAAGTTCTCTTCTGTATGAAACCCCTAATCAGTTCACCTCAAAAGCTATTAGGATGTGCTTGAATTAAGCCTAATTTGGGATTTATCTTCTGCACAATCCTCTGGTGAAATGGAAGGATTAAGTAAATAATGAAAAGGAAGCCAAGTGCCTGAAAGGAGCCTAAGGAAAGATTCAGACTGTTCACAAGGGCCTGGAGTGACAGGACAAGGGCGATGGTTTCACACTGACTGAGAGCAGGTTTAGATTGGATATGAGGAAGAAATTCTTTACTCTGAGAGTGGTGAGGCCCTGGCACAGGTTGCCCAGAGAAGCTGTGGCTGCCCTTGGATCCCTGGAAGTGTCCAAGGCTGGACAGCGCTCTGAGCAAGCTGAGATAGTGGGAGGTGTCCCTGCCCATGGCAGGGGGGTGGAGAACAAGGTATTTGAGGTCCCTTCCAGCCCAGGCCATTCCGTGGTTCTGTGATGTGTACTTCTGTGTAATTTCCAAAACTAACCTCAAAACAACCTGACCAAATGGGAGTGGGGCTGAGATGCTGCTTTTCATGCTTTTCTTCCGTGAGGCTCTCCTAAAGTGCCTCAACCCACTTCCAGGTAGGGAATGAATCTTAGGACAAACTGTGCTGGTTCCTTGGTTTTTTTAATCTCCCCTGGCTTTCCTGGATCAGCTGCAGGGCATTCAGAGCTGCCCTGAGATGTCTTTTTCCAGCATTAAAAAGTGTTGTTCCAGTACATCCAAGTTCTTTGGGTTCAGGATGAAAGCTCTCAAGGAGAGCAGCCTTTCTTCTTTCTGCTTTTTTTCTTCTTTCTTCCCAGTTTTTAGGTGCCCAGTGACCATGTGCCCTAAGCCATAAGTACCACCTGGCCACATGTAACTGTGGAGCAGCTTTAAAATTCAAATGTATTCGATGGCTATCTTTATCCTTGAAATAACTTCTCCTCTGGACTGGGGTTAGGAGTTTGTTCCATTTGCTGTCTCATTTTATCCCATCCTTTTTTTTTTAGCATCTAGAATTTTTGGAGTCTGAAATTGTCACAGAGTTGTGACAAGTGCAGCTCTGGGAGCTGCCTGATCCTTCTATCTCCTACCCTTTTCCCTCCCCCAGACTGGGCCCGGGTCTGCCAGAAGGAGATTTTCCTTATTTGTGGACAAGCACAGCTGGGTGAGCTGCCCGGAGTGTGCAGTGCTCTTTGCTATGATTCACTCTTTGTTTTGCCAACATGTTGTTATTTTTTAGAGGGTGGTAGCACATGCTCCTGCTATCTTGGGATAATTTTATAAGGCAGCTTCTAATAGAGTTTCTTATATCTAAAGAACAGTGCCTTTACTGTGAATTCTGGAGTGCCTAAGAATTTGGAGCTGGAGAGTGGGAAAGAGGAATATATATTTTTTTTAATTTTCTTTTTGAAGTGAGTAATGATTTGATCTGCTCTGTTTCAGTACATGTTACCATGGCGATGACTGCAGGGACTACAACATCCTTTCCCATGAGTAACCACACCCGGGAGAGAGTGACGGTGGCCAAACTCACGCTGGAGAACTTCTACAGCAACCTCATTATACAGCACGAGGAGAGGGAAACCAGGTACTGCCTCTGCTTCATCTCACCCCTCTGCAGCTTTTCTTGCTGTTTGTTCAGGGACACTTCAGTCCCCAGGGATGGGACAGCTCTGGGAAGCTTTTCTGTATGTGGTGGCAGGGAGTGAATTCCTAGAGGGCACTGGCTGTCTTTGGGGGAAACCTGTGAACATCCCAGTCACTGAGTGGTTAAGGAGATCCACTTCTGATGTTTTCATGCAATTCACCTCCTCATCAGTTATTTTGTGGAAACTGCTCTGTGCAGGGTGTTATTTTGCAGTACATGTGAGGTTTCTCCTTCTTTGTGAGGTTGGGGACCTCTGATTCCTCTGCATGTGCCCCAGGGAATGAACTCTGCAGAGCAGCTGAGGGGTAAGGCAGTGGCTTGTGGTGTCTGTTCCTGCTCTGCACCATGGAGCTCATGCCAAGACTCACAAACCCTGCAGGAGGGAGTGTGTAGAAGATAGGGAACAGGGCTGAGAGGTGTTTGATGGGATGATGGGGTAAGGAAAGGAGGCAAAGAGCTGGCATGGAAATAAGTGGCAGCAAAGAAATAAGGGGTTGGTGATGGAGGGTTTGAGAGCTCTCAGGTGGGCAGGAAGACTTTAGGGGATAACGTAATCCCTGGCTGTAAATTCTTCTGGGGTGGTGCTGCCTGGTACTCCTTGCGTGGGAGTATGGGATGGTCATCATCACTCAGCTTCTCCCAGCAGTGCCCAGTCCTGTCTCTGAGCTATGAAGTGCCACTTGAATTAGGTGTCAAAGCACCAAGTGTTTGATTTTAATGAATGTTGTGTTGGATTGTCATTAGTGTGTGAAATTATCATTCCCCTGGTAATATGTTTTTAATTGAAGGGTTTTCAGTCCAGCAGCAGGGTTTCTCTCTTCGTCATATTTAGTCATTATTCCATGTAATGGAGTTGCTTCTAGTTAGGAGAATAGACTGTCTATCAAGGGCCTGTAATTTAGAGGATCCTGCTGCACTTCCCAAAGTGCAGAAAGGCACCAGCAGCCTGGCTCCAAGCCTTTGAATTCTTGCCTGCTGCAGGGGGTAACCAGCCTTCAGAAAGCTGCACCCTGGCAGCTGTAAAGGAGCATCCTGTGGGTGGACAGAAAGGGGTCCTGTAGCCACATTGCCATGTGCTGACCCCCTGCCACCTGTGGGATATTCCCAGGCTTTGCTCCCCTCTCAGAGCCTCCCAGCCTGGCATGGCACTGCTGGAAGACTTGGAGCCGTGAGCCCTGGCCTGGGCAGGACACTGGGAGGGAGAGGATGGTGCATCCAGGGGGCAGAGTTTAGTTGGCATGGGAGGAAGGGGGGCAGGACCAGGTATGTGTCTTGGGGGAGGTTGTCACACAGAGGGGATGGAAGCTGGAGCTGGCTGGCGTGTGGGAGATGGAGCTGAGATAGAAACAATGGAAAAAAAATTTTTATTCTGGTTTGTGATCCTAATTGATAAAAACAGCCTTAATTCAACAAGATATAATCACTCTAATGACATACTTTTTCATATATGTTTAATGCCTGATTCTGCAAGTACATAAGCATGTGCTTAAATTTGCTTCTACATTTTCCTCAGCTTTGTTCACAAATGAGTAACTGGGTGGAGTGGGGCTGTCTGCCTTCAAATTTCCATCTGAGGCAAATTCTTCAGTACTTGGAGTATTTGAAGCAAAGATGTTGACTTGCTGTGGTGTTATGTTTGGTTTTAATAAATAATAAAAGGTGCAATCCCCTGTTTCTCTCCTTGGCAGGCAGAAGAAGCTGGAAGTGGCTATGGAAGAGGAAGGCCTTGCAGATGAGGAGGTAAGTACTGCTTAAGTAACCTTACAAACTGCTTTGCTTTTGTCCCACTGCTTCATATGGGCATTTGAAGAGCTCACAGGAACATCAGCCAGCATGACAGAAGGATTTATTTTGTACATGAATGTTGCCCCTGTTAATAACCTGTTTATGTTAGGGAAGCTGGGAATATGCTTGACTGGTACTTGCAGTAGCTATCCAAGGCTTTTCATGCAACCTGTAGTTCTTATGAGACATGGCCACAGCAAGCAGCTAGCAAGCTTTACAAAGATTAAAATTGTTTGCTGTTGTATTTGGCAAGGAAAAAAAAGTGGCATGTGGTTAGAAATGGGTAAAAAGCAAAATGCTGGCTTGTTTTCTCTTGATTTAAACAATAAACCATCACACCTTTGCTCCAGATGAGGAGGGATCTCAGTCTGGTTGCCATCTCACAGAACTTCAATAAGTTGCTTTTCTGAGGTCCATTACACCATGTTTGCCTTCAGGATAGGCTGGGAAATAAGTAGGAAGAGTGTGTCAGTCCTTCTGGAGTTTTTGTGGCTGCTGTAACTCCTGAGAAGTGGGAAAATGAGTGTGGGTGTGTGTTGCCATCTTGTGGCTTTAAAGGATGCTGTAATCCCAGCACGGAGTCTGGCAGGTGCCTGATCCAGGGACCTCTTTAGCAGACTTGGAGCTCTCAGCATCTTTGGGTGCAGCATTTGTCTTCTCTCGGGGTGAATCCCAGTGACATTTTCATCAGACAAAACAGATGATGGCATTTGGACAGATTTTTCTTTCAGAATTGGTTGTTTGCTTGCCATAAACCAAATGGATTTTGTTGTAGATCTGTAACCAGGGCCTCTGCTGCTTGCTAAGCTCCTTGTTGCCTGTCATCACTTTGGGTACAAGTTTCAGCTTTTATTGATCCTGCACACTATCCAAAATGAAGAGTCCTTGCCTCAGGCAGTGACTTTGGCCTTGGGACTGATACACTCTGTTTGGACCAGTATGATAGTTTTTCTTCATAATTTTTCTTTTTTTTTTAGTAAGTAATAAAAATAAAATACCACCACCCACCAAGAAAAGGTGAAACTGTGCCTGAGGCTTGTATAGAAAAGACCATACTTGAGGATTATACTTTGAGAAATTCAGAAAGAAATGTAGAAGGAGAAGTCTTTCTCCTGTTGGGATTCCAGAGAACAGCTTCCCAGGAAGGGAGGGTACATATCTTGACTCTCTTCTGCCAAATGACTGACAGATTTCTGTGCCCATGTCCTCAGAAAAAGCTGCGCAGGTCACAGCACGCTCGCAAGGAAACGGAGTTCCTGCGGCTCAAGAGGACCAGGCTCGGCTTGGATGACTTTGAGTCTTTGAAAGTCATAGGAAGAGGAGCGTTTGGGGAGGTTTGTGGTGTTCTTGCTTGAATAGCAGATTAAAATGGGATTGACCACTGTAATGAAATGTTCTAATTACAATTTAATGAATTGTTTTATTGCAGAACGGCAGCTATTTGTGCCATTCTCCAAGTGTGATAAGTCTGGTGATTAATCACATGAATTGATTTCCCAAGGCTTCTGGAAAGACACTTAGTTTCCCATAGCGTCCCCACACTGATATTGCCCACATGGCCCTCTGCAATTATGGATTTGCAGTGGCACAGCCCTTCTTGATAAACCTCCTTTCTGCCCTCTGTCACATCAGTTGTTTCTCCTCCTGAATTACAATCTACACAGTCCAAACTCCCTGGAATTCACTGTGCCTGCTGACTTTTCCTTAAACAAAAACTGTTCCTCATTAGTGTTAGTGTTGTACATGGTGCAGAATAATTCATTTTTCAACATTTAACATATTTAAATGTGTTTTTAAATATTTAACAAGAGAACTTTTCCATACCTGGCAATTGGGAGTGGTCCAGTGGGTTTCTGAGGCAGAGAAGACTGACTGGGTTCTCTCTCTTGGTAAAGGTCCGCCTCGTTCAGAAGAAGGATACAGGTCACATTTATGCAATGAAGATACTGAGAAAAGCAGATATGCTGGAGAAGGAGCAGGTTTGTGATCTATAAGTCCCCTAAATTTCAAACTTACCCTTCCTAGAAAATGTTTTCCACCTTTGAAGGCCCTACAATGGTCTGGCAGTCCAAAGAGTCTGTGGTGTTGCTACCACAGCACAAAAGCAGCAGAAGTTAGGAAATAAGGTCGTGCAACTGCATTTAAAAAATACTTTTTTTACAACCAATTTGGAACAGTGACAAAGATTTTATTTTTCTCCTCTTATCAACACGGAGCTTACAGTACTGAATCTGTAAAACTGCATTTCAAGGAAAATACTTCTGGAAAAATAATCCTGTGCCAAAGTAAAAATGGAGGTATTTGATGTTTTCTTTTAAAGAAAACCAGCAGAAGTCACATTGTTCATCAGCATGTCTTCCTTGGGCTTGCTTTATAGTTGGGTTAATCTTGTTGGGCGTTTATTTGTTTTGATTTTTTTTAGTTTGGTTTGGTTTTTGCTTTTACTTTTTAGCTAACAATTCACTGTGAGGACACAGCAAGTACTTTAGCATCACAAAGCAAAGAAATCAAGGTTGGGTGTCTCAGGAGATAAAAGGCGACTTTTTTCACACTCTCCAAACCTTACCCATCATTTGCACATCATTTCCCTGCAGTAGTGGTACTTTTTTTTCCTAGCACAGATTATTTTGTCTCCTGCAGCCCGTGCCCTGAATTTAGGGAACCAGAGGAGCAGCAGGGTGTGCAGAGCAGCCAGGATTTGTGTGGTGCTGCCCCCATTTCAGAACCTGATGTGGGAAGGAGTCTGAGCTCATGCTCTACATTCAGTTTGGGACAGTGACCTTCCCTGGCCAGTGTTTATCTGTTGGAATTTCCATGGCCTGTCATGGTTCCGTGCAGGGGCAACAGAGGACACACGTAAAGAAAAGAAACCTAGTATTTTTTTTTCCCAAGCCTTGTAGCACTGGGAGAAATCCTGGCTATTTTTAAGCAAAGTTTTCCTGTTGTATTTTAGAGCTGCATTGAGGAGTCGAGGGTGGAAAGAAATACTTTCTAATGAGACTAAATAAAGCCAGATAAATCCAGGTTGGAGTGTCTCCTGCAGAGGGAGAACCTTTGCCCTACACAGCCCTCTGACAAGATTCATGTGAAGATTTTCCTCACCAGTAGAACTGGGGAAGAGATGCAGAAGACTGTTTGCTGCTTTTCTTCCAGCTGTCAAGAAATATTTTTCTGTCCATATGTCTTTAATTTTTCCTCCATGAGGATATATTGTAGTGAAAACACACACCCCTCCTCCAATCTCCATTATTCTTAATTGCCAGCAAATTATGGGGTAGCAACTTTCCATATATTTTCCAAAACCTTAGCTGGAACTGGAATATCCTGAGTAAGGTCAGATATTCCTGAACTCACTTGCACTTTTTCCACCAGCTTTGTCAGTTCTTTCTAACAAACAGAACCAGCTTAACAAGCTGTGCTTTGTGTTTCTAGAGAAACCCTAGGATCTTGTAAAAAATAATGGAAAATGAGTATGGAAAGAGCTAGAAAAATAGTTCCTTTGCTAAAGGTCATGAAAATATGCTGTAGGGCTAGGAGTGTAATGTGATGTTCCTTGTTTAAATATTTCAATATTTGCCCTTTAATAATAATAACAATTTAAAAAATTTTTAGGTGGCCCATATCAGAGCAGAAAGAGATATTTTGGTTGAAGCAGATGGAGCCTGGGTAGTGAAAATGTTTTACAGCTTCCAGGATAAAAGGAACCTGTACCTGATCATGGAGTTTTTACCTGGAGGTAAGCTGGGTGCTGTGGCATCAGGTGATACAGGTACTTCTTCCTTAGCTTTTGTTGGCAGCTTTATAAAATATTAGAAAAAAACATGCTTTATAATTTGTGAAAATAAACATGGTAGCACTCTTTTAAATGAAGTTCCAGTCATGTGACCATTCCTGATCTTTAGGGGAAGGAAAGAGGTTGAAGGGGTATTAAATAGACTTGAATTAAGTCATTATTCTAATAGAAATTTCTGCTTTTTACAACTGAGGCTGTTAACACTAAAAACAAACCAGAAGAAAAGCCCTTGTTCAAACAGTTTGTGCAATAAATTTAAGGTGTGTAAAAATCCACTGTATTTTCCTGGGCCGTTCAATTAAAATTCCTGTTTAGGATTTTTATCTAAAAAAAGTAAGTTGTGTTTGTAGGTCCTTGCAGTAATAGTTTTATGATGAGTAACTATAAGGCCAGTTACAAGGTTAAATTTGGATTCTACTGGGGTTTCTTACAGTTTTGTGATTTAAAATGTTCTGATCCCTAAGCTGTATTTTCTTCTCTTTGATGAGGTGACATGATGACCTTACTAATGAAGAAGGACACTTTATCGGAGGAGGAGACCCAGTTTTACATTTCTGAGACAGTGCTGGCCATCGATGCCATTCACCAGTTGGGATTTATCCACAGGGACATCAAGCCAGACAATCTCCTGCTGGATGCCAAGGCATGTACTGGGCTCACCAACTGCTGGTGCTTCCAAGATCCCAGGCTGCACATCCCACTGCAGAGCAGTGGGAGCCACTGGTGCCACCCCAGAGATTTAATTTAAACTGGCTGGAGGGAAGGCAGGGACTGCCCAATGTGTTTTACTTGGAGAACACCAATATGTTTAAACAAAGCCAAATCTTACTCAGAAGCCTTTTAACCGTTTTAAGGCAAGGCTTTTAAGGGAGAAAACCCACTCAGGGTGACCAGATGCTGATATTCATACACATTGAAAGGTGCATCATTCCTTTCATGCTTTTTGAAGTAGCTGTGGACAATTCAGACAATGCTAAATGTTCAATTCCTACAGTTACATTTATTTCATCACCCACTCACCTGTGGAAACTCCCTCAGTTAGACTGACCATTCTGGCCATGAAATGCACCCAGTAAGCATCACCAAATCATGGAATTATCTAGGCTGGAGAAGATCTTTAAGATCATGGAGGCCAGGCACTATCGCTGCCTGCACAGGTCTGTCAGGTTTGATGGGTTCTATCTGCACTGATGTCTGGAAACCTGATTAAAGCCAAGGTTACTATCAAAACAAAGCAAAGGAATTTTGTCCTGGAGGCTTTCTCAGTCACAGTGGCATCCAGTTCAAAACAAAACCAGGCAAAGTAGCTGCCCTCAGCTGTTGGGAAATTGTAGATATAACCATTTCTGGGAGACCATAGCCTGTTGGAGAGAAAACAGACCCTTCCAGTACACCAAGGTTCAGTCTGTGCTTCCCTCCTTGTCCTGTGCCAGTCCATATGGTGTGAGAGGCATGTGCCAGTGATTAAAAAACTTTTTTTTTTTCAAGCGCTACCTATCTAAATAATGGTTTTGTGTTCTCTGATTGTTTCTTTAGGGTCATGTAAAGCTGTCTGATTTTGGGCTCTGCACAGGTTTAAAGAAAGCCCACAGAACAGAGTTCTACAGGAACCTCACACACAACCCACCAAGTGACTTCTGTGAGTATGAGCTGTCCTAGTTTAACATGTAAATGGTTTTGAGCTGCAACTGTACATTGTACCTGTGTTTCTGCTGGGATAAGCAAGATGGGGCAGGCTGATTGCATTTAATTGGAAAACTGGAAATGCTTGTTCCCTGGGTCATGGGAGCATTTCACAGGCAAGAAATGATGATTTCTGCAGTGGTCATGTGTTTTTGCACGTTCATACAGAGATATGAACACACATAATATAATGTATCTATATTTTAATGTATTTTTCATAATGTTAGTGAAGTTACAGAACTGCTCTTTCAGGAGGGGCATGGGTTCCATGTGCCAAAGAACTGAAGTCACTGACAGTCTCATGAAACTTTTCAGAAGCTGATCTAAAAATTTTAGCAAGCTCTCATTTAGAATTGCTGGTATGTGTCCTACTTACATGAGTTTCAGCTGTGTATTGGACAGTAGTTATTCTCATGTTCCCGTTTTCAGTTATAATCAAGTATTTGTTTCTAGGCTAGGGTTCTAAATATACAAAATAGTTACTTAAAACTGGAGTCCTAGAAATCTTTTTTCTCTTAATTCTCACAAATACACTTGTTATTTAATAACTGCTTTGTAAATTAGCCTTTCAGAATATGAACTCAAAGAGGAAAGCAGAAACATGGAAGAAGAACAGGCGACAACTGGTGAGTTAATTAAATAACATATAATTCTTGGATTGCTTTTAAACTAGCTACAGAATATGTTAAAACCCAGTGCTAATGCTCCTGGTTTTTAAAACCTGCAAGGCCCTCATATATGGCTCTCTACATGCTCCCAAAACCACAAATAACTCAAAATAAGGGAGTCCAGGTTGGAATAGCAAGACCCTGCTCTTCTCTATGCCTTTGTTTGCCTTGTGAGCATCTGGCCCAAGCCCTCAGGTGTCCTCAGCCCTGTGGCCAAGGTGTGTCTGGGGCTCTCTGCAGCACTGGCCTGGTGTGGACAGTCTGGACTCCTGGCTCTGATTCCTGCAGCTCAGTCACAAGCAGATGTGTGGCTGCAGGATTCCTTTTCAGAGAGCTCTGGGGAATTCCCATTCTGCTGAATGGGAATGTGGTGGAAAGGCTGTGGGAGGGTGCTGGTGCTGGAGTGCTCCAGCCTGGGTTTGTGGTGAGGAGCGGTCACATAAAGGGGGACTTGTGGCATAAACTGAACCACAGCAAAGTGTCTGTCAGCCATGGCATTTCAGACTTTCATCCCTGCCCGTGATTTTCACCAAAAAAACCTCAGCTGTCAAATTTTGGAACCCTTTATTTTTCTACATCCTTTTTAAAAAGTGATCTACTGCAGTATTCCCCAAAACCTTTTGGATGGTCTCTTCTTTCCTCATGAGACAAAATGAGATTACATTGCAGCTATCACACTGCCTCGTGAGGCTGTATTTCACAGCCTTATTCCAGCCTGGAATTAGATCCCAAAAAGAATTTATCTCAAGTCCAGTAAAGGCTGATGTGGCAGAACTGTGTGGTGAAGAACAGTCCCACAGAGACAATAAAAGGCCAAAATGACAACTTGCATTAACACTGTTGGAAAAGGAGGCACATTTTCAGTTTTCCATTGGTTCAGTCCTAAATATTTCAGGTCGGTTCAATCCTAAATATTTCAGGTCTGTTCAATCAAACAAAGTGTTTCTTTATGGTCAGATAAATGAAAGTAAAATATTTCTGTGGCAAAACTGCTTTTGGGGGACTTTTTTGTTCTTTAAGGGGGTTTTTTGTTGGATTTTGGGTTTTTTTCCTCTTCCTCCTGCCCCATGGAAGATTTTTCATCAGTAAAGAGAAATTCCCAATACCTGGCTTATGTATCATGAATGTCACACCTGGGAATCTATCACTGATTATGCCTTTAAAAATAAACAAAGACTACAACAATAGAACTTCTTGGGTATTTTTGTAATGCAGCTACCTGAAACTTAAGATGACCTTCTGATATTGCAGTTGCAATATTCTATGATTTCATCATGTTAAAGAGGATGATTTCCATTTATTTTTGAGGTTCTCTGTGTTTAGTAATATAAAAGAATAATATTCTTGGGACTTGAGTTCCTGTGAATTCTCAAATTAAGCATTCTTGCTCACCCAAACAACAAGATCCTGTATGTAAATCCCCAGGAAAAGGTATTGCAAAGTGTAAAACCACAGTATTTCTCTTTTAAAGAGATGATTCCTTTTTTTCCAGGCATATTCTACTGTGGGAACCCCAGACTATATTGCTCCAGAAGTGTTTATGCAGACTGGGTACAACAAGCTGTGTGACTGGTGGTCCTTGGGAGTGATTATGTATGAAATGCTTATAGGTATGTTAAAAACCCCAACTTAAGAGTTGTTCAAAGGTAACAGAACCATTTGTTCAGGAGAGAAAACCTCTGGCTAATACTTGTTATATTTGGGAGCCCCAGTGACAAAAGCAGAGGCCCAGGTCACTGCTCTCCTGGAAAAAGTTTATTAATTTTTTTTTGTTTGTGCAGGGTATCCACCTTTCTGCTCAGAAACGCCACAAGAGACTTACAGGAAAGTTATGAACTGGAAAGAAACGTTGGTGTTTCCTCCAGAGGTGCCCATTTCAGAGAAAGCAAAGGATTTAATTCTAAGGTCAGTAAGAAAAACCTAATTCTGGCCTCTTGCCCAGCCAGGGTCATCTTCCATCAGGGTAAATTCCTGTTGTGTGTAAAGGAAGCTTTATGTTGGAGGAAAGGCTGGTTTCTTCTGTTGCCATCCTTGATGGATTTTTTAAGTCTTTTTCCCTTTGCCACTTGTTTAACATGAAGGAATAAGCTGTACCATGGTATAAGGAGAAACAGAGCAGACCAAAAATAAAGTGATCAACACAGAATTTTTTTCTTCTCTGAGGTGGCAAGAAAATAACCACTCACCAGTATTTAATGCACTGAACAGAAATCTTGGGATGTTTTGGATTTACTCTCTTCTTTCAAAATGCCAATTTTTAGTTTGCATTGAGGTTTTTGTGAGGGTTTTGGTGACAAGGTCAGGCAGAAATGCTCTCTTGTCCTGGGAGGGTTTGGGGGGCACATGGCTTTTGGGTTTGATATTTTTTCCTTTTTTTCCTTTTCAAAGCTAATGTTATAGCCTTATACAATTTTGTTATAGCAAAAAGGGGAATGTACTTCACAAAACTAGAATTTATAATTAGTTCCAGCAGTGCTCCAGTAACCTACAAAAACATAACAAGTACAAGAAACAGTTATCCTCCATCCAGCTAGTGATACTAACAGCTCAAATAATTGAATTGTCACTAATCCTCATGAATAAGTCTGTGTCAAACAGTTAATATTGCATTTTCAGTATCTATTTCTCTACTGTTCTGCTCAACCTTCCTTGTCAGCGTCCCAAGTTCTCTGCTGAACAGAGTAGAGCATTACTGCTGAGGATTTCCTCCTCCTCAATCCTGGCTGTGTTTGGGGAATTTTTAGAGTGTATTTGTTAGCATGTGTTGCTCATGTATCTACTTACACAACAACTACTTGAATTTATCAGTTTGCCTCCACAAGTAGAAGGGTTAAAATTGGGGTAAAACATCTTAGTTATAGGTAATCTATTAAAATGAGGTCAAAACAGGTTGGACAGCAACCACCTTGGGCATTTTGGGTACTTTGTCCATTACAGCTTGCACAAGTTAGGCAACGTGTGTTTTAGCTTAAAGGGAGATGCAGACAAAGCTAAAGGGTTATGGATAGAGATAAATCCCAACTAAAACAAGCTCAAGTTCAGACAAAGCCTGACAAATTCTGTGGCTGAGTGTTGTTACAGGTTTGAGGTCTGTTGTTAGTCCTTGGCACCACCCAGCCTGCTGGGCTGCAATACAAATACAGGCAGGTTTTCTTCCCCACTCACACCCAACTACAAGCAAAAGAACTTTAATTTATAATTGGGTACAGTTTATAGCCTAACCTGCTGTGCTACACATGCAGAAGATGGCTGGGATTTAATGAATTCCTAGGCAAATGTTGGTATTCCCATCTCTTGGATGAGATACTTGAAAGGTTTTTCCAGTCCAGAGGAGAAGGTTAAGCCTCTGCTGCTCTCTGGAACAAATTCCTGAGGTCACTGAGTTGCTGTCAGAGAGCTTCCACCTCCCTATATTCCTTCTTTAGGATTTTAGGCTTTTCCTTCTGGCCTGCTGGAGCAGGTAACAGTCCCCATCTCACCAATCCTCTGTCTTCAATTTCACCTTTTTCTTGCTGCTATTTCATGGCTGCTTCTCATAAACTGACAATTCCTTGTGGGGTCTGAGCTGAGGTTATGCAGCAGGGCTGTATCAGAAACAGGCCCTGGGTCTTTGCACCACCTGCACCTCTGAGGAGAGCGAAGGGGGAGAACAGGAACATGACATGTTTGGAATATGCTGGCTCACTGGGATTCCAAAATACCACATCAGAGAGCAGTCCTGATTTACTAAGTATATCTATTCTTCTTAGCTTGACTTTGAGACAGGGTTGTTTATTTAAAATAGTGGAGAGCATGCCAGGGCGGTTCTCAGCAGTAGGGATTTAAGCTTCCATTCCAAACTGATCTTACAGGACCAGAACATGCAGCAACTTTTCACAAACCTGGAAGATGGGGATGGAGCAGTTTAGAAAAGGTGTCAGTTATTGGCATCACAGCTTTTTGTTTCGGGATTTAACAATGTTCTGCTTCTCCTGTTTCCCTTCTCTCCCAGATGCAATGGGCTGCTTTGATGTTACCCCAAGTGGTGAAACAATTCTGTCCCCAGTGGTGGACAGAACTTCTTGAAATTCTTGGTACTGGATACTGTTGCTTCTGTTGGAATTTATCATAACATTCCCTTTGTTTTTTCCCCTTTTCCAGGTTTTGTATCGACTCAGAAAACAGAATTGGTAGCAATGGAGTAGAGGAAATAAAAAGTCATCCATTTTTTGAAGGAGTAGACTGGGGACATATCAGGTATGTTTATACACACATGTTTTACAGGGAGAATAAAAGCCATGAAAGCAAGAATTTCATGTAGCGTGATGCCAAGGACAATTTTTTCCAATTTATCTTTCATTTTGAAAGGCAGCTACTGGCAGTAGGGGGGTGACACTGAAGGTCTTCTGGCCTTGCTGACATGCATAGAAATGGTCAGAGTTTAACTGATTTGAGATACCTCAGATTGTTCCAGACTGCCCAGAATGGAAAGAAATTGTTGTAGGGTACTGTGGGTTTTATTGTAAGTGTAGTAATTAGAACTGTGGTGAGTTTACAGGTGTAAATCACTGCCTTTCCCACAGTGCTGTGTCCCAGTGTGAATGTTTTGCTGGCACAGATTCCTTGGGCACTTTCAAAAGCCACCTTAAAACTCCTTCCCTGACTGTGGAGATGCTAAAGCAGAGCTAGCCTGGTTTGGGAGAGAGATGCTGAGTGTCACAAAGAGGAGCTACAGTCCAAAGGTTTTGGATGAGGTCCAGGCTGATCAGCACTGGAGTTGTAAAGCCCTGGGTGCAAGTGCAATCCTGCTGAGATGGGTTTGTGAAACAGGGTAACCACAGTGGTGGTGGCTGGTGACAAGATCAGGGTGATAGCTGTGTGGCAGGTAAGTGTGGGATGCTCTCTCACTTAAAGATGTTTGTTCCAAGCCTGCCAGGAAGACACCAATGGGGACAGGGAACCAAACAATCTCCCCTTGGTGTCAGCAAACAGGAGAGTCAGATTCATCTGTGATGCACTCAGTGGAGCCCTTGTGCTCTGCATTAGGGGACATTGTAAGTGTAAAAAGCTAAGTCAAAACTGGAACTTAATGTCTCATTTCCCAATATTCACTCTTCTGGCATTTATCTTTATTTGCAGGGAAAGACCAGCTGCAATCCCTATAGAAATCAAAAGTATTGATGATACTTCCAACTTTGATGAATTTCCTGAGTCAGACATTTTACAGCCAGGTGAGACTGCCTTTGTAAATTCCAAATCTCCATCTGTGACGTGCCAGAATACTGCGCAGATGCCTTTGTTATTGTTTGTATTAATTTTTCTGATGCCCCAATCAAGTTGGTCTGTAGATCAAGTCTCTATATTTTCTTTGAAATATGAGTGTAAACCTGTGATCTCTTATAGCTGCAAAGCCCAGAGATTTTAAGAGTCCAAACTCTAGGTCAAAATGGTTTGCACAGGTAATGAGCACAGAAAGCAGTGGAGTTTTCTGCCAAGCAGTCTGTCTAACCAGATTCTGGTAAAATATCATGCACTGATTTGCTTTTCATCTTCAGTGACTTTTGAGGTTTGTGCCACACACGAATGTTGAGATACCTGTGGGTTAGAATTTTCAGACAGTTGATTACTTAATGCAGTATTTGATGAACCTGAGTTGCTCTGTTAATCACTTCAGGGTTTTTTTTAGTTGTTGATTTCTCTTGGCAAGTTACAGGAAATTTTCTTATGTAAAAGGCTTGGTTCTGTGACATACAAGTAGTCCCATGTCCCACTGTTTTCAGTTACTTGAAGATTGGCAGATGCTTAACAGTGATTAATTGCTGTCTGCTAAGTGTAGCTGTGTTACTAGCCATAATAATTATCCAAAAGCTGTTGTTTTTTTTTTTTTTCTGAAATGGCTTTTATTTTATGGTGAGGAAGTGTGTCCTTTTTGATGCAAAGCAACACATCTCCAGTGCCTAAGCTGGTTAAGTCCATATTTGAATAATGCCAAGAACATTTATATTATTTTGGCATTTCAGACCCACTGAAAATGGTACTGTACATGTAGATAGCTAAAAATCAGAACATCAGAAATGTCATAAGGTTTGTAATTGTGTCTCCTGTGGGTGTGTTAGAGGCTTCTGTCAAGGTATGGAAACCTGGTAGAGTGTGTAGACATAATTTTAAAAAAAAGGCAAAACAAAAAAAAAACTTTTTCTGCTTCAGAGTTCTCTGCTGAAATTATAACTCAGACCATTGACAAAAGGCAACCGACCTGATTAGAAACAGGATTTCTTCCAGGAGTTTCTGCTGACTAAGGAAATAAGAGTTCAGGGCTGTTTAGCTCTGTGAAAAGTCCTCTCAGAAGCAGCCTGGGTTTAACTCTTTTAATGTGTTTGCTTTTGTTCCTGAATTCTAGTGCCAAACACGACGGAACCTGACTACAAATCCAAAGACTGGGTTTTCCTCAATTACACCTACAAGAGGTTTGAAGGGCTCACCCAGCGTGGCTCCATCCCTTCCTACATGAAAGCTGGGAAGTTGTGAAACAGAACACAACCCCCCAAAGGAAATTGCAAACACAAACCTCAGGTAGCTGCATCACCAGGCCCGCTTGGCGTTAGTTATCACCACATCGACTCTGGTGCGCATCGATTTCACACGGAAATTCTACAGGATTAGGATTTCTAAGACTACTACAGGAATTAGTTGGCAGTGCCAGCTGGCTTTTTTTTTTTCTTTTTTTTTTCCCTTTTTTTTTTTTTTAATATTTGAATATTTTTGTTAACTTTATTATACAAAGGTACTGGAATAAAAGGAACGTGCATCGCTTTTCCTGCACTGCCTACGTGTGGATAACGGTTAATTATGCCTCTCTGTACTGTGGCTTTGTTTGTACTGTAAACCATCTAATCGTCCCAGGAGGGAAACATATCATTTGATGCAGCATTGCTGTTGTACTGCTCAGCTGGTGGGGTTTAGATATGCAGTATAAAGAAAACTGTCCACATTTGCAAACCTCTCTGAGCAGTTGCTCAAGGGTGTTCCATTTGTGGTCTGCAGATCCCCCATGAGTGTAGCACATGGAATTATTTTAAATAGCAGTGTCCTCTGGGCCTCCTTGTGTCCTGTGTGCCCTCTCTTGCCCCGAGTGCAGGACTTTATCAGCCCTTTATTATCATCCCTTTTCCCACAGTGTGTGGCTGCGAGGCAGCCCCTGTGATCTGTTTAGTGGTATTTCTGCTTTAAATGGTCATTGGCAGTATTGCTGTTAGAGGTGATGATGCCTGCTGGCAATTTCAGAAGAAAAAAGGAATCTGAGTAAAAAGTATCAATATTTTTAGCAGAAGGGAAAGGTTCTGATACGAAGTTTTGAGGAGATGGCAGAGTTTCCAAGACTGCATTCCTGCCTCTGCTCTAAAGCAGATCATCTTTGAGCTGCTCATAATTCAAACATTCTCTTCTCTCTGTGCAAAATGTGTTCTAGAGAAGTGATCAGATTGGTGCTTTTTCTTTTTTTGTCTCCCTGAGCAGCTGCAGGCAGAAGGGATCCTGCTCTAACCTCTCCAGAATCACAGCCTCTGCTCACATAGAGGAAATGGAGTGTCCCACTAGATTCAGACTCTCCAGTGGGCTCCTTTTCTTCCAGGATCTCCACCTAGCATGGCCATGGGATTAGAAGGGATCAGATGAGCCTGCAGCCCAATTTCCAGGGACCATCTAAATGTTCTTTTGGCCAGTCTGCAGGATGGTGACAACCTGACAGCCGAGCCAGGTCTCCTTGCCCCAGGCAGAGGAAACAGAAGCAGAAATACCTCCATGTGCAGGCTCTGGTTTTGTTCGTCAGCCCAGCAGCAGTTCAGGACTGAGTTGTACTCCCTGAGCAGTTTGCAATTATCTGGTCACTGGTGACTTTCTCTGCCTGTACTTACAGCTTATCTGCAGGGCTTTGAATCTGTCACAGTACAGCAGAGATCTCTGCTGTCATTTTCTGGTCAAAAGAGATGTACAGCAATGAACAATTCCCCAGTGGCTGAACAAACAGAGTCGCTGTTGCTGTCTCCCTCCTCTGAACACCAGTGAAAGGCACCCTAAAACCTCAGCAGCCCCCTCTGAGTGGAGCACAGGATGTTTTGGCATACACAGGAAAGATTCCACTGGACAGACTTTTGTAGCAATATAGGAATTGCTGTTATAAAGCCATTAGAGAAATATTTATTGCTGTTAGGCACTGTGGTATCAGCTGTTCTGAATTATTTGTATGCTCTGAAAAACATACTGGGATGTTGATCTGTTGCATAAGAGCCCATTTGCCAGCAAGGTTTCTGTGCATCTGTGATGGGCAGGTATTCTTCCCTGATCCAGCCAGGATCCCTGATCCAGCCTTTCCTCCATGGTTTTGTCTCCCTTGAAGCATCTAATATCTGTTGTTTATACCAAACAGTTTCAGTCTTCAGCTGCTCAAAGAGGAATAGCTACTGCCTCAGGCCCATCCAGTGTTAGAGCAAAGCTAAGCTGAGCTTCTGCCTGAATGCTGGACTGAGGTGGGAACAGCTCCCTGATCTCCCAGATTTGCTTCCCAGACCTTACACCAATTAACATCCCTGTACTGCTGTTGGGGCAAGGTCCTTAAAGATTCTCCAGTGTTGTTCTTAGCCTTGTCCGTGTGCTGAGGCTCAACCTGTGGCCATCCAAAGGCTGTAGAAAAACAATAACTCACTTAAATCCACCTTTCAGGCATTGTTCTGCCAGTGCCCCAACAGCTCCTGAGGCTTCTCAGGAAAGGAAATGCCTTTCCTAAGGCCTTGACTCCAAAACAGGGAAGCTCAGGCAGGAAAAACAATCCTGAGATGCAAACTTGGCCTCAAAAGACACTGCTATTCAAAATAATTTTCATTGGTTTTAATTTTCAGTCTCATCTATGGGGGCACCATGTGCACTGAAATTGCAATTCCTGCAACCACCACCTTTCAGAAGAGCACAGTAACCCCATTAACTGCAAAGAAGTCTTTGCTCAAACTTGCTGAGACAAGCTCAGTTTCATGGAAACTGCAAATGCTCAGTGATACCGGTGATATTTTTTTTTCTTGTGGCACTTAGGGGAGGGCAGAGAAATACACACTTAATTTAAAGCTATCTATTAAACAACTATGTCTGTACATACTCACTGGTTTACAAACTCGGGAAAAAGCTCAACCCTTCTACTTGCAACACTAAAGATAATACTAATTTAAATCTGCAGATGATTAATCATATCAGTGCTCACATAGGAGTTATATCCATAAGGAAACAGCCTGCAGCCTATCTAGCATAAAATCCTGTATTGTGGTAGTTGAGTTTTTAAAATTTTTTTGTAAACATAGCATTATTTTAATCAGTAAGACAAGTTAAATAATATTAACTACTGCTTTTAGGATCATAGGGGTTTTTTTAAAGGTGAAACTGTGACACTGTAATGGATTAAAGAGAACAGCAGGTTAATCTACACTGGCTTTCAAAACAAAATGGAAGTGCAACATATCTTTAATTTTGTTATTTCTGTCTGATTCCTTTGGATGATTGTGTGTTTTCCTTTGGCAACGTTTGTCACTGTGCCATTTATTTTTCTTATTCTTGGAGTACCAAAGATCCTGAAATGGCTTGATGATTGCAACCATGTGAAAATTTATTTTCTGGAAGTATGTTTTGTTAAACTTTTGTTAAAACGTGAAATTGTGTATGCAAAATGTTATCAGAGGTTTGCTGGAACATTTACCTATTCCAGCAGGGAAAACTTGAGTGCATCGATGGAAGTGGAGAGCCTGAATCCAAATTCTGGATTGGAATTCCCTGAAAGTGGGGAGGAAGCTTGGATTGGGAACTGCAGCTGAGCTTTTGCACTTCGTTCCATCTCCAATCAGCATGAGTTGAGTGGCCTTAGGTACAGGACATCAGCAGAGGTTGTCTCATGTGCAAAAGGAGTTAAAAAAAATTGCCAGCATTCAGAAATCAAATCTTGTTGATACTGCATTTGCACTGTTCAATTTGCCTTGCTGGAGAGTTATAGAAGTGTTATTTTTATAGGTCAATTGTTCCCCACCTGAGCCGTTGGAGACAGTCTGGGATAAGGGCACTTTATCTGCCAGGGGGAGTTCAGCCGGGGGGCACCAGGAATGGGCACCAGGAACAGCACACAGCTCTGCTCTCAGCTCCTTCCCCAGGGCTGGCATTCCTCCTGTGCCCAGCAGGCAGGGAATGCTGCAGTCTAGCCCAGGTAATGCTTAGGAAGTGCTCTCACTTTCTCAGTAACACAAGCAATTACAGGCGTTGTAACACACTGTACCTTGTCCTTTTACTGTTGGGATCTCACAGAAGCTCGTTCTTGGAGTCAAAATGGCAACTGCTATATTTTTCCTAGACTGTTTCATTAGTTGTGGTTGGGAAAGTTACATAGAAGCATTATAAAAATTTATATGAGGCTTTTTACAGCATTTGAAAATAAAAGTAGCATTCTTTTTGTAAAGTTGCAGTTTTCATTTCTTTCACCCTAGTGTACTGGATTTCTCTTCCAGAATAGGAGACATCTAAGGAGTTGAGATCCTATTTTGTGGATTCTCATCTTGAATTCCACGGACAACAAAACACCCCAGTGTTGCTATACTCAATCAGAAAGTAGAGAAAGCAAATATTCTGTGACATGTCCCACCTGCAGTCACGTGAAGAAGCTACTTCTCAAATGGTTACTGATCTTCTCCAGAGTCCTACCTTCCCCATGGGCTGTAATTTATCCAGGAAAGGCTTCCAGGGGCAGCTCTGTCCTTTGATCCACTATAGAAGCCTTTCTGTCCTACTGTTCCACTTTCCCTGCCAAGTTCAGAGCAGCAGCAGCAGAAGCAGTGAAAGTTGTGTAAAAAGATGATCAGAGTGGAGCAGCTGAAAGCCAAGAGAAGTGAGCAGACACTCCCTGGCCTTGTCTGGAACCCTCCTGAGAAGAACAGGAGGCTTCCCTCCCTCCACTCCAGAATTGCTGCTCTCAGTAAAGGTAAAAATAAAAAGGATTTTGCAAATTCTATTTAATGGGATCACCCTTTTCTTCCCTTGACTGTGCATGATTGTATAGCAGAGCTACACATCCTAAGGAAATACAGGTTTAGTTCTTTACCTCCTTGCATTACCAAATCAGGTATTCCTCAGAAAAAGCACTTGAATGGCAAATATGAAGGCTATGCCTTCAGCATGGGTAAATCTCTTTTTAAATCTTATATTAGTTTAGGGTTTAGAAGACACACTGCAAATATCTACATTTTTCATTTCTTTGTACCTAAGCAAAACAATAATGCTTTGGACAATAATAAATAGAAACAACAAAATAGAAAACAATAGAAATAGAAAAAACAAATAGAAACCATAAAATAATTGAAATAATAAAAGGCTTTTTCTGACAATCTTCCTAAGGAGGGAGAAGGGAGGAGAATCCAAAACAGTCTGTCTGTCTTGGGAGTGGGGACAATAGTGGCTCCCAGCTCTGGACTAGGCAAGGGTATAGTTCAGGAAGTGCTTAATGTGTTTGGAAATGTAGAAGGCTGTCAGGCATTGGAAGGGGTTCTCCAGGGAGGTTTGGAGTCCCCATCCCTGGAGGTTTTTAAGGAAGGACTGGATGTGGCACTCAGTGGTCTGGTCTGGGTGACAAGGTGGGGATCGGTCACAAGTTGGACCCAACAATCTTGGAGGTCTTTTCCAAGCCTCATGGTTCTGTGATTCCATTTCTCTAAGGTAATGTGATTCATCACACATGTAAATTTTAAATATTGGAGAGGTACTAAAATGCCTGTCCCACAGCTGAATTTCCCAGGGGAAAGCAGGTTCTAAGGGTGGGTGCAGGCCCTGTTCCTTGTGAGCCACGCTGGGTTCAGCTGTGCCAGGCTCTGCAGCATGGAATGCCTGCTCCTAAAATCCACCAGCTTCCAGGTGCATTCATACTGGGACAGCTGAAGGGTAAATTGGTGTGTCTGTCACACACTGAACTGGCACCAGGGTTTGGACACTTCATCACTCAGGAACACTGCTGCTGTGGGTGTGAGAGGAAATTAATCTCTCCAACACAGAGGGAGCTCATCTCTGTCGCCTCCTGCTCCTCCCAGTGCCACTCCTCAGGTTATCTGAGCCCTTGGAGGTCCCTGTTCCTGGGGGAGATGGGGCACACAGACTTCAATCTCCTCGTGCTGAGGAGGGAATGAGCACAGGGTTTTCCTTTCCCAACCAAGCCCAAGCTCTGCTAGGAACAGTTTGTTTCGGATCTGAACCAACCCTCGGTGCCACATCTTGTTTCTGTACCAGCTGCTTTAATCTGTTTCTAGTGAGCCACCATCTGCTGCGGCTTCTCCCTCCTCCAGGAATACGTGCTGCCTCTCCATGCTGTCCCCAGGCAGTTCACTTCCATTGGCAGCATCTCCTTCCCCTCCAGGTGCCTCTGCCCATCCTCCCCGCTCCAAAGACAAAATCTTTGCCCTTGCCTCTACATTTCCTGCCCTTGGAATTGAAGGATGAGGGCAGCTCATCAGCAGAGTGAGTGCTGAGCCCTTGAAGCTGTTGTGTAAAAGTGTAACCACAGCCCATGCTCCACATCTTGCAAGAGAGACTGCAGCCACAGAGAGAGTGTTACAGACACATGGAAGTAACACCATTCCTTCCTTCCTTCCTTCCAGAGCTCTGTGCAGGATCTGCCCTCAGCATGGCTGTACAGGCCGGGAGATGGAGGTGATGGAGCTCCAACAGGAGGCAGATGCCAAGATATTCCCCCGGACCTCGTCTGGGCACGCGTGGCCATGCACAAAACCAACTGGAAATGGGAGCAGTGATTTACTGGGAGTGCAAAACTGCACCAGTTTTGGACACTTCATTGCCCCAGTTCTACTTCTGACTTCACTGACTTACTTAATACTAGTGGATGATCAGATGAGAACTTCAGTGACTTTTTTGATCAGGACAGGGTGAAATCACTGGCAATCTAGACACACACGTCAAGATCTTCAGTCCAGCAGGCTTTCTTTGAGGTCTCATCCAACTCCCATTGACGTCAGCAGAAGATCCCTATCTAAAGCCCAAAGAAACCAGGAACAAGGATGGTCTTCAAAGCAAACTGGTTGCTGATGCCATGCCTTGGTGTTCCTTAAAAATGAGACAAAAAGATTTCACTATTTATACAACTCAGCTGGTTGAAAAGCAGTGTGTGGCTTCAAACACAGTGGTAACTCACATGGCACTTCTGCTGTTAAACAGGACAATATTACCTGGTTTTTAATAACCAAAATCAACCTAATGCCTTGAGGAAACTTTGCAAAATGTACTATTTATTTAAATTCCTCTTTTAGGCTCTCATTAGGCATTCAGAAACTACCAGTTGGCTATTTCAAAACTGAAGATTATTTTGTTTTTAAATCAGAAGTAGCACCATCAAATTGAGAGACTCTGGGGTAAGAGATTTACAAGCAAGTGTATTATTTTGTGGGCAAAAACCTTGCAAGCCTGGATTCCAAAATTAAGCAGGCACTTTGGAAAATGTTAATCCTTTTGACTGCCTTTAATTTTGTTAGAAAATCACACACTAAATTGTCATCCTGCTGGCTCCAATACTGAGATTAGAGAGGGAGAGCAAGTAGGAGTCAGATGTTTTCTCAAGCTAAACTTGTTTCATCATGAAAGGAATTTGTCCATGATTCCCAGATGTCCAAGGCCAGAGTATATCCCTGTCACAATCCAGTTGGATACTGCAGAACATAACCCATGCTCCTGGTATTGTGCCAGCACAGCACAGTTTGTTGCCAGTGAAGCCTAATTTTTTTTTTTTTTTGTGCTGTTTTTTGTTTCTTTGAGGGGCTTCCATAGTAATTATTGAGCACAAATAATTTTAAAGAGCCTATTTTTACCATTGGCCAATGACAGTATGATTATGCTATTTATATAATTTTTGAAGCTAAAGACTCTCTGATTTGGGGAAGAAATATTGCTTTAAAGTGACAGCAGATTTTACCAATACATAGACACAGAACTTGTAGCAAAGTCAGTAAATTGCTCGTGGTGCCCTTAAAAGTAATCCAGTGACCTTCAAGCAGAATAAAATACAAATAGCAGACTGAAATAGATTTTTTTTAAAAAAAGATTAATTCTTGTAACTAGCTAACTTGTTCATATGTCCTGTACAAAAGCACACTTGATTCTGTACTTTCAGCCATATGAGACCACGGTCTGAGGGGAAACCATAAACATTAGTGTTCTGGGAGAGAAGGTTATGAAAAATCTCTGTTTGTACTTACAAAGCTGAGCCACTTCAGTTTCCTGCTATTAAGTTTCAGCAGAAAAAAGTTCTCTGGCTTGCCCCGAGCAGTCACCCAGGGGTGTTTGTGTGAGAAGTAACACAAGTCACCCTAATAATGGAGAGTGACTCCCAGTGCTCCCTCTCCCAGGTCTCGTCAGTGAGGTGTGTGTGGGGCCAGCTTGGCCCCAGCAAATACACAAAGAAATCCACATCGCTGGGACAGCATCTCCCAGTCCTGGGAAACAGCTGAGACATGCTATGCTTTGGATGTGACAGAAGAGGAAAAAAGGAGGAATAACACAGACACTTTAACTGCTCAGTCTCAGGCTATTATTTAACTGCCCCGAGGTCTGATTGTTATTTTTACCCCTTTAGCACGTTGTTGTATAAGTTGTTTGGAGAAAAGAGGCTATCTGTGGCTTACATAAAGCGTTCTGTTCCCTATTTTATTGCTGAAAGCTACTCAAGAGAAAGTGCTCACCTTAAAATGGGGCAAAAATATCAAGTGTGGCCTACTCAAAATCAGTGCCTTACATAAACTGGGATCCTGCTCTGCCAAGACTGGAGGCAAACTGTGCTATAAACACCAGTTACTGTCATGTATTAAAGGTTCAGCGAAGAGCCCAATCATCACCTCTGAATAAGAAACGAGTATAATAAATGATGTCTCAGATCTGTGTTAATGATCTGGCAGCCCTTTAAGTTTGTAGGAATTATCCAAGTGCTGGGTGATATGACACTGACCATGGAGGAGGAACACGACAGGCAGAAATTCTGCCAAGAGACTGATCTGATTTTCTGACCTCGTGCCAAAAACATCCGCAGTGAATTGCAACTGCACTAAAAAATCTGAAATAAAATGTGAATCAGGTACAGTAGTTCTGTTTCTAGTGAGTCAGTTAAAAAAAAACCCAAAGATTTTAAATGTCCTCAATAATGTTCCCACATGGAGAGAGTTTGTATTTAATAGCTGTTTAGCTATTAAGCTTGTTAAAACACTTTTGGGGAACTATTTAAATGTTTAACTCATTGAGCTTTATAACAACAGACATCTCCAGCTTTCTGTGGTTCCTGAGTCCCTGAAAGATTTTCAGTCCGTGTGGCTGACTCACTTCTGAAATCCCCTTAGCATTTGGGTGTCCACTGATGATGCAAACCTGGAGGAGGGAGCTCCCAGCTTCAAAACTGGGGCAAGACAGTATTTTAGCAGGACAAAAGATGACATTTAAGCTTCCTGGGAATAACTCCTTAAAAAATTTTCTCAGTATCAGTTGTGGTATATGAATAAAATAAGTGTGCATTAATGCTAGCAGTTTTCTCAAAGACAGCAACAGCCTCTTAACTAATTTTTAGCTCTCCCTTCTGTTTTTTATTTCATTTAGGGCAGAAAGGGTTTGTAATTCCTTCTGTTCAATGCAAAATCTGCAAAACCAGCTGAACCCACCATGATGGAGATATATATATATATATATATATGTGTGTGTGTGTGTGTGTGTATAGTTGCAGTAGTAACAGTGGGATTACATAAACATAAAGCTCTAAAATGAAAAGTCAGATTTCCAAGGGAAAAAAAGCACTTCTATGAAGAAGTGTGCATTGAGACTGTCACAGAAGCACCATGAGATTTCTTCAGCAGCATCCCCAGCTGGGAGCCACGATCCCCTGGCCTCTTCCCTGGAGTATTCTGTCAGAGCCATGCACCCACTCCTCTCACATGCTCTAACCCTTGGGCTCTGCCACGGGCAAGGTGCTGAGCTGCCCGCTGCCACACAGACAAGGAGCTTCCACACCAGATGGGAAATGTGCTGGGAGCTTCCAATTATAAAAGATGTCACAAGTGGAGCTCAGGACTGTGTCTGAGGAACTATCCTCAAGATTATAGTTTGGAGTTTAGACAAGTGAATTCTGCCTACACCTCTGAAAGCTATGAAGGAAACACATCCTTGTTTTCTGGTTGGGTTTTTCCCCCCCCAGCTCTACCTAACTAGGTGAGTTGCTGATTTTCCACCACATTACATAAAATTCATAGGTGTTCGAATGCATTTGACTCACAGTGTTTTGTGAGGATTTACTTTCTCTAGCCCTTAGAATCACAGAATCATTTTGCTTGGAGAAGACCCTGGAGATCATCAAGTCTCATCGAGTCTCAGCACTGCCAAATACACCACTAAACCACATCCCCAGGTGCCACATCCACACATGCTTTAAATACTTCTGGGGTTGGTGATGCCACCACTTTCCTGACAGACTTTTTCAATTCTTCAATGAAGAATTTTGTCCTAATATTTAATCTAAATCTTCCCTTGCACAGCTTGAGGCTGTTCCCTTTCATCCTATTGCTTTTTACTTGGGAGAAGAGACTGATCCCAACTGCCTTTTCATGTGTATTTAGTCACATTTTCTTACTCACTTTTAGCAAAGGGTGTTTTTATCTTAAGAGTCTGCCCCCAGATCTGAAAAAAATGATTCCTTGTCTGCAGCTCTAAAGACATAAATTTTAACTTAGATAGTGACCACTAGAACTGATGATGAAAGAACATCATATCCTTTAGAAAATAGTACATCTACTCTTGCTAGCTCCACAGGACAGGGGAAAGCCCCTAGAACAGTGGGAGAAGAACACCTGCAGAAGGAGCTTCCTCCACACACACATCACCAGCTCTGCAGCTCTGGCCTCACTGGTGAGCAGTACCAGCTGCGCTTTAAGTTCCCTCATGCCTGAGTTCATAGAATCATGGAGTATCCTGAGTTGGAAGGATCACTGNCTTCCCCTGGTGAGGAAGCTGCAGAACTGCTGTGAGCTCTGACCTCAGTCTGCTCTTCTCCAGCTGAACAGACCAAGTGCCCTCAGCTGCTCCTCGTGTGGCTTCACCTCCAGACCCTTCACCATCATCTCCATAACCCCACTTTAGACATTCTCTGAGAGCTTTAGATTTTTCTTATATTGCGGTGCCCCAACAGAGAGAAGCAGCACCTGTGCAGCCCATGGAGATGGCAGAGCTCAGGATTTGTGTGCTTGAGCAAAAGCCTCTTCTGTCACAGCTGCAAGTGGAACTGAGCGGGCACAGGCGTACAAACACGGGGCAAGACAGTGACAGAGGCTCTGTCACGTGGAAGAGGCACTGCTGAGGTCCACATGTGTTAATAGAGGTTTCATTTCTGACTGGTTCTAGTGGGATCTGCTGGAGGGAAGGAATACCTGGGAATAGCTGGAACACACTAATCTTTTACAGGTGCACCTTGAGGTCTTTGTGCCCAAGGAACACCCCTCGCTCACACCAGCACTCCAGGGTGTGAACCAGAGCACCGTGACGGGCAGATTCACTTCAGAAGCGCGCTCCTGGTACTGCCAAAAACCAGCTACAGCTCTGCTAACATGCTTCAGCACACTGGTGAAAGTTATCTCTATTTTATGCTACTTTTCACTGATAGATGGGACTGCTCTCTGACCACTCACAGAGGCCTCTGCCAACCAAAACTATCCCAAGGTCCTGATGCGTCCTTAGATGAAGCATCCTCTGTACAACATCCAGAGAAAGGAACACCAGCCCTGCCCAGCCCGGGGACATGGGCAGGGCACCAGCCCGAGTGTTGCAAAATGGGGAATATGTCAAGATAATCTTAAGTCAGGATATTCTTTCATGTAAGGTCTTTGTGTATTTCCAAGCCTAACCAGCAAGAATGGAGATCTAACCATTGGAAGAGGCAGCTGCCAGCATCCCTTACTCGAGGACATCGTGGAACTAACATGTTTTAAGGATGCAGTAAATCAGTGTTGATGAATGTCTGTGTATACATTGCTAACCTGGCAAAATACTCCAGGTCGATGTGTTCTACAGCTGAATTATATTCACTGTAACACAAAAACAAATCACGTCTATATGTCAAGAAGACTGCCCAGGTGAAGACATGCGTAGAAGTCAGCTGCATGGGAAACTTACATGGAAAATCCTAAACAATCCTAAAAGAGTTGCTGTGCCTGGAAACTTACTCTGAATTTCCGTGTGTAAATAATGGCATGAAAAGTCCTGAGGTAATGCTTTATTTGCGGTATCACCACGGAGCACCCAGGCTTGGGCAGCTCTGAAATAAGCCATCGGTGTGTCTCTCTAGTTAAAGTCTCTCGAATTGCCTGTTACTGCATTTGTCACTGAAGCTCTTGGGTCGTTGCAGGCCGGGGACCGAACCCGATCTGCGCG
>VXBC01000206.1:0-33030 GCA_013399945.1 Ploceus nigricollis | reverse complement strand
TTTTTTTGTTGGGTTTTTTGTTCAGAAATGAGCTCTGATATATGAGACTCTCAATTCCTATCAGTGCTTTCTACCTGGTGTGAACATGAAAGTGCCTGGGAAAGCAGGGTACCCTTTCCAGGCCTTGGGGAGGATCTTTTCATTAGCTGGTTCCTGCCTCGTTTTATTTTTTAATACACTGATAGATTTGGCCAAATATTTTGTTTGAAATCTGTGAAGTAAATGTGTCATTTAACTGGTAAGTTGTGATTCTTCACTGCTTCTCTTCCAGGTGATGAAAATAAGTAAAAATAGATGCAGAGAGTAATCAGTTGCCTGTGTTATTATTTGATTTAAATGTATGTAATTCAGAGTGGTTTAATTTTTTCCTTTTTTCATTTTGTGAGATTAAAACCAAATCCAATATTCTTAACATAGAAGAGTTTATTCTCTGGATAGTGTTGTTCATAAGATGCTTTCATTACTGAATTCTCTGTATCTTGCTCCTGCATTACACATGCTTATAAAATTTGGGCAAAGAATAGGCTGCTTTAGTCCATACATTTCTACTATTTTCAGAACTTCATTCCAAAGATTGTTGTCCCAGCTTTCAATAGGAGATACTGTAGGTGATGAGCTTGATGCCAGACTTGCTGTAAGTAATTTGAAAATGCTTTTCATGGCCTATTTTAAAGGTCTAAAATAAATAAATTCAAAGGATTTTTTAGTCCAGCTCTCAGCTATGTGTAGAAAATATGGTTCTTTGTTGTATAGGTGTTCAGATGTGCAGGACCTTAAGCTGATGTCACAGCACCTGTAACTTTCTTCCTCACGCACTCCTGTACGTGTGTAGGCTGTGTGTGTCATTGTCACGCTCTCTAATGAATATCTGCAGCAAGAATTCATTAAAATAAACTCAAAGTTTAGAAATTTAACTCCATAGTAAAATGAAACAGTTTACATGGTGTGGAGTTATTTGGCTCTGTCACTTTGGAGCCATTCTCCCTTGTCCAGTCACTCCAGGCCCTTGTCCAGAGTCTCTCTCCATCTTTCCTGTGGGCTCCCTTCAGGCACTGCAAGGCCACAATGAGGTCACCCCAAAGCCTTCTCTTCTCCAGGCTGAACAATCCCAATCCCCTCAGCCTTTCCCCACAGCAGAGCTGTGGGGAACACAAACAAAAAAACCCCCAAAAAACCAACCCCAAACAAACAGAAAAACCAACCAACCAACCAACCAAAAATCAAACAGAAGGAAAAAAACCAAAGAAACAAACACACCCCCTCCCAAAAAAAAACCCCAAACAAACAAAAAGAACCCACCAAAAAACGATGTTGATTGTGACAGAACGTTAGACTCTAAAAGGAACTGCTCTGGCTGGGCTGCACAGCCCTCAGGTGCCACTTCATGCTCACTTCTACAGAATTTGGAGTTCTTCAAAATTGGCAGAGCTCAGATTCCTAGCTGGAGGGTTTTGTGCATACCAGGTACATACCTTTGGAAAATACACATTTTAGGAGTCTGTGGTATCCATGGTCTTAGAAATCTGAATTCAGAGCAGCCTATTTCTTCTCCTTTCCTTTGAAAATGTTTCAAAATAGGGAGCTGGATTAAAAGTTCCTTATTTTTGGAAAGGTTGTGCCAGTGTTAACACATTATTAATTTAGTTAGTTGCAGAGCTGCCACATTTCTCCAAGTCTCCCTTATTCCCAGACTATGGAAAGTGTCACCATAAGATTTATAAATGTACTTCTTTAATGATATTTTATTTCAAGCCCATTTTACTGTAAGATCTTGGTAGCTGAATTTGGATGTTCTTTTTTAAACTGGCTAATAAATGAGGGCTGACTGACAACTCTTTTAATTAATTAATTAATTAATCCTACATGACTCGTATCTTCCTGCTGATTTTTGGAGTGCTAATATGTACCCTGCAAACCCTGTTAGGGGAGAGTGGTCTTGAGGTAGAGCATAATTAGGCCAATAATTTGGAAAGCCTGTCTTGGGCTTGAACTTGTTGCGTGTGATACAGACAGGTGCTGTTTGTAGCTCTTATGTTTTAAGAATTTTGTGATATTTTTGTATTTGGGGTGGGTTTCATCTCACTTATCTTTAGCTGTCCAAGTCTGAGGCAGTTCCTTTGGTCCCTGTGTAATTACTGACTAGAGATAGGCACTCTTGGGCTGTATCTCATCTAACCAACTGGAGGAATCTATTTTAGATTGAGATGAATCACCCTAGAACTGTTTTATTTCATCTAGCCAAATGTAGGAATCTATTCTGGGGAGAGATGAATCACCCTGGAAATGTCTTCCTCCCTCCAAGAGGGACCAGAATGGCTACTTCAGATGTGGACATCATTATTAGTTCAAATGAATCTCCCTTTTTATGGCTGGTGGAGTTTAGCCATAAACCTTTTCTAAAAGCTTGTGCTTGCTTAGGAATTGAAACCCTTAATGTTGGTAGAGAAAACAGCTCAGGAATGTGGCATGGGATTAGAAAATATTATTATCAGTAATTGGAAAAATGTGGAGTCTCCCAAGCCTTGTTTCTCAATGCATTGCATGGGATTGACACAGAAACTTTGCTGACAGAGGAATATGGCTGATTTTGTTTGTATCTCCCCCCACACAGCAGTTTTGTGCAGCTCCTTGGCAGTTGTTCCCTTCTTTGCCAACCCCTTGGGGACTCTAATTATTATTTCTTTTCCATGTAGAAAAACACACGAGTAGGAGATGCTCTTGTTATTAGAAATATATATTAATAACCATCCCTTAAATATTTTGTTTGCCCAGTTATGAAATACACTAAAATGAGTGTTGAACTAACAGTTTTTTCATTTCAGATACACTTAACTGGGAAGGAGCTATTTTCCATATGTATTTGTACTGTTTGGATGGTCTTTGCTTTTTCACAGAGGGAGTGATTCCAGTGGGGGAGTTCTTGTATTATTCTCATTATTTTCATCTGTCCCAATGTGCCTAATATGCTTTTAAAATATTTTTGATTTTTAATATAGATAAGCATATAGGCTTAATGCTGAGAGGCAGACGTAGATTATAACAGACACGTATTTGAGGAACTGTTCACTTGCCATTAAAATCTGGTTATCAGTATTCCAGGGCATTAGCAATGGAATGAACAGTAATAAAATGTCATTTCTCAGCTGGAATTTTATTTGGCTTGCAAACCGGACTAGTGTAAGTAACAGCCTTTAGGGTGGTAAAACAAAACATCTCTAGTTGACTTAAACTGTTTCTAGTAGTTTTAGAATTCACTAATGATTTTGGTTTTATAGAAACATCAACTTGTAATAAAGATTGATCTTTCTGGATATTATTTCTCATGAAGCAAGTGTGCTATGAAATTGGGAATTATTTCAGTTTGCTTCATGTGTGTTTAGAGGCATTTGTTGTGATGTCAGTGGTATGAAAATATTCACAGAAAATACAAGTATAAGAAATTCAACTAGGTGCTCAAATGACAGGTAAAAATCCAACTTTTTCTGATCATAGAAGCACATTCTAGTTATTGGGGTACATTCTAGACCATTCTCTTTGTGAACCTAAAGAGTGTTTATTCAGCTCTCCCAAAGTGGTGTAGCCAAAGAGGGGAAGAAATCTTTCATCACAGCCTATACAAGGTTGGGACACTGCAGGGAGAGAGTGAGCACCCTGGAATCACCCAGGATCGTAATGATGGCTGTTATGGAGCACTCAGAGATTATTTTCCATCACCCTTCCTGACTTCTCAAAGCTGCCGTGGCTTTAGGAGCTGTTTCTGCCCACTTCTTGCTCAGTGAGTGATAGGTATAAAAAAGATTTGCCCTCTTCTGTTAAACTGCACATAATCACTGTTCAGCTACGCTTGGTTGTTCTGAAGGTTTAAATTTATTTCTCTGTTTATTTTCTTTCGCATTGTTGATGGTGGTTTGGGTTTGGTTCATGGGTTTTTTAAGAAAATATATATATATATATATAAAGAATAAACTGCATGCTGAGCATGTCAGGGATCAGTACAGATTCTTAACCTTACATTTTTGTCCAAGATCAGCCACCCATGGTACTGGCATTTAGTTTGTCGCAGGGATAGTGTTAAGGATTCAATTTGTCACCTAATAATTGTAGTGTAGAAGTTCTTAATAGGTGGCTGTTACTGGTAATCTGAACATATTTTGTTTTCTCACTTAAGAATAACAAAAATGGGTGTTGTTAGTAAAAGGTAGAAGAGATAAGTGCAGTATTCAGAAATTGTTGCTTGGGTGAGAGGAAAAAAAACCTAGTTGTTTAATAATATTGAAGATAAATTGGAAAACCTGTAAAAGTGGCCTTGGATTTTGTTCCTTTTAAGGGAAGTGTTTGGAAAGCAGGCTGGCCATCTGTGTGCAGAGCAGTATTTAGGTCAGTGGGTCTGTGCTGTCCTGCTTTGTTCCAGGACGAAAGGATCTGTTTGTGCTGAAGGCATTCTGCTCTTGGAACCATGTAGGTTGCTGTTTAGTAAGTACTCTTTTATGAATATTCATCAAGACTGATTATACTTCAATAGCTTAATCAGGAATTACAGGATGCTGTGACCTGGGCAAATTAAAACTGCTCCTTCTAAATAAACAGTTCCTTTGGATCTGTCAGCATTTTTTGTTTGTTTTGGAATTGTGTTAATAACAGAAATATAAAATGAGACTTTTAGGGAGACTCATCATAAAAATATTTCAGACATCTACCACTGTCTTGTATAAGTACTTATAGTATTTATGTAATTTCTTTTCATATACTTTTAACATCCCTAATTTGAATGTGATGTGTATTTGAAATAACTAGATTTTCCTGCTGTCACAGATGTCCAGAGGTTGTCACTTATTTGTTAAGTATTTGTTGATTCTTTGTTTCCACCTCTTTTTTTGAAACTTCCTGTGTGACTTAATGAGTTAAAGAGCTTTCTAAAATAAAACAGGGCCTGACTTTGTGTTGTCTGATTTGATAGAGAGAGGATTAGTGGAAGACCAGGCAAGCTGTTGTTGGAGTATTAGCCTATTTTCATTTAACTCTCCAGAGCTGTATTCCAACACCAAATGAAAACCTAGAAGGTAATTCTTCTGGTGTGAGATGCGTTTACATCTAAGAGGGGAAAAAAATATCCTTTGTATCATTGTTTTTGCATATTTCTACATTTTTGCAAACAGCACAGATGCAAAAAGAAAAAAGAGAGAAAGCTCACAAGAAGTCCAGTTTTTCTTCTTGCTGGATTTTTCAAAGTACTCCTCTTGGTTTTTGCTGCCTGTTTGAAGCAGGAGATGCTCACTTCCTTAAATGACATCTCTTCATCTCTCATCTGTGCTCACTGGCACATGAAGCCTAAAGGAGTTCCTGCATTTGCTGAGTTAATTCTGGCTCTTTGCCTAAACAGCAGCTGGATGATTCTTTGTGATGGCTGCGTTGAGACAGAAAAACAGTGTAATAGTGCCTATGTTCCTTGAGACTGTTCTCCTTTCCCAGTAGGTTGCTAGGATTCCTTTGGCTTGTAACTTCTCTTCTGTCCTTCCCAGAAACAACAGTTTTCCTTAAGAGGAGAATTGTGAAGGGAACTTGACAAATTTTTGAGACTCTTCCAACTTCCATGGCACATGTTCTGTGTAATTGTGGATTTTATGTCAGGAATATGATTATAGCAAGCTTCCATTTTTTTGGAAATCCCACTTGATTAAAAAACATAGTTCACAATATATTTTTGATTTTCATTTAGTTTGAGGTACAGTATTTTGCTCTGCTGACAAATGGCACAGCTGGTGATTTTGCAGCAGGATATCTGAGGTGGGGGGGAATTTAAGTGCAAAGGTTGTGTGAGGGGAGAGCTGTTCTGTATTGCCTTGGTGTGTTGATTGGGTTGGTGGGATCATTGCAGCACTGTGGGAAGGTGGTGCACGCTTTGCTGGACTTGGCTTGTAGCAGTTCAGCCTTGGCTTTTTGTGTCAGAGACACAGAAGCCACACACAGACAACTTTTTGTCCCAGTGAGGATGAGAATGGATGCAGAGCACTGCAGCTCTTGCTGGACACTGAGCCTTTATTGTCGCTACCAGATAAGTTCTCCGTGGATGGGAGCCCGTGCGTGGCCTGTGGAGGGCCCAGCCTCATGAATCCGGTCACTAAGGCTGCCACCACCACTTCTTTCAACGCTGCCGTGCCTGACATTCCAAGGAAACGCAAGGGAAGTGATTCTGATAACCAGTAAGTGAATCAAATCTCTGTGTCTCAACCTATATCTGAGATATTTGTCTGTTGTTTATGCAACATGGTCACTGGCTTTCCTTTTCCTCTTCCTTCCTCCTTTCTAATCCTCTTTCCTTTGTTCATTACCATTACATTTACAATGTCTTCCAAATGTATTCTTTGACAGTCCCCAGTTATTAAAAATAGAAAAAATAATCCTTAAATCCAAGGGATATCTGGAGGATTCTGTAATGCCATTTCCTGGCTCAAAGTGTCTGGATAATGTGTCTCTAATGCTGAAATTTCAATCCTAATTTTTAGGGTTTTTTTCTCCTTCTTTGCCTGCTAGTAAAAGCAAGTTCTTAAGTTGCTTGAAGTTTCCCAGGCACATACTAAAATTTTACCTTCAAGCATGAGACAAGATTGCTGGTTGAATTGTTTCATCTAGAACTGCTGCTTCAGTGACCAGAGCAGCCATTTCCTCAAATGTGGAGACAGACTCGTGACCTAAAAATGGGGACTGTCCTCTTGTAGTGCTCATTCTTTTCAAGTGGGTCATACCTGACTGCTGGGGGGACACTGTCAGCTGTTTTATCCTGTTCTGTAACTGCCAAACAAATGTCAGTTAACCAAAAAAATGATGTGTTCAAAAACAGGTAAATCAGGCAGAAGTAAGGGACTCAAAGTGCAGGTGTAGTGCACTACAAATATCTCTAAACTAGTGCAGAATATCCATGTTTAAAAAGGTAGGGAATAGGAGGTTTACGTGTATTTGTGATTATTAAAGCTTTTCTCTTTAATCACTACTTCTTCCACAGATAGTCCATTGATCTGCAGTAGCTGTACCGTGGGTGTTGGTGTAATTGCCAACTTGGAGATTCAAGTGTATTGTGTGGATAACTAAAAACTCCAGCAATATGTTAGTTTCTGGGGGAAAAGAAACATAGCCTCCATTCTTTCTCAGTGTCACTTGTTGATTTTTACCTGTTCAGTAAAAGTGTTGGTTTGTTGGTGATGTTTCCCTGAAGTTTGGATCTCTCTGATAAAAAAAATTATTGTCCAAGTTGAAAAATTAATTGAAAAAGTACTGGCTAATAAGAAGTAGTAATTAGGTTCTAGGACTAATGATCTTGCTGAAAATAACTAATCAAGTGGAGTTACCATTAAAATTTTTCTGTGACTTTGGTTTTTTGGGTCTATCAAGTCATCTTGTTGTGCTTCAAACTGCATTTTACTTACTCTGTGATTTGTTTCTGCAGGGATACAGTTGAAGTTGATGGTGATCCTCAGAAAAGGTACTTTTTATGAATGAATCCGTTTCTGTTTTGACTTCTGTGAACTTGTCACACTTTGCTGTTTGCCTAGATGAGCTGTGGGGTTCCTTGAGGAGTGCTTCATCCCAGGGCAGGTCTGTGTACAGCACAAGGCGATAAACATTTAGTTAAGGAACAGGATGGACAGGTCCATTCAATGTTAAGGGTTCCTGATCATTCTTTCTGAGATGATGGTCTTACCAAGCTTGTTAGTATTGAAGTTTAGAATGGGAAGGAGTGAAAAGTGCCGGTTCAATAAGATGACTTAGAGAGGTGAAGGAAATATTCTCATATTCTTCCAGGACTGGTGAATGTAAACATTTTTGTTTGGTTGTTTTAACCTTTTAAGGTGCTTTTAAAATTACAAGGATAATAACTGTGTTAACATAATGCTGTTACAAGGTGGCTATGCAGCATAAGCAAACCCTTTGTGGAATAGATGTGCCAGAAGGGTTGTTAATTACATGGTTACTGTGTTGCATTTTCTTTTCCTGTATCTGGATACCTTACTTGGGTAATATTGTTTGTAAGTAGCCATGCAGTGTTTTTATAGAATAGACTGTTTCACTTGGAAGGGACCTACAATGATCATCCAATCCAACAGCCTGAGCACTTCAGGGCTGACCAAAGGTTAAGGCACATTGTAAAGGGCATTGTCCAAATGCCTCTTCAACACTGACAGGCCTGGGGCATTGACCACCTCTCCAGGAAGCCTGTTCCAGTGTTTCCCCACCTTCTTGGTATAGAAATGCTTCCTGATGTCCAGTCTAGACCTCCCCTGCACAGCTTGTAAACCATTTCCTTGTGTCCTATCCTTGGATACCTGGGAGAAGAGCTCAGCACCTCTCTGTGTACTTCCCCTCCTCAGGAGGCTGCAGAAAGCAGGGAGGTGGCCTCAGCCTCCTTTTCTCCAAACTAGACAAACCAGGAGTCCTTGGCCACTCCCCACAGGACATTCCTTCTGTCCCTTTCATCAGCTTTGTTGCCTTTCTCTGAATTCATTCAGGGACCTTCCCATCTTCACCAAACACCTTCTCACATTTTGGGGCCCAGAAGCGCACACAATATTCAAGGTGAAGGCACACCAGTGCTGAGGGCAGCATGACAATCACCTCTTTGCCCATCTGGTGTTTGATGAGCCCAGGATGTGCTTTGCCCTCTGACTGCCTTAAGCTGGGCCTGCTGTCAGCCAGCACCTCCAGGTCCCTTTCTGCAGGGAAGTCACTCTTTGGTACATAGCTTAAAGGATAGTGTAAAAATCTTTCCTTGGGGTTAAATTGGTTGTTTCTTTGTGGATTTTTTCCATGGTGCTCATCCTGGAAAGTGTGACTAAAAAACCTCCTTTTCTGCCTTTAAAACATTTGCTTCCATTTTAGAAGAAATGGGGAAGTATATTTAATAAATCAATTGAGAAAGTAGAGAAAAGCTGGTATTCTTTATTTTTTTTGATTAATACCCATCCTGTCCTTTCTACTACCAATTAAATATACCCACATTATAGCCACAAAGTGGAATTTCACCCTCTGTTCATGTAGTCAAGGTGGTTTTAATTTAGCTATTCATATCAGCAACACCACAGCTGTTAGGACAGAGGCTATAAAAATCCATTGAAGGCTGGGACTGATTGCTTGAGCAGCAAATTTGTGCTAGATTTTTTCTCCAAGTGGAGCTCCTGAGGGAGAAGGAAAATTAATTAATAGGGCACATGCTGCATTGCAGCTGGTCTGGCTCCTCCTTACCTCTTCTCTTATGGTCAGAGAATGTAAATTCAGTTGGAATTCACAGTATATGGATATTTCTGGTAAGTTTCTTTTAAAATGGAAGGAAAATATTAGTTATTGCTAACTTGTTTAAATGTGAAACACTTTCAATGAATGAAAGTTTTGGGGTGTTGTGAGCCAAACCTTCTCCTGTGTTTGGGTATCAGACTGTCTAGGAGATTGCTAGGTTCTAGTGAAATCCCAGATTCTGCATTGTTAATTTGGCTTCTGTATCCTCACTGGGTTCAGTGCTCAGTTACAGGTGGCAGCAGCTTTTGGCACCTTTCCTGGAGCTGTAATCTCCAAGGATCCTCCTGCTTCCGTTTCCTCATGGGAGACACCTGCTGCCTGCTTGGCCTCTCCTCTTGATCCTTATGGTACCAAGGCCATGAATTCTTCACAAAGAGTGGGGAACAGTGCAGTGGTCATAGGGAAAGAAAAGCTTATTGCCCTTGTTTGAATCATCCTGTATAGTTTCCTGTTGCAGAGTGTTTATTGTGCTGCAGACACTTAGGACTGTGTTTAATTTACAATTTTATTACTTTATGACTTCCCAGTCATTGCTGTAGGGTATGGGAAATAGCTTAGGTTTTTTGGTTTTTTTAAAATATAATTTAGGATTGCTTATTTTATAACTTGACAATAAGATATGAGAAATAAAACCATAAATAGATAATTTCTCTTACAGAACTTTAAACAAAAAAATAAAATCAAGTCTAGTCTTAAGTTATTTGAGTGTTCCAGCAACATTGTTGTCTCCAGAATAATTCAAGCCCCATAATTATGAGCTATGCCTTTAATATGTTCACACAGCTGTGAATATTGCCAGTTGTGCTCTGGTCTCTTTTTGTTATGCATCACTTGCTAGGTCAGTTATGGTTCAGAGATTTTGTGGGTTTGCTTTTGCTGGAGCCACAGTAAATTTGTAGCATTTTCTATCCTCTGGAATTTGTGGGAGGAAAGAAGTGCCTAGTATTAAATATGTAATGTAAAACTCTGTATCTTGTTTTTTCTAGGAGTGAAGATGAAGAACATGTTAAAGTAAAAGATTTCAGGTACTAATTTTCAATAGAAATACATTTTGCTAGTGAATACTGAGATTCACAATAGTAAAATATGAGTTTGTGGGTAACATTCATTGAAACTATCAAATATTTAACAGTAAGCTTTTCCTTTTCCTTGCTAAATGTATAGTAATTTTTAAAGTCTCCTTGAGGATTTTATTTGCTAATAATTTTGATAAAAGTTGCTGCAGTATATCTCAGATGGTTTAGTAAGGAAACGTGAGGTTGAAATTTTTAAGGTGAGAATTAAATGCAGTACACCCAAGTCATGTATGAGGAGCTGATCCTTCATCTGTATGAATTTGGGAATTGTTTTTTCTAAATTTGTCTGCTTCTGGAGGTATTTAGAATTTATTCCACATGGAAATGGATTTGGCTAAAGCACAACAAAGATTTATTGTTCCAGAACAAGCTGTTGTGTAGGGAATTATTCAAGTTTTGCCACTGAACTTTGAATTCACATAAATTGAAATTCGCATCAAGCACTTGCAAGGTTTGAAATGTTGTGTGACCACAGTTCAGCCAAACAAATATTTTAAACTACAGACAAACCACATAGTAAAACCAGAGCTGTGCTGTAAAGTCGATTTAAAAATAAATCTTTCATTTTTCCTGTGAGCAGAGATGTCAAACCAGAAATACATAATCCACTCAGCATGCTGTCAGAAGTATTATTTATATAGTGTGGTAGCTAGTAATTATGAAGTGTTCCTGTAATTGAAACGAAATTAAAGAAACTAAAATGTTCCAAGATATATTTACAGTTTCACTTCAAAATTATTTTTTCTTCACAGAGTGTCCCAGATTGCTCTATAAGATTGTTGTACATTGCTTTAATGGCTTTTATGTGGTATTGTTAACTTTTTTCCTTACTTTTTGGTGCGTTAGTTGGAGGGAAAAAGAATCAGCACAAAGGTGTCTGGAGGTTTGCTTATCAGTTATCTCCTTCCAGTGTTATTTGTCTCAAGCTTATCGTGGAACCTGCTTTTTTTCTCCCTTTGCCTTTGTGGCTGTGGCAAGCAACAGAAGGCTTTTTCAATCATTCAGTCATCCCCTGAATTTCTGCACCCACCTGTTCAGTTTTTTATAATTCCTTATTGACCCTCAGAGATGTGGAACGTTGTTCCCTTTCCTGGAATGCATGTATCTGTCTTCCTGAGGTCCACAGTTCAATACACAGGATATTACTTGATTGTTCTTACCTAACATAAAGGAAGAGTTGGGTGAACCCACAGATGTGAGCCTAACTCAAAAAATGAAATCTAAAAAAAGGCTTTTGAGAGAGAAAAGCTGAATGCTTGGCAGAATGACACAGAATCAGTTGTGTGATGAAGGCTTTTTTTTTTTTTTAATTAGAATAGTATTCAGGTAAATCTTTAAAACTGTACTTTGTTCTTTCTCAACAGGCCAGGTGTAGTTAATTTTATTACCTTTAATAGCTTCTGTTGCAGTATGCCTACAAGGAAAAGTTTTGGAGATCAATCAACCAAAACTTATTCCTCATTTTGCATAACTATACTACTGTGTCTGGCCTCAATCAGAAGGAAAAATCATCTGGGTTTTAATTGAGTGGCTGGCTTGTCTTCTGGGTAAGGAGGAAGAGAGTGAATGAAACTTCCCTTGATCTGCTGGAGGGTGTTAGAGGGGAGGAGATGGGCTGAAAGGCTGACATAGTGCACTAGAAAGAAGTAAAGAAAAGGTGACCTGAGCTATAAATGCACTTGTGATGGGCAGCCATGTGTCCTAGAAGGAGTTTCCTGATGAAAATGGCTGAGAAGAGAAGCTCTTTCTGTGGCTGAGTTCTTGGCAGGATTACCAAGAGATGAAACCTGAGACAGCCTTTGTATCACCTTATCCGGAAAGCTTTCTGAGATACCTCTGGTAAATTACATGAGGCACAGATTTTTTTTTCAGTTTCCACTCCATCTCTTAGAAGTATGTGGAAAAGTAATATTTATTGCTGTGGGGTTTCTTAAAAGACAGCAGAATGAACGCCCCATCTTAGTTACACAGGCCAGGCAGAGGTGGGAGCAGGAATGTATTTCACTGATTCCCAATGACATCAAGAGTTCTCTGGGATACACTGAGGTGTCCAAGTCATCGCTTGCATGGCAAGGATCACAAGAAGGGTTTAACTTTCAGAAGTCTTCATAACCTCTTGTTCCTGCCAAATAGAATCAAATTGTTGCTCGAGATATCTCTTCTCCTCAGTATTTCACATCATTATTGGGACCATTTTGTCTTTGTTGGAGTGAATCCAATTCAATTGTCCAATACAAGTAGCATATGAAAAACTGTTTCAGTGCAGTAGTACTGGTGATAGTTCCATTCCAAAAATGGAATTTAATATTATTGGGGAAATCATGTGTTCTATATCACTCTTTAAAAATAATTTTTCTTCTTAGAGAGGCTCACAGTCAAACAGAGAAAAGAAGAAGAGACAAAATGAATAATTTGATAGAGGAATTGTCTGCCATGATACCACAGTGCAATCCCATGGCCCGAAAGCTGGACAAACTCACAGTGCTACGGATGGCTGTGCAGCACTTGAAGTCTTTAAAAGGTGAGTTTAGGAAACATCATCCTGTAAATCCTCGTTCTAGTAGGAGTTATTGTGTGTATCTTCCCAGGTTTTAAATAAATCAAGAGTATTTTATTTTACATTTTCTTACTGTATTTAGTTCCAAGTCTGCTCCTCATTTAAATGTACATGTCTGTAGCTGTCAGAACTTAATTTTAAATTTTTGCTTAGTATAGCAGAAAAAAAGCCACCCTTCAGTGTCTGATATTTTCTGTCTGCTCAGGGCATGCCTTACTCTTGGGTCACTCCTTGATTCTTTTTAGAAATCCTTCTGACAGGAGTCAAAAGGAAAGTTGCAAGATAGAACATAGTTTAACAAAATGGTCAATGAGTTTGATTACATTAAAGTCTTAAAAACTCTCACATGTTAGAGAGTAGCAAGAAACAGAAACTTCTGATAGCCCAGTCAGCTGGCAAAGTTAATCATGGATCTTAGGGAATGCTTTAGTGTGGGGATCAACCCAGGAAATATTCTTTGCTCTCCTTTTGCTATTGCTAGGTTTTGGGTTTTTTTTCCCTCCCCCCCAGAAAAATATATCCAAATACAAGTTGCATATTGCAGAGTTTATCAGCTGCACACAATATTTAGGTGTTTTGGCACTGCTGTTTCAGAATAATAATTTGGTCAACTCTAAGCAAAGATCGAAGACCCTCTGCATTGCAAAACCCACTGATTATGAATAAACAGGTCTAATGAGAACCCAGTTAGTTTTGGGTCAAAGAATTGTAGAAAATTAATTAAGTTGCTACCTTGACAGTAACAGAATCATAGACATGGCTCAGGTGTAAAGGGTTTTGAGGGTTTTCTAAAGGGCTTAGTGTTCTGCATGAAGAAATAATGTGAAGCAGCAGGAAATAATGTAAACCAGCAGGACAGTAACTGCACTTGCAATTTAAACAAGAAATCTTCTGCTCAAGCATTTGTATTTTAACAACAGGAAGTGAAAACTGGACTTCACCCAGCACAGTTGTATTTACCTCAAAACAAATGGTTTAAGAGAATACAATATGCTATGTGGAGTTATAGTGCATGATGAAATTGGCTGAAATGTTGGACTGTTACAAAAAAATGTAACAAGAAAATAAATGTAATGGCTAAAAGTATAATGACAAAAATTATTTTAATAGAGTACTTGACACGGGTGCTAGAACAGTACATGCAGTGAGTCAGTCTCACTATATTTAGTGAGACATTTGATTTAACTACAATAGTCTGGTTTTTTGATTGTTGGCTTTATAGTATTAATGAAACATTATTAATGCCAAAAGATAATAATATTGATAATATTGGAATGACTCTGTTTCAGCAAAGCGAATTTAGTTAAGAGGTCTGAAATATACCTATGAAATGTTTCTAGAAAATTCAGTTCTCATTATACCATTTCTCTAGCAGTGCCTTAATGATATCTGAACAGAAGTTTCCTTGGTTTGTGTTAATAAAGGGCAAGGCAAAAAATGGTTGTATGTCTGTTTTCATTACCAGTTATGTTTGAGATTTGCTTTAATTTTATTTTTAGAATTTCTAGAACCTTGAATTATTTTTTTAATTCAGCTGTTGGGGTCATAGAGAAAAATTCTGAAAGACATAACAAGTATAGCTCGACTAAAAGTGAATTTAAAATGTAACTTTTGGCATGATCTCTGTGAATCATCCATTTTCCAGGTTCCAGTAGCTCCTACTCAGAAGTCCGGTATAAGCCTTCATTTTTGAAGGATGATGAACTGCGACAGTTGATCCTTAGGGTAAGTGGAAGGAGACTCTCAGATAAATCATGTCCTTGTTAAAGCTTGAGTTTTTAGTTGGACAGTGCTTTTTCTCCCATCTTTTCCTTCAGGCAAGTGTTTTGTTGTACTGATTTCTAAACTCTGTGCCACTACCCAGGCTTTCATGAAGGTGTGCAGAGATGGTTTGGGAGCACAGTAGGCAGCTGCCCTGGGAAGGGAGAATAATCTGTGTACAGTCTGCCTGTTTAATACATCCATTCTTAAAATCTTCATGCAACTGCAGAGAATGCTGCCAATTATGCAGGAACATCCTCACAGTTGTTGGCTGTCCTTCATGTACATTTTTAAAGATGTACTTCGAAAAAGGTGCAGAAAATACCTGGAATAAAATCTTCCCTCTTGTTTGCACACTTCATCATAAACCTACACACCTCATTCACAGCTAGGTTTGTGGTTTTTTTCCCTTTGCTGCAATAATGCTTTGACAAGATCTGTGAATGGCTCCCAAAAGAAGCTGTTTTGTAGCTGGACTTCTGCCAAAGATGTGTTTAAGAAACTTTAGCTGTGTATGGTTGAAGGCCTCATTTGGTCCTTGCAATCTTAATTGCTTTTTTTTTAATAGAATCACAGAATAGCCTGAGTTGGAAGGGACCTTAAAGTTCATCTCATTCCACCCCCTGCTATGAGCAGGGGCACCTTCCACTATCCCAGGTTGCTCCTATCCCATCCAGCCTGGCCTTGGACACTTCCAGGGATCCAGGGGCAGCCACAGCTTCTCTGGGCAGCCTGTGCCAGGGCCTCAGCATCCTCACAGGGAAGAATTTCTTCCTCATATCCAATCCAAACACACCCTCTGTCAGTGTGAAGCCATTTCCTCTTGTCCCTCTCCAGCTTTCTTGTATTTAATCTTAAAAATCAGATTTAAAAGTATGCTTCTTTGTAGTCATTAATATTCATTGTTTATTTTAATTGTGTGTTTTTAAAGACAGTATTTTTATATTTTCAGGCTGCAGATGGATTCTTGTTTGTGGTTGGATGCAACAGAGGAAAAATTCTGTTTGTCTCTGAATCAGTTTGCAAAATACTTAATTACGATCAGGTGGTTATTGTTGTTTCTTGCTTGCTTTTACCTTGCATTTTCTTAGAAATTTTAAAACTTTTATATTTTATTCTATATTGCATCAAACCAATCCTTGTGTATGATTTCTTGGGATTTCTTTGATTTAACATTATTCAGAGTAAAGCTGAATATCCTGTAAGAAAATATGTGCAAGTACATCAGTGTTCCCAACCTGAGGAACAGCACTAGATTTCAGCTGATCATCCTGAAGAAAACTGCCAGTCTGAGAGGAAGGGATAATTTGAAGATGTCCTAATTTTTGTGTGCAAGAGATTTTCTTTCACATAGTGAAGTGATTTTTGGTTTTTTTTTTAGGCCAAGGAAAATGGGTAGTTCAGCAGTGGAAGTTAATTAAAGCTTTCCTTGGTGATGCCTTTATGCTCGGATGCACCACGTAACACATCATCCACAAAAACTGTCCGAGTGTGTACCCTTAACCTGAAAGAAACTGAATGGGAGCCAGCTTAGCCTGTAGAACAAGGGAAATTGGAAAAACAGAAGTACCTTCCATTAGTTGGTGTTTAACATGATGGGCAGTTACCACAAATAATCAAGGGATGATAATTTGTTCTTGTATCAGTGAGTTCTGTTTCACAAACAGAGGCTAAAACAGTTAGTGCTGCCATCTGTCTACTTTTGTAACTTTGAAACCATTTGTGCTATCTTCGTTTTCCTTATAAATGTACAGATAACCAATCTGGACTCTTTCATAGATTTATTTTTATCTTTTTTTTTTTTTTAATCTGCGAAACTATTTTTTTTAATTAAAGTGAAATGAGTCATCCTAGGGGAATAAGCATAAAGCAGAGTTGTTTTTTTTTTTTTTTAACTTCTACACTGATTTTGTTCAAGAACTGAAAGTACCTTTCTGGAATCACTCATGTTAGACATACCTACTTCCAGACCCTTAAGATCTCCTCTATTCCAGACAAGGAGATTCAGACTTTAATAATACCCATGGATTTATTAGCTAGTTTGGGAGTTGTTCTAGGTTCTGAATCCCATGCTGCAGCTTTATCTGGTTTGTTACACCTGTATATTTTGGCAAGGCTGCTGTTAGGCTGTCTCAGCAGCACTCAGCATTTTCCCATTGCATTAGGATTAAATGGGGTCTGGGGAAAGGCGGAGACTGGGTGTTTATCCTGAGTTTGAGTCTAGAGTAGATCTTGTCAACACAACTCCTTTCTATCCTTTGATTTGGTTGCTATGCTGAAGGTAAGCAGTGGAAAACCCAAACCAGCCCACTTCTGTGAGAATTCCTTCCTGTTCCAAAAGAAAGTGGTGCAGCAGGACAGTTACTTGGGATGAACAGAGTGAGCAGGTAGAAGGCATCCCAACTGGGGACGTCCCTGTAAATATCCTCTGCTAAGGAGTGCTGTGGTGAGCTGAGCCCTGCTTCCAGCCTGCTCCTGGCTCAGTGGTGCCAGTTTGTCCAACCAAATTAGAGCTCAGTCATTAGATAGTTGAATATTTCATCCTCCTTCCTATTTCTTCCCTCCTTCCCCAATAATCCAAGAGTGGAATTACTTTGTGCATAACCTTCTTTGGCTAGGACCAGGAATTGCATTATTTACATGAATAAAGCATTTGGTTGTAAAGAACTTGTTTAATCTCCAATTAAATTTGCTGTTTTTCAAAGGGAAGTAACAAACTATGTTTTTACTACCCTTTTAAATAAAAACTATATTAAACAATGACAAATGAAATGTAAAACAAAATATTGATGTTTGAAATAACTGTGGTATTAACTATTTTTTTAGTGGTGTAGACAATTGTTTTCCTCAGATAAGTAATGTGTGGGGTCATGTTCCAAAATGGTGTGATTCTCATCTCTTTTGTGTTTTGTTGGGTTTTTTTTGGGTTTTTTTAATAGGCCAGTTTAATTGGACAAAGTTTATTTGATTACTTACATCCAAAAGATGTTGCAAAAGTTAAGGAGCAACTTTCTTCATCGGACGTCTCGCCTCGGGAGAAGCTCGTAGATGGCAAAAGTAAGTCAGAGCTGGACGTGCTCCGATTTTTTCAAGAGATGTTAATAAATCTAATTATTAGTCAGGATGTATTCAGGTGTTTGTATGGATGTGTGGATGAACAAACGTGAGGTTTTTCTATGAAACAAACATTTGAATGCGTATCTGCTGCTTAAAATGCATTTAGAGTTGAAAAGCTAGCCCAGAAGAGACTTGATTTTAGATCATAAAAGTTACTGAAATTCTGTTAGATTACTGAAATCACTGTTAAGTATTTACCAAGATGTAGTCTGACATTCTTCCTACCAGCATACTACTTTTTTTTCTTGTATTTGCTAGGTCTTGTCAATACAAAAGACCTGATGTAGTCGAACATGGGATAAAATACTTCAATATCAAGAATCACTGTCTTCTCTGAAAATGCTAAGTGTCAATCCCAATGTAACCAAACCTGCTTTAGTTTACAGTTGTTTCTAATAAGGAAAGCATTGTGTACTATGCAGCTAATGCCTGTTTTGTGTACTATGCAGCTAATGCCTATTTTATAGCTGGCTTTTACAAGCATCTTTGCAATTCTTCCTTGTTCCAAATACAAGGTGAAAGTTTAGAAAGCATCTGTAGTAAAATTCTATTAAGAATATCAAGAAGGCTTTAAAAATAGTTTAGTAGTTCTTTCTAATTTTGGAATCTGTGTCAATCATGTTTTCTTTGCCCTATTTAAACTATTAAGACTTTTTTAATTGTAAGTACAAAATTTAGGCAGCTAAACAGTAAGGACAATGTACTGGGAGGTAAATGCAGAAAGCATCTTGTTTTCTGAAGTTTTATTGCTTGGTTTTGGTTGTTTTTAACTACTTTACTAAATCTTTGTAAGCTGGCTTGCAAGTACACACAGATTTCCAAGCTGGACCAGCTCGGCTGAACTCTGGTGCTCGACGTTCCTTCTTCTGTCGCATAAAGTGTAGCAGGACCACGGTCAAAGAGGAGAAGGAGTGTTTGCCCAACCCAAAGAAGAAAGGTATTCAGAGAGTGGAGATGAAGTGGGGGCTTTCTCTCTTGAAACTCGTTTAAATTCCAAGTCACTAATGACTTTCTAGTTCCTACTGATCTCAGCAAGTAGCTGTAGAGCAGTGTAAATGTGAACCAGGGACACCTTTTGAAAAACAGTCTGATTGTTCTCTTTCTCCTCCTGGTGCCCTCCTGGACAGAGGGAGGGAGGAACTTGAGGTACAGTGGCTCTATAGGAGCATGTGGTCTGTTGTGGTCAAATTTGAGAAGTCTCAGGGAAATATTTGAAAGAACTGGAGCAGATTAGAAGAATGAAACTAAATAACTTATGTCTTGAAGATAACTGAGTGACTAAAGCCTGCAAACTCTACTATTTTGAAGGGAAAAAAGCAAGTACACCAACTTCTTTTTCTGATTTACTTTTTGTGTTGTGTATATTTAAAAGTATGAATTTTCCTTTTTTTTCCCCTTTTCATGGTGAAGTTAATTTATTGGTGTAATTCCATTCATTTTCCCAGTAATTTTACTTTAGTTCATATTTTGGTATGCCCATAGAGCAGTATAATCTTGTTAAGTTTCCAGTGAAAATTTACATTTCAATTTCAAAATGCATTTTCCAGCTTTTGTTTTAATAACTTAGTATTGATTTTTGCAAAGGGTGTGCTGAAATTGTTTGATCCTGAAAAAATCCTCCACGTTCTGTTTTTCAATGTAACCTGTTACTGTTGAGATACACCACAAATTTTAAGAGGCCCATCATTGTAAGTAAATAGAATTTGATATCCCTTGATGTGTCAGATAACTCAGTGAGATAAGAATTTACCTTCTGTAAGTGTTTCTTGGGAAAGCAGTTTTGAGGAAAGGCACCTGAGCAACTCTGACAAAATCATAGTCGGATAACTCAGTTTCTTATTTTGCAGAGTTGATCTGTGTTTTTTGTAATAGAGAGGAAAATCAAAGCTATGGAAAGCATCCTGTTCAGCATAGAGATGTCAAGAATGCTTTGACATTTTTTTGGAAAGACAGCTACTGTAGGACACATAATGTCAAACCTTCATGCTTATGAGGGCGTTTGCATAGTTATTTAGAGAGCAAAAAGGGATGAATGACAGTGTATGCTGGAATTTAAGATATTTAAAATATTTGTATTCCCATAAAACTTCAGAAACCTGAGATAAATAGAAAATAAGCTGATTCTTTCAACAACTGCAGTGAGCATGTGTTCAGATCATTGTGCTCACCAAAGGTAAATTGATTTGGAAGCTACTGAGGGCCTCAGGTTAACTTTAATTCACAATCCATATAAACCATATAAAACCAGAGTGATCTGGGAGTTACTGCTTTGTTTTCTGTCTAACTTGTATTTGAACTGCCAACATCCATAACTCATCTTCCTAAATCTTACATAGGGTTAGAAGCTCTCTCTGCAGGTAAGCCCAAATTGAATGGAACAAAATTAATTGAAAAATGCTCTGTAAAATGATCTATAGCTTTGTACAGTTGGAGTAGGTAAGCATGAAATATAGTTGCTGGTCTCACGGCCAACAGAATAAAATAAGTAGTTTGGTTTACTCTTTGAACAATAACTGCTTCTTATTTAATTTCTTTCTATCAGATCACAGAAAATACTGCACCATTCACTGTACTGGGTATTTGAAGAACTGGCCTCCTAATGAGGTGGGAGTAGAAGAGGAAAATGATGTAGAAAAGGACAGTAGTAACTTTAACTGTCTTGTTGCAATTGGGAGGTTACACCCTTATATTGTTCCACAAAAGAGTGGAGAGATAAAAGTCAAAGCAACAGAATTTGTTACACGATTTGCCATGGATGGAAAATTTGTTTATGTAGATCAGCGGTAAGCGTTTTGTTCTTTAACGAAGACAAATGACACAACTGCTTCCATTTTCTGATCCTCTGTCAAAACTGTAATTTCTCCAGCAGGTTAGAAGTTCTAATTCGAATTCTCAGTTTTTGAGAATTTTTTGAGAATTCTCAAAAATTCTAATTTTCAGAATGTTTTTCTGCTCTACACAAGAAGCTGTTAATTTTTAAACTATGTGTGCTTGGGCTTTGTTTTTTGTCAAATAATACGTAATGTATAGAAGTGTATTGTCCTATAGAAAATGGACTCATTTATTCATAAAGAAAAATCTCAAGTTAGAGCTTCATAGCTCTGCACAAGACTGAAGTAATAAACATTTAACCAAAAGTTATTACTTCTGAGAGTCTTACCATTTGTAACAAATACATTCTATCTAAATGAGGTACCAAATTATTTTATTAGAAGTGAGAACTAAGTTCCCATTTTCTGTACTTTCTGAACCAGAGTTTTATTTGTTGTAGAGACCTAGTTACCACTTTGCATTTGGAATTTCATTGTCACTGGAAATGTTACTGCTTTCAGTCTTCTTTCTACTAAAAGTGTCAGTTTGAAACTAATTCCTTTGAGTGGAAGAGCAAAATTCAATTGCTGAGTTTTTTATTGACTCTTATGTGTGACCAGTACTGTGACTGGCTAAGGGAGAGCCACTAAACAGAAGTATTTTGTGTGTACATGTGGTTTGCATGTTTAAACACTTACTTTACCTTTGAATTGTCATTCATTGCAGAGGGATAGTTTGCTGTGAAAAATACTTCCTGTTGTTTTAGAGCTGTACTAATGCTATATTTTTTCCCCAAACATGAACACAGGCATCTGTTTGTTTAAATATTAATGTTCTGCTTTATCTGATACTGAAGAAAACAGCTTTGAGTCCGCTGTAGTTCACCTTTTTATTTCTAACAGCGCAACAGCAATTTTAGGGTATCTGCCACAAGAGCTTCTAGGAACTTCTTGTTATGAGTACTGCCATCAAGATGATCACAATCACCTAGCTGAAAAACACAAAGAAGGTACAAAATAATTGGTCCTCCCATACTACTTACAGCTACGTGTAACTGCAAGTGAAAACACTGCAAACCCAAACTACCCAATCTCAGCACTGCCCTTTGTGATGTCAGTGTGAAGACAAGCCTGTGTAAGGCTTGTGATAAAAGCAGGGAGAAACTTGTGTTGTCTTGGCTCCTGGTGCAGGGCCTTAATTGTGGGGGAATAATGTCAGCACATCTCTCAAACCCTCTGCTTCCATTCTTTGTAAGGAAGAAGAGGAATCCTGAAGAGCAGGTGTGTCTGATAACATAATTAAAGACACAATTTAAAGCTCACCAAGTCTTGAGTCTCCTAGTGTTTTGCAGGATACTTAGTATTTGCTTTTTAATGTAAGATTTATGACCCTGCTGAAACTATATAATTTGATTTTAGAACAGGTCCCAGTTTGTTCTGGCATGTTTATGTCTGGTGAACAGAAACATTTTGGTTTTATGATGCTATAAAATAGATTTATTATTTCTAACTTTACCTTTCTAAGCTTAAATATGGTAATTATAACTTTCCTTTTCTTATCTAGTGTTGCAGAATAAAGAAAAAGTATTTACAAATTCCTACAAATTTAGAGCAAAAGATGGGACTTTTGTTACTTTAAAGAGTCAGTGGTTTAGTTTCATGAATCCTTGGACCAAAGAGCTGGAGTACATTGTATCAAACAACACTGTGGTATTGTAAGTAATTTATATGACTCTCCATTTATTTTTTGTCATAATTATAGTTAGCACTAAACTAACCTGCTTAGAAAGCAGAACAACACTAGAAAACATCAACCTTGCACAAAAAGGGGCTGAACAATCTGGACAAACATATTTTTGGCATTTACCAGCTGTTTTTGTTTCAGGCCTAAGTTGTGGATTTGACCTGAAAATTATGCTATTTCCCAGTAGGAAAAAATGGGGTGAAAGAGTTTCTTGTTAAAGGAAGAAGGGATCTTAAAGGATCTTTAAGAAAAGTAGATTGGAATAAATGGAACTGTCAAGTTAATTCTGCTTTTCCTTCTGGTCTTTACAAGCCTCTGTGTGTCAGTTGACCCAATTCCAAGTGCTGCCCTACCCCCAGGTGTCAGAAGGTGGAGAAGTACAATTGATAGATGGTGGAAATGCAAGGCAGGACAGAAAGATCCTCTCCAAAATGATTGCAAGGGTGGAGCCTGGGGGACAGTAAATGCATGTGTTTAATTCTTCTTTTTATTTGTAGTTCTTTTTCATTCTCTGCACCTTGCAATGGAGCTGTAATTTGGATTGTTTCAGTGCTGCTGAGGATCTTTGCCAATGATTGGGGTTTTGAGTGGGGACAGAGGGGATTTTATTTCCATTAAATGAAGTTGTTGAGGGGGCCTTTTGCCCATTCTGTATCTGCTTCATGCCTTAAGTCAACATCACCCACCTCTTTTGCCCATGTCCTTCTTCCCCAAGAAATCAGAGAAGAGCAGTTCAGACAGTCTGTGCTGGCCAGTAGCCCAAGGACACTTTTTTGCCTGCCATGGAAATGTGGGCATTTGCAGCTGTCTGCAGGAGGGAGGGAGAGCAGCAGCTGCTGACACAAGGCAGCTACTGACCTGTCCTTGTTCCTGGTTACCTATTTCCCTCCTAACACTAAAAATGGCAGCCCTATTCCCTTGTCATGGAACATGGACAATCCTACTGCCTTTCTTTTTCACTTGGAGAGTAAGTGGGAATTAGTATTTCACCCACTGCTCAGAAACATTACAAAGAATTGAACATGGAAGTATGTGAGGAATATCTTATGTTTCCCTAGTCTGAGGATGTTAGCTTTGGTTCTGTGTAAAGTATTATTTAAATTAAACATAAATATATGCTAGATTTTGCTCTTGGAAAAAAAAACATGCTAACTTTTTGTGGTTTGTTTGGGATTTTTTCATTTCTTTAAATCTTAGAGGTCATAAGGAATCAACTGAAGAAGAGGTCCTCTACAGTTCCCAACCTGCAGAAGGCAAGTGTCACTTCTTACAGTTATCACAGCTGCATCTCCTGATCAGTCAGTTTAAATTTATCCAGTCCAGGGCTTTTTTTATTATAGGTTGTGTGCAACGAAGGAATAATTTTTTTTAAAGCTACTTCTTTTTCATTGTCTAGTTACTTACAGAGTCCTAATTGATATAATTCACAGAACTCTAAAAAGTGTATATAACCTACTTTTAATTTCCAGCAGCTTCTGTTAGAGCTGGGGATTTGGTTAGTAGGATATTGTGCTTCTGTCACAGACCCTTCATATTTTGCCCAGTTTTCTGAACAGATGCAACTGTGCTGAGTTTATCTATAAAATACAGGGCAATACTGATACAGAACATATTTTGTTATTATTTTTCTGCTATGCATAGATTCTGCTTTCTGCATGCTGTTCTATCATCTTGCTGTCAAGGCTTTATATTTGCTTTTCAAAATGTTCTTTGGTTTTCAAAATGATCAGTTATTTCTCAACTGAAATAACTGATTTCAGTTGGTGAGAAATCCAAGGGTTTTTTTTAAACTCATGTTCTTTGCAATGTCTGTGAGAGACACTGGAGGTGGCAATGATTAAATATATTTCACTACTGGAGAACAACAGTTTTCACAAACAGATTATTCACTTTATATTGCAACACTCTCTGCCATGAATCAGTATTTAAAGGAATATAATTTCTGAATACATGTATTAAAATATATACTTGTATATATCTATCTAGAACAAAAGCTACTTTAAAATGAATCCTTGCTCTGCAATGAAAGTGCTCTGGATTTAAGGTTTTGTTTGGGCTTTGTTTTTTTTTATCTACAGATGCTGTAAAACAGTCTTTAGTAAGTGTACCTGGAATGTCCTCTGGAACAGTTCTTGGTGCTGGAAGTATAGGAACCGAAATTGCAAATGAAATATTAGAATTACAAAGGTAATAAATGCATAACACCATCATTAGGCTTTTCAGTAAAGATAGGCATGAGGAATTTATGATTATGTGAGGGTTGCTCCAGTTTCACTTTTATTGTATTATAGGTATAACATTTTTTGGGTTGAGCAATAGCATTATGAGATACCATTATAATTATGTCAGTCTCATGCCTGGCAGAGCACATCACTGTGTTGGTGATTCAACAGAGGAAGAAAACTGTGCTCAAGGAATAGAATTGTGACCCATGGCCTTTTCTGATCTCTTCTCTGTTTTCTGCTAGCAAAACTTGGAGCAGGATAATTTAGAATTTTCAGGAGAACTTAAGACATTATTGTTTCAAATTATCAGACTCATGCTTTGTCCCTGGGGAGGTCTGGTGGGTTCTGCACCACACAGTCTGTTTTTCAGTGTTTGATTAATGTGACCTGGTAAATCAACTAAACACATGCAATTTTAGGTTGCATTCTTCACCCTCTGGAGAGTTAAGTCCATCACATCTCCTCAGAAAGTCACCTTCTCCAGCTTTAACTATAAACTGCAGTGATGTGAGTACACCCCTGCCTGTAAAAATCCAAAATGAAAAGGTTAATATTGGCTCAAAACCTGTCTTTGAGTCAGATTGCCCTGATTTGTTTTTGTGAATGTGTACTTTTAATCTTAATGGTTTTGAAGAGACTTAAAAAAAAATCTGTGCTGTTGTGAAATGTTTAAAATTGTGACTTTGAAGGTATTTCATTACTCTTCTAAAAATGGGTAGTTATGCTAATCTAGTGGTGCTTGTAAATCTACTAGTGCTTGTAACCCCACAAACTATAAATAACATAGTTATTGCCCATTAGCTATGGAATAATTAACATATCTCCTTACCTAAATATGTTGGATGTTTTGTACTGGACACGGCATGAACAAACTTCTCCAGCAACTCTTTGAATGCAAATTTCTTTCCTATTAAAAACAGTTTATCTTTCCACTGCAATTCTCATTTCCTATGAAAAAACCCCACTATTCTGGTCTAGGAACAGCTTTGACTTCTCCCTTTTTTTAATGATCTGTTCTCCCCTGTGTTACCACAGGTCTTTCTCCTGAAGAGTTGTTTGACTTACTTATGCTGAACTCTCTAAATCATGAGAGTTCAGCATAAGGATAATTTCTCATCATAAGGATAATTTCATCATATTCACTGAAGATTTTTCTTGATTCTGGGCTTTGACATCCCATTTGTTCCTAAAATAGTTTTGGAAAGCATTTCACCTTTATTAATTTCCTGGTAGAATATACACAAGTCAGGCAATCCTAGGAATCTCTCCTGCTAAATTACATGTATGTGCTAAATAAAACAACTACCAGGAAAAACATTATCTTTTTTTTGGGGTTAGCATGACTTCCATCTTTATTGCTATGATGAATATAGTTTAATGCATGTAGAACCTAGGAGGTATGAGGGCTTTTTTAATCTCTTAACTGGAATGTTTTGACAGTGACAAACATCAGGTCACTGGGAATTTGTAGTTTATGGTAGTAGATGTGGAAAGTGCAAACCAGTACATTTGGGGCTGGATTTATTTACTGAACACTGGGTTAGACCCTCAAGCAGTGCCATCACTGTGAAGTACCTTTGACAGCTGTGTAAGTCACAACTTTCATTTAAGCCAGGTCCAGTGCTATATGAACTTATAAAATATTTGTTTCTAAATGATGAGGTATATTTTTCACTTTCTCTATTCAGTTCTTAATAATTTGACAGCAATCTATGATGTTTCTGTAAAGTAATATTTGTGACTAAATTTAGGATCTAATTCTGTCCTTTCTACCAATTCTGCTCTTTCAGGTGCCAAATAAAGAGTTGATTCAGTTATGTCCTTCAGAAACAGAAGCTCTGGAGAATTCAGAACAAAGCCAGGGTGCTATTCCATTTTCCAGTAATGAACCTCTCCTCAGTAAGATTTATTTCTCTTGTGGATATTCTGGGGGTTGCAGGGGCTGACATTTCTGATCACTGGTGTCATTTCTGAGTGCACCACTTTACAACCATGTATAAATTGTACAGAGATTTGCCTGGCTGGCTGGCTGAAGATGAGAGCACTCTGAAAACAGATGTGTTATTGCTGCAAGGCAAACAGCAAAATTAGATCAGTGAGGCAATCTCATGACAAAAAACAACATCTGTAACTAAAGTTTACCATTATATTCTTACATTTTTAATGAGGCACCTTACTGTTCTCTCTCCAGGACAGAGATAGGAAGGGAAAAGTATTTCAATGCAATGTCAGGGAACTTCTTGGAATTTGTGAATTACTGTTCTTTAGCACTTCACCTCTTTCTAAGCTGCAAGCTGGGAGTAGTTGATACAAAGGATTGCTCCAAATGGTTCAGAAAGAATTTTTTTTATCTTTCCCTTGTTAAGTTTGTCCAGATACAGGATTCTCTGGCCCTGTAAGAGGAAAATGCCACTGCATTATGTTTGACATAAAAGGCAAAATGCTGTAAAAGCCATGTTTATGCTGATCCTGTATTTCAGCTCTTAGAAACTTTTCCATCTTCCTCTTCTCCCTCATTTGCCTGGGATTTATTTGTTTATTTATAACCTACAGCTTTCTTCTGGTTGAACTATGAGCCTTTTCAGAAAAATTTAAAAACCCAAACCATGAGAGCCCCAAACCAACCAACCAAAAAAGAAAAACACCAAAAAAGAAACACAAAGGAGAAAAAGCTCATTCTTTAATAAGAGTTTGGGAAAAAAAAGAATTAAAAGGAACCCCAACAATACAGAACAAGGAGGAATGGTTTTAAACTAAAAGGGAGTCAAGTTAGGGGTTTTTTAACATAGAAATATTTGGCTTGACTTCAAAGGCAGGTTCTGCTTCAAACCAATTCTGTTTTGCAAGTTACCATGCTCTCCATGCTTCATGGTGTTCATGCCTGCTTCAAGCTCCCTGGTTTAATCACTGTGTAGGTGGCAATTCTCAGCTGGACTTCGATGCCATCTGTGAGAACGATGACACTGCGATGACAGCTCTGATGAATTACCTGGAGGCTGACGGAGGCCTGGGAGACCCAGCTGACCTCAGTGACATCCAGTGGGCTCTCTAGAGCTGCTTCTGGGAGTAAGGAATGTCAAAAACCCCTCATGCACAACAACCCTACATCCTCAGTACTGTACTGGAGTTCTGTAATGGTTCCTTTGAATTCAGACTTGGTGTCTCTGGGTTTTTAAAGACTGGAGCCTTGTTCAGAGAGACATCTTCTGCTGCACCTACGGACAAATGCAATATTTTTTTCATGATGAGGAAACCTTGAAATTTTAATATTGAACCATCTGTAACTGGAATGCTTAGAACACATTAGTATATTTTTGCTAAGAAGCTTTAACCAAAAGGTACTGTACAATGTACAGGATTACTTTTTCTTAGTTTTAATACTTCAAAATTTTATTTATTGTTTTTGTTTCAAGTTGCAGAATATTGGTTATCCGTGTTACTTTCTGTAGAACCTACTGTACTTACATGGTTTGAGAATATTTGTAACTATTAAATTTAATTGAAATAACGATTTGCACACACTACACTTGTAAAATAAGGTATTGTAATTCTCAAATAATGCAGTTTGTGACTCCTTGCACTTCACAGCAGTGCAATTTTTGCAGTCAAAGGTGAAAATGAAGCCTACAGATCTGGGAGCAAGGATTGGGGTTGGATCACCCTAATAAACAGAAGAGAATGTTTTGAGAAAAACACTCCTTTTCCCAGTACACAAACATGAGAAGGGTATAAGAAAAGAGCAACAAACACTTAATTACTGTTTTGTATTATTTGTAATGTATTATTAGAGAGGCAGTGCATAGAACCAGAGAAAAATAATGCTCTACTTGTAATAAAGCACTTTGGTTTTGTCCCAGGTTCTTTACTAACTAGAGAAGTGTGAATGGATAGTCTTGGTTCCAGAGTGAGGCTTGCACTGTCTGTTGGTGAAAAAATGTTAAAACTCTAGAGCATCTTTTATGTTTTTGGAGAGATTGGGAGAATTTTCTACTACTTGAGTGTGTGACTTTTTAAAATCTCTCTGTGCTATAGCTTTGTAAGTAAATGCTATGCAGGATGATCTTTTGGGAATAGCTTTTGCAAGGATTGTATCCCAGTTACAGCAAATGACTCAAGAACATGGCACTTTAGAGGTTGCATTAGAACAACATAGCACTAATATAGCAAGAGGGTCTTTTTATCTCTGGTATTGAAGGTTTAAACAAATTTTTGCATTGATTATATATCATAAAATTACAGATTTTTTCATGTTTTCTTCATGTTTGGGTTTTGGTTTTTTTTAATTCAGGTAATGAAAGGAAAGCATTTGAAGGTATCTGATACATGTGCATCTTTTTAATACAGACATTTAAATGTAGGTACAACCCTAACCTCTCTCACTCCAGGTGAGGCTGGCAGCCTGGGCTGGTGTTTTTAGGAAGGCTGGAGTTGGGAACTGATGGATGTGGCCGTCACTAGATGTCATCCTTGTGCTGCTGGGGAGCCACCCTGTCCTGATGGGGACACAATCTGGACATGAAGTGGCTTCCTCTGCTTGACAGAGCATATCATAGGCAATATGACTCCTTTGGCAAGCGATGCGTTTTTGGTGATGGTGATTTGCTAAAATGGCTTCTTGGATTGATTTTTCTTTTTTTAACTCTATAGANTTTTTTTTTTTTTTGCATTTAATTTGGATGTCATTTCCTGCATTCAGATCTCTTTTTTACATACATGGGGCCAAAATCATCAGTTCTCTTGCTTTATTAGAATAAACTTTTCTGCTTTTTCTGAATTTTGGGTTATGTCATGGAGCAAAGTGGAAGAAATAAACAGGCACTTTCTAAGAACTGATAGAAATCTATTTGTGTAAATGAAATTTGAGATTCTGCCATTGTAAAATGCATTTTCTCTTTTCTATTCTAGAAGTAAATTCTAAATAAACCAGCAAATACTGTAGCTCATAGATAAATGACTACATAAATAACTTAAAATTATACAGACTTTATTAGAACAGGTTTTTTAACTGGATTAGTTTGGAAACGTGGCAGCTGTTGTTACTGCAGGAGCAAATTAATTCTTTCACAAGATTTATAGAAGTGTCTAGACTCAAACCACTCTTTTTGGATTCTAAAAAATAAAACCAGAAATGTAACTTTGATTCTTTTGCAGTTGATGACAAATATTGTGACTTTCAATTCATTTATTAGAGTCTCCCTTTACATTTGTAATTTTTTTTTCTGGCTTAAAAAAAGTCTTTTCAAGAAAAAGTGTCACTTGTAAATATTTCTGGTGAAATTAATAGATATTTTTGAATACAATTGAGATAGTATGTGTTTATCTTTGTTTGTATAACAACACAATTCTAGTAAGATACTGACAGTTTGTTCCTGGCATGGTGCAGGCAATGGTAGGGTGTGGTTAAACCAGGTCAATAAATACTATTTTGATGCCCTGCTGTTAGTCTGCTGGCAATTCTGTCTAATACTGAACTGAAATATAACGCACTTGTTCTTTCAGATCCCAGGCTTCTTCCTGAAAACATAAACAGGGATGTGGCATGCCTGTGGATTTTGGTAGCTTAGTGTGATGCTCCCCAGGCAGGGAGAGCCTGTAATCCAAGCTAATGTGCAATTTTGGGGATTCAAACAGAGCTTCAGAACACCCTCATGCTCTCCAGGGATGAACTCTGAAGGTGTCCACACATTAACTTTTCCATTTCCTGCTGCAAGCACAAGGCTGCTGAGGAGCAGCTGAGGGAGCTGGGAATGTCAGCCTGGAGAAGAGGAGGCTCAGGGGAGACTTCAGCACTCTACAGCTCCCTGACTGGAGGTAGGTGGGGTCAGGCTCTGCTCCCAAGGGACAGGATGAGAGGAACTGGCCTCAAGTTGTGCCAGGGGAGGTTTAGATTGGATATTGGGGCAAAAAAGACATTGGCAGAGGCTGCCCAGGGCAGTGGAGAAATCATCATTCCTGGAGGTTTTTGAAAGATGTGCAGGTGTGGCACTGATGGACAGGGGGTAGTGGTGGATTTGGTGGTCCTGGGTTACAGCTGGACTTGATCTTCGAGGTCTTTTTCGACCTAAACAGTTGTGTACCTATGAACATTTGTCACTTGATGTTCTGGGGGCAGGGAGGATCCTTTCTGTGCTTTTGGGATTCCCTTGTAGGGTATGGTCAGGTACAGTGCTGTTGTGTGGGTCTGCAGAGAGACTGATTCCAGGTTTCTTTCCTGTGCTGCTTTATAGTTCTGGAATTTGCTGTGGATCTTACACTTTTTAGAATACTGGAAAATTTGGTTTACTCACAAGCATAAAAAGCTAAAGTAATTTTAGTGACTGCTCACAGCAGGGTTTCTGTTCATGATCCAAAGTGGGGCAGAAAGAGAATACAGTACCTCAGCCTGCCTGATCTGTTAAAGGTAAGTTCAGGTATGTGGGCACTGCATATAACTTTTTATTCATTTGTTTTCACGTCAAAACCACCAGAAATAATCATACAATCTTTGGAAATGGTAAAAAGTTTTGTGGGAAAGCTCTGCCTTGGCTGTTGCTGCCACAGTGCTGACCCTGTCTGGGTGGTGACTTTTCTTTCCTGGCACTTGCAGATTCCAAGTGTACATGACCCAACATCTGTAACTGTCCTACACCACTCAGGGAACCTTGGCACAGTGGAGAGAAAGTCACATAATTAATGGGCTCCTGGGTAACGCTGTTAATGGGTAACAGTGAGGTTTGTCAGGGTGTTCCTGGAAGGTGCTGTAAGGTGAGCAGCAGGACTCTGAACTCTACAACAGCTCAGGTAACGTGCAATGCTTTTAAACAAAAAAATCTGACTTCAAATATTGCTGCTTTCATAAACCTTAGATAAGGAAGGCAATACCACTGGGCCTTTAATATTTAGCAAAATACTTTCAGATGAGCGGATAGAAATTCTTTGAGAGGAGTGGTTCCATCCTTAGACTTCATCTTGTCACAATAGAATAAGCAAATTGATTTCTTAATTATACAATCATAGAATCTCCTGAGTTGGGAGGGACCCATCAGGATCATAGAGTCCAACTCACGCCCCTGCACAGACACCCAAAAATCCCACCCTCTGTCTGAGAGTGTCGTCCAAACACTCCTGGAGCTCTGGCAGCCTTGAGGCTGTGACCATTCCCTGGGGAGCCTGTTCAGTGCTCAACACCCTCTGAGGGAANTTGCAGGAAGAGCTGCTTCTCCTCTTTTGGGCTCCTGCTAGTTTCATTTGCAGATTTCTGTTTGATTTGTGAATTGCTGCTTGGGAGCTGAAGGAGCCAGCAAAGAGTTGTTCCTTATCTTCTGTCTCTGTTCCTCATGACCACTTAGGTCTTTATGACAGTGCTCCTTTATGAACCCCCAGCTTTAGAACTTTTTAAATCACAGCAGTTTTCAGGGCTGCCTTGCTTGTGGTTTATTATAATAATTTACTGCCTGCTCCTAGATTGTCTTTAAAAAAACCAAAACAGGTTTCTCGAAGTGTAACCTTTCTTGTCCTGCTTTTGGTGACAGCAATGATTCAGAGTAATGGGAAGACAATGGTCTGGAACTCCCAATCTTTTCAAGCAGTTGTGCTATTGCCATGGTATGGATTCCTCCAGCTGAGCCTGATGTGATTCCTGCTCATGTCAAGAGGTTTTCTCATCCTCACATTTTACATGAATATGCAGCATCTTCTGATTTGTAACACTGCTCTTTGTGATTTCCAGATCCACACTGACACATCTCTGAGGTTCATGCTGGAGAGGTTTCTGCAGCTAATGACATGTTCACCTTCATAGGTATGTGAAATTTTATGAAATGCTTCCTTGTCCACTGGAAAAGGAACTGAGTTTGCTTTTTCTTGATTTTCAGGGGTTAATTACACAACATTCCAGATCAAATACACAAGACTGATCATCTGAAACTGGGCACCCGAAACGGTCCCAAGCGCTGGGGCAATTGGTCACTTCTTAAACGACCTTCTGCTTTTTGGGGGGTTGACACCAGAAACTTCAGGACACAGAAACTTTAGACCAGAAACTTTGCAGCAGAGCCAAGACAGGACAGCATCTCTTCCATCAGTTCAGCAGCAGGTTCAGTGTGCAGAGCTTTTCCTCGTGTTTTCAAACACTGTAGGAAGAGCCAGGGATGGGACAGCCAAGGTCAGAAGTTTGACTGTTTAGGGGATACAGTTTGGGAGCAATTTGTACTTCAGCTGCTCTGGATTATGAATCCTTTGGGCACCGAATCTCTCCTGTCCTTTTTAGGAAGGGATTGGAGGGGAATTTAAACATGAGGAGAAAGGTTCAGCTATGGATTTGACAGCTAGAAATTGTTTGTGCAGCACTTTGTCCCAGGACTGAACATGGTGTCACACCGAAGCTCAAGGCCAAAACAGATTGCTCTGTTGGGTATTTAACAATCGGGATACTTCTATTTAACAATCGGGATACTTCAGGCAGCTGAAAGCCAGG
>VXBC01000201.1:1055790-1090741 GCA_013399945.1 Ploceus nigricollis | reverse complement strand
CAGGCATCATAGGAGCCTTAGGACCCCTTAGTTTCTTTTTCCAGTGTTACTGTGTTCTGTCACCAGCATTAACACCATCAAACTGCCAGTGAGCAGAGTTGCTTTAGAAATAACAAAATGTCACTCCCATTACAAAACAATGTGGCATTTAATGATTTAATGGGACTATGCAGAGTTTATTTGCATTATTATTCTACTGCAACGATTTTTCCTGGCAGTCAAAGCTGCCAAAAATATCACTGAATGTTAATTTAGATGAACTTTAAAGGCAGCCACACAGGGAGTGACCTGAAATCAAAGCTCTTGGTCCTAGCCTTCAAACGAGGCTACCCTGGAGGGTGTAATTAGAATCTTCCTTTAACCTCACAGGCTTCAAATCTGAGAAAAGGACATTGCAAAAAACACCCCCAACACTGGGCAGGAGATGTGTCATTCTCAGAAGCAAAAATTAGAGTAACATAATTAGCTGGCAGAGGCAGAAATACCCCTGGATTTAGATATCATTAACACAGTTAATTAAATATCAGAAAATATTTCATGAAAATATTCTAACTGTGTTGGTCCTTTAGTTATCTGAGTGAAAGTTATCAGGTGCATTAATACTGAGCTTTGCAGCTGGGATTTTTTCCCACCTAAGAAATACAAATATTTTTATTGACATATATATGATGATTGTACCTGAAAGGAAGAAACCAGCGACTTCTGAAGTCCTTGGTTTTGCCTGGCTCTCCAAATAAACATACACTCCACAAGAGGAGTTTAAACCAGGGGCCTTTATTCAGTTTGCACAGTGCCATCTTAAGAATTGAACAGTTGGTTTTGTTTAGTTGTTTTGGGTTTTTCTCAAATACCAGTTTGTTGAATGAAGAATGAGATTTCATATAAACATTAAAAAAAGAATGGGTTAGTTTGTGAGAAAAAGTGATAAATTTTTGGATGTGGAGATTATTTTCCCTGTAATTTTATAAATATTTTGATAGTTTTGCTAGATAGATATATTTTACAATTTAGCTAATGAAATTCAAATCCTGATTAAATTTTAAAAAAACGCAACGACAATGAAACGAAAAAAAACAACAACAAAAACACCTTGAAAGAAAGACAGTAGAGTATTATAAGAGGAAAAATGGGAGAAAAGAGAAGGAAAAAACATTTTCTTTTGAAAATAATTGGTTTTGCTTGGAAGAGAATAAACACATGGTTCCACTCTGTCAATAAATACAAACCAATAAACTGCTATAGTTCTGCTCCACTTCCATTGTGATAACACTATTTTTGTGTTATCTGTAACACAGATGGCACAAAAGAATATTTAAATCATGTGTGAGGATGCCAATCAACCACAATCTAACAAACATTCAGGTCTGAGGAGCTGCCTTCTCTTAATACAATACATGAATAGAAAACACAAAACCAAATTTACTTTATTTCTTAAAGTTAGAAAGCAATTAGTACCAGCTTTAGCTAAAAACAAACAGACAAACCCCCAAACCTACCCAAACAAACAAGCCAAGAAAACAAGACAGGGTTTTATGTCTCCCTAACTGACAGAAACTAAATGAGCATTAAGAACATGAATCTGAAAATGGCATGCCAACATTTTTATAGAAAGAGGACAAAAAAGAGAAGCATGAAGTCGTGCATAGAAGTGAAAAAAAGTACTCACTGCAGACAGATATCAATTTTTTTTAAAGCAACCTCTCAATACCTTGGTTGGAAAGCTAATTAACTTAACAGCAGGATCCAGACTGAAATCAGCTCTTTACTCACTGTAATCTTTAGGATCACAGTTTTGTCAGGGCCTGTGCAAGCCAGCTCATACAACTGAATTCAGCTCCCCCGTGCTGATGCATAATGGTGGTATTTTTAATTATTTACTTGAATGGTATTTTTCTGACTGAAAGCTGGGTGGACAAGTGGCTTTTGGACAAGGATGGAAAGAAATTCTTGGCAGCAGGGCCTCTGCCATGCTGGCTGCAGTAGGGAAGACACAGCAGGGAACTTCAGGAAAAGCTGATTTTGTGAATGGGGAGTTGGATTTTTCCTTCTCCCTGATCATGTGGCAGCAGCAACTGCCTTCAGCCAATCTGTCCCTGGGTGACTGCAGTTTTCCTCTGTGTCTTCATGGGTGTCTGCCTAAAACTGTTACTTCTCCCAGGAGACTTTTTGGCTCCAACTGTAAAATCAGTGTGCATTTCTTTGATCTAGCTACTGAGTTTAGAAATATGTTGTGTGAAGAGCCATGAGTTACATCTGGGCAGCAACCAAGTACTCACACCTTGATGTGTGCCTGGGATATCTACATTCATATTGTGAGAAATTAGTGGATTTGCTCACGGGGCTGAAATCAGACTTTTCAACTGAAAATGGTATTGTGAATATTTTTTTAAAATACACTTTGCTGCACTGAGGATTTGAAATAGATTACTACTTTTCCACGATAACTAGCATTACAATAGGTATCAAAGACTGGTTCTTAACTTTTGTATTACTGAGTCTGATGCAATCAAGAGTGGTAAATAAATTTGAGGTAACATCAATAGTGCTCAGACCCCATCCCAATGTGTGATGGGACATATAATACATAATATATTGCAGTTAGACAGCCTGCTGCCATAGCTTGCCCTCAGATGTAACACTGTTATTATATCAGAGCTGCATAATTTAGATAAGCCCTTTTCTACTGAGAAGGATCTGATTTTACTATGGATGCTAAGGATTACTGGAGAGCGTTATCAAATGGCAAAGTGAGGAATCAGATTAATTTCCAGTCCAAACTCCACCTAACTTTAGCCATTTAAAAATTAGGTCTTCATAGTAGGAGTCAAGGCAAGTAGGCAATGGTGGGAGATCTGCGCTTCCAAAGAGTGATTAACATCAACTGTTTTAGACATTTCTCTTGAAAGGGGATGAATTATGCTCTGCAAATGCACTTCCACATGCCCTGACTATAGCTGGTCTGGATGACTGGATTGCATTAATCACCTACGTTATCATAGCTGAAGTTAGATTAAATGATGCATGACTGTATTCTACTCTACTTCAGTGCTCAGGCACTGCAGGGCCTCTAAGAGGCTGTCATCTTCAAAAGGATGAGACCTATTTATTTTCCAAGATTTTTAAGACCCAGTACCTCAAAAAAAATAAGCAAAACCAAAAAATTCACCTGTTTTTCCATTCTACTTTTTGTAATTAGCAATTTTTTTTCTACAGGTCTGCTTGCAGAGGAATGGAATTGTCTTTTATAGTTAGAAACACTGAAAATAATGTATTTTGATTTAAAAAAATAAAAATAGAAAAACAAAAAGAAGTGGCAAATAAGTCACAGGTCTATGTAACTAAATGTTTCTATCAGTTATTTCTGGGAGATTATTGCTTTAAATTGAAAAGGAGAAGACATGAGAAATTAAGCAATCATGAAGAAACCCTGAGTATTTTGAAAACAAAAAAATCCTCCATGGAAAAAATATTTCAACATGCCATGTAAAATTCACTTCTATTTCTAGTTTCAGAATGACTCAAGCTCATAATAAGAGGCTGTTGAGATAAGTTTTTTCCCATTAACTGGTAAGAAACAAAGCCAAAGCAAAAATTGCAAGTTGTTTTACTTGTGTGCTGACACTTTTACTGTGAGGAAAGCTTTCTTCTTCAGAGGAACAACAAAAACTTGCCCATAAAGTGTAGAAATGAAAATCTTCCAAGGCAACACTTTACCTCTGGGAAACAAATTTAAAACTAATGAGCAAACCCAGCTACTTTTGCATTTGTATGCTGGTTAATGAAGAGTGTGTCACAAGCACCCACAGCTGCTCTGTTTCTGAGCACAGCAGACAAATGAAAAGGCACTTTAGCAGCAAATGGGACTCAGTCTATCTCCAATGAGGTCAGGGCTGTTTCTTAAGTTTACCAGCTGAAAAACTGGCTGAGAGGTAACATCTTTTCTAGCCTACATGCTAAGCTGTCATGAAACACTGTGAGTGCTTTTGATAACCCACTGACATATGCCTATTATGCTCTGCAGTGGCATTAACCTCTGAGAGATGCTAAAATGTGACCCATAATTAGAATTTGACACATAAAGTGAACTCTAATAGGGCTGCTAAAGTACAGTTCCCTGACATCTGGCTTCTAAGAATTTCAAAAGAACAGTCAAGTGCCAAGATATCTTGCTTCTTCTCAAGTAGTTGAAATCCACAGAGGGTGATGTTTGCTGACAGGAAAACTCCCTTTTGTGCAGCCAAGTACAAGGGTTGTGTTTGCCAGATTTTGAAGATGGAAAGTTTAATATGGAATGGGGGCTTATGCTTGCCCCTTGCTCTGAAACAGGCTGCCTGGGTAGGCTCTGGCATATTATCCTCACATTTTTACTTCACTGCAATTTGCTGAGTGTTTGGCAGTCAATGGGGAAACATATCAAAGAACCAAAATTACTTTAGTGTTCTGACATAAATTGTAAGTTACTACGGTGCTTCAGTTTTGTAAAGAAACCATTAATGCCTATCTGAAATGTACAAAAATAAATTTAAAAAGGAAAAAAAAAATGGAAATTCAGATAATTTCATGAAATGATCTACCTATTAGGACAGTCACCTGGCAAATATTAATTTATCCTCACATCATATGACTGAAAAACTCTTAGATGATCAGCCTCATTTCACACAGACAGCCTGATCTGTTGGGATACAGGCTCAGGCCAGCTGCTCAAACGTGACCATTTAATGCCATCTGAGATGCTGCCTGACCTCCAGGTGAGTGTGTACCTCTCACAGACATCAAACCATCCTCACACAGATATTCTTGAGCAGCTCAAATGGAGCAGCTGAACCAAACTGTAAGGGACTTTATAACTGAAGTGGGAAATTAACTACATTTCAACAAAGCCTCGCTTGTTCTTAGCCATTACCTGCATCACATTGTTCTTAACACACTCCAAAAATCTCCTGGAGAGCAACCCTGGCCCCCTCTTGCCCTTCCTTCTACCCTGAAGAGCCCTGTAGTCATTCCTGATGTGTTAAAAGGTTTCCTTCACCGTTGGTGATGGGGGTTCATGGGCTGCACAGGCCCCTGGCAACTCCTCCATGACATCCTGGAACCTTCAGTTTTGATCATGTGCTTTTTCTCTGTATTGGGCAAAGCAACAAATAAATAAATAAGTAAATAAATAAATAACTAGCTAAATAAATAAATATTGCTGCTGTTTTCTGCTGTTTTTCTGGATATTCCATGGGGGTGACAGGGACATGGACACCCTTGCCCACAAGATTTTCTGCTCTGTTTGGTCTTGGTCGTTTTGTTGTTGCTCCTTTATTCCCTGAATAGCAATCAGTGAATGTCAGAAGTGAAAGACAGGCATATTTATGCCATTTCAGTTAGAGGAGAGCAAGTAATTAACTGGTTGTGACTGCTGCCTGCTTGTGAAAAGTGCATATTATATGGCTCTACACAGATATTTACTATATGTATTATGTTATATTGATTAGTAGTGCTGTATTAATAGTATGGTAAATATGGTTTTGTAATCAAAATGTAGCTTTTGTGGTTAAAATAGAAACTATGTATGTGGGATATTTTTTTAAGAAAGGAATGAGATACTCCATCAAGATAACAGCCACAAGACACTGAAATCTTCCAAAGAAATAATTTATGGTTTCCCTATCAAGAGAAACTAACTTCTTCATGCCTCGCTCAGACCTAAAGATGCTGTCAAGATTAAGAGGAAGACTTGACACTAACCAGACAGAGCCCTTTGTTTCAAAGGGAATGTATGCATCATGTATGAAGTGTATGAATATGCAACAGGCTGTCTCTTTTAAGAGTTAATCCTCTCTTAACGTGTGTCCTTTTTCAGGCTTATTTTGCCCAGAAAGAGGTACCTGGCCCGGCTGTAACCCTTTCTTTTTATTGTCTTGTAATTGTCCTAAACCTAATTGCCCAAATTTTTATTACTCTAATTGTATTACTATTTTTATAACCATTTTATTACTGTTAAACTTTTAAAATTTTAAGAACAAGCGATTGGCGTTTTTCACACTGCTTGTGCCACACTAACATGTAAATCACCCTGTACCTGAGCTCAGAATTGTCCTCAGGCCCTCACTCTGTGAGTGGGAAGTGATAAAATGAACATTCATTAAAAAGAAAGAAAAAAAGTCACCCTGTCATGGTCCATCACTCTTTCTCATGACACCCAGTGCTGCACTACTTTGGCATACCTAGCTCTGAGGAGGAAAAATCAACTTTGGGAAATGTTGTACAATGACAACTTCATATTTTTGGTACTTCCATGCAAGGGTGTAAAAAATTACAGAGACTTGGTATATGTCTCCTTTGCATGCTGTGTTGGGAGAGAGGCATGTAATTTCTTCAGCATAACAATCAAATCAAGTGAGCCTCTTTGCTGCCATCAAGACATTGACAGGATGTCAGGGAGGCAAAGTTTGTAGGGAAAAGAAATACCCCCTCCCTGAAATGCTCAGCCAGCACTTAGTAATGAATAACTCACATGAGACTTTTTGCAACTTTTTCCTCTTTATGAATCAACCCTAAGTGGATTGAAATTTTCTGCAGTGCATTAGTTAACTAAGAATAATAATCTTAGCATTGTATTTTTGTAATTCCTCTGCGGTACCTGCTTCACAATTGTTGATTGTGACTTATTCTGGAGTTTAATTACTCAGGTAACTTTGCTTTCCTAAAATATTGATGGTCCACTGATGTTCATTGCGGTTTTAATCTTGACTTTCTACAAATATTTTTCAATATTTGTCCACAACTACATTATTCAATAATTTTACAGGGAAATTTGGTAAAATAATAATGTAAAACTACACAGAAGACATACCTTCACTAAAAATTCTGGCTATAGTCTTAGCTATATACAGAAAAGTATTCTAAAAGAAGATTCAAAATACAGGACTTCAAATGTTTGGAAATGCCAGATTAGTGACAATATGATAATTATAAATCTAATCTTTCATTGTGTCTTTCCTTCAGCCCTTTTTTGTTAATTTTCAAGTTGTGGTATGGTTTGGAAATTATTATTGTTGTTGTTATTCTTCTTCATTTTTTTCCTACCACAAGCATTTATTACATTTGAAACAATTCATTACATTTATATATTTATTATATTTGAAAACAATTGAAAAATTCACCTGGGCACATTCCTTAATTTTTTTCATTTTTGACTTATGGCTACCAAAACCATGCAACTGTTGAGAAAAAATATTAATGAACAATTACTAGTCCTAGAAATACTGATATATTTATATATAAATAAGAATAAAACTTTTAGCTGAAATTAATAAATTAATGCATGAAGGAAAAACGTAAAATTTTGCACATGATACATCTCCACCAATGTGTAGACTCATTTTCTATAGAAATATTATTAAGACATGATTATGAAGAAGAAGAAAGGATTGTGCAGAAAAGTAGAATTTAAACTAAATATAAAGTTTAAAAATGTGTGGAACTTTTGGCAATTCAGCTGCTGCAATTCCTGTAGGAAGGTTTCCAAGGATATTACATACAGAATATTTTCCACCAAATTATTCAACTATATGTGTATTTCCAAGGGAAACTGGATTTGCAGAACAAGTATTTTCTCATTGCAAATTGCAACTTCATGTATCAATCTGTGCATTGAACATGAAATTGCCTCTGCTTTTTGGTGTACTGTCCAAAAAAATTCATTTTAGATATCAGTGGGAAAACTTTCCTTAGGTGTGTTTTGGAATGGATCAAATTATAGCTTAGTTAACGACGTAATTTTTGCAACCATCTACATGCAAAAAAATACGAGAGGATAACTTTATATGCCTGTGCTTCTAAAAAAAGGTTGTCAGCTGCTGCCATCAGAAAAGACAGCAAAAATCACAGGAATACAAGAGCAGCAAATGCGTTATGTTGGCATGACAACTGGCACTTCTGGTCTGGAGAGCTGAGAGGAAAACGTGCACGCACAGAGCAAGAGCTGAGAGAGAAAACTTTGTGTGGGGCAAAATGGAATAAAACTAATCTGCCTCAAATATTTCCAAGGAAAGATCAAAGGAATTTTGTGTAGTCACTGTTTGATACTGAAAAATGCTAAGAAATATGAAAGTACAAAGGAAAAATCACTGTCCTGTAGTACTTCTGGGGTGTTTGAAAGGAAAGCTAACACTCCTTCTGTTGTCAAAAAGGAAACCTAAATCCAAGTTTCCACCATCCTAGTTTACTTGAAAACAGAAGAATTTCCATGTTATTTAAGCTTAAGTAAGTCATGGATGCAGTGATGACATCTTTATGTAACAAGTTGTTTTTTAGGAGAAATACCCTTCTTGTGTTTCCACAGCTTGATTCTGTTATGAGCATAATTTGTGGGAAAAAAGGGACATCCAGAAAAAGAAGCAGCTTCGGTGTCTGAGGTCTATCACTGGACTAATTTCATTTAAGCACAAAAATGAGGAGTTAAAAGTTTGGCCTCATAATTCTCAAAGTCAAAAAATTAAACAAGACTAAACAATATCTTATTGATACTTCTCATGCCAAGCGAGAAACTTAAAAGTGAGGATAAATTCTGAGATATAAGGATTTTTTTCCTTTCAGTCACTGAACATATTAAAACTACTCATCTTTGGTAAGCTTAGATTGTAAAGCAAGAGAAGCAGAGAGACAAAACTCAGCGACTGGGTGTATGTGAGGCAACCATATGAGGATAAAATATGCCACAATCAGAGCTGTAGCTTCATGGCTCAGTGACAGTTATTCCTGAAAATGGGGAAAAGTAACAAGAAATTACAAATCAAAATTATCCAGAATTAGACAGCATGCTTTAAATTACTCTGTAAGTGATTTGCATGGTTGCCTCACTGCTGAGGCAGATCATCTTACAAAGAGTAGCAAACTGAATGCACAATTTCTACCCCTTAATTTTCTCTCACTCCCAAAAATAGTGTTAGGGAGACCTTTATTTTGCTTGTACAATTCATACATTTTACATGAAATTCCTTATACTACTTCACTCTCTGCTTCAAACAAAACATTTCCCCGTGCTGAAGCTAGTTTGGCTTGATGAGGGAAGGAGAAAGCTAAGGGTATTAATAATTTAGCAGAGGACCTCTGGAATCAGGAGGCAGCCAGGAAATCACTGAAACATGGTTTAGGATCCAGAAGACAATTAGAACTTGGATAATAATAAAAAAAATCATAAGCAGCAAGGTCTATAAAAGGCTTTGCAGATGCCTCCAAAGTGAAAAGAAGAAAATATAAAAACAGATTCACTGCCTAACAGAACAGGAAACTAAGTAAGGAGTGATGCAAGCTCATGTTCTCAGTGAACTCTCTGATTCAATTTTTACACAAAGACACTCAGAGGCAACCAGATGCTTAATGCAATTATATTAACAGTGCACAGGTGTGCAGATCAGAGCAGGAGAAAAGAAGAGATAATTTCAGTGTATTACAGAATTTATGGCAGGGGTATTTTTGTGTTCAGGGCCTGATGAAAACCATTAAGAGGGCTAGTTAAAACGAATTCTTAACTTAGAGTTTAATTGTTGTTATTGAAAGAGAAGAAGGTCCCAGGAGACAGGAAAAATGTGGGAACTTTTATTTTAAAAAAATAACATAGATAAAGTTTGAGAATTAAGATGATTCTGGCTAATTTCATTAACAGGAAATAGACTTAAATGTTTAAAAAATAATAATAATATATAAGCATGTAGGAAAGAGTAACAAAAAATTAAGAGTTTGTTTGAGAAGTAACTTCTCCAAGCAAATAAATATTAATTTTTGCATAGTTACTGGTACAAACATAAACACAGGTGCAGTACTGTCTTAAATTCTGTCAGGCCTCTGCTATCAACTCATAGAAATATAGGCTGGACAAGGAAAAATAGTTCTGGGAATATTGTCATAAAATGGGCACATAATTTGCTGAAAAAAAAATCTGCTCATATCTGACTGTAATGGTTTCTGTCAAAAAAAAAAAAAAGGCAAACAAAGCAGGTTACAGTCTCTTCTATGCCCAAATTCATGCCATTATTTCCATTAAGGATTCAGATGAAGAAAATGATAATAGACTTATAAAATGCATAGAACAGACCAAAAGCTTTTCAAAAGACAGGAACAAATCAAAATAATCTCAGCAAGCTGGAGAAATAATCTAAAATTAAGGAGGGAAAAATCAGATAAAGTCAAAGGTGAAGTCTGTAAGAAGAGCAAAAAAAGAAGAGCATAATTAAAAAAGAGTGAACTCAAGACTCATTGGAAGTTGTGCAAGAAAAGTATGAGGAATTGTAACGAAGTGGGAAATCATCATGAAGTAGTTACAAAAACTCCCAAGTCCCACTCTGGGATATTTTACAGAGAGCACAGTTACCAGGCACAGAAAATAACTTTTTCCTTAAACTCAGGTGAGGCTTTGCCTAGAATAATGTCCAGTTTAGACACATGGTTTTGGGGATCACTTGAAAAATGAAGTTCAAAGGAATGATATTTTAAAGATCTGGTTGAAGTCCAGAAAAATGAAGTGCCATGTCTGTGTGTAACCCATTTCCCCCTATGTTTACTCAGCGAAGTGAAGAACCAACTGGCTCCATTTTCAGCAACATTTTAAATGAGAAAGTAAAAAATATATTTGTCTGTCAGCACAATTAAGTTACAGAAAAAGGGAGTTTAGGAGGGAGGCTCCGGACTCATCTTTAAAAAAATTAATAATAATAACAACAATAATAACAAATTACTAATGAAGAGAAGCATGTTGCTGTGACACACACATGGGAGCTGAGAGAAAATGACCTGGATGATTCTCCCCAGATAGTGAATTTCTATCTCCAGGTTGTCCAAGCCCCTGCCCTGTTTCACTGTAGTTAACAGGAATATCCAGTTCTCAGATATGTGAGCAGGGGTTTCACACCAAAGGGCAGGGAGCAATAGCTCTCCATGGCATTGTGGTGGCACTGGGCACAGAATGTCACTTGCTCATTAGTGTAGATATTTCCATTATTGAGACTGCCAAAAGAGGCACAATAAATATTAGTTGGGGGTTCAGACTCACTGGTTTCTTGGAACAGGTTAAAGCTCTGATTCATGAAGCTTCTTAAGCAGCTTGTGACTTGTGCATTTGAGTCATCTCTCAAACTGAGTGTTTTATTATATGTGTAGAATGCAATTACTTCCATTGGGGTCTGGTACATCACAAAAGTTGTGGTAGAACTCTCTCACCTTTTGCACACAAAATCAGGAGAGGCATAACTTCAGAAAACACATTTGAGGAAATAATTATTTATTTGGACTAGATTGCCAGGAGCATCCCTATGCACACCTCAGGCCCTGCCTCTGCCTGTGTGCTGCTCACACTTGAATCCAATAGCCCATGGCAATCAGTGCACCGACCATGACCCTGCTCTAGCTTTCCCTGCTCTTGTTTGCATGGGAACAGAACTCTACCTACCACCTCCACTTTCCTGCACCCCCATTCTATGCACACATATTTTCCTTCCTATTAGAACTAAAAGAACCTCTTGTGACTCTACAGTAACAAACCCCACAATGATTCCTGGGTATAACATAATGACAAATATTTTTAAAACTCCAGGAAAAAAACCCAACATCATCTCACACATTCCAAGTTAAACAGTTTCACTTCTCCCAGGTACTGGGTTTCATTTTTCACTTCTTTAGTTCTTGCTTAATCATTTGCCCCTTTTGATTTGGTTGGGCTTGATATCTACTTTTGGATAAAGACAAAAGCCATGGAGAATATATTTATTCTATTAGCCAGGAGGCCTTAAAAATAACACGGGTTTATGATGCTGAATGTAGTGCCAGGAACCAAAGCACAAATCTGCTTAAAGAACCAGAAAGTTTTATTAATATTTTTAAACACAAAATGAAATTCCACCTTCAAGTTATATCCTGTGAGATCAATGATAATTACATTTGCTTTGCAAGGATAAACACCTCATCTCATTGAACATGCCTTCTTTTTCATCTTTCCTGCATGGAATAGATTGAGTATCCCTGTGTATTGCTTTGGGAGGTACCTACCAGCAAATAAAAGAGTCAATGAGAACACATAAAGCTCCCTGATGATTATGTCATAAAACGCAACCCACTTCTGAAATGTGTAAAATAACTAGGTTTTAAAATAAATGACAATTAATAAAAAAAAACAAAACCATGATTTATTGGTCATGATGTGGAAGTACAAGAAAGGATGAGTTCTCTGATTCACTCTGAATGCACATACCTATTAAATAATCCTGATGAACGTAAAAAGCAGCCACGTAGTTTTCAGTCCATTACAAAAGCAGAGTAAGTTAAAGATTTCTAAAGGGTGATGCTAAAGAATGAAGTATTAAAATGTATGGCTCATAAGGACAGTGACACAAACTCCCAGCTTTTTTTGGAAAGAGAAATACATCAGCATTCAGAAATTTCTGACATGGACACATCACATGAATGGAGGGATTGACTGTACATCCCTGGACTGATGAATGCCTGATAATTAGAGAGACCAGGAGAATCTGACAGTGATTTGACAGGTCCATCATTAGATTTGAGGATGTAAATAGCATGATGCACTATTTGAATTGTGTCATTATCAAAATATGAATAAAGAAATGTGAAAACTTTTAATTTATTCAGGCTAAGATCAGAAGACAGTGTAAAATAAGGAGCTATTGTTATAAACATTCATTTTCAGAGATTCATTACCCACAGCTCATATAGATTCATTGAGTTTCAGCCAACAGCTTTTATCAGAACAATTTTGACTTTAACACTGTTTATCAAATATGTGGAGAAGGTCCAGAAGAAAAATTAACAGTCCCAGAATAAAAACAATTACATCAGAGTTCTATAAATTCTCAGCATGAATGTTCTGTAGGTAGAAAGTATATTTATGACTCGGAGTGGAATGACATGCTTTTATTTATTGCAGCAATCTTGTGTGGGAAGTAGGTACCTCAAAAATGCATGCTTTTAATTATATTATGCAGTGGATACATGGAAATGGGAGTTTGTGGTTTCTTGTAGGGTTTTTTTTAATGATGAATTATTACATAATATATTCTGATGATATCAGGTAATGAAAAAAAAGCCCTTGAAGAGATTTTTTTGTAATGAATAATTTGCTATATTACTTTTTCATTTAAGACTAGAAAAGTTAGGCAAAACTTAATATTTATATTATAATATTATAGGAATACTAGCTCTCCAAAGTAGAATTCAGCTTGGTCATCGCAAATTAAAATTGAGTTTAAATGCAGAATTTCAGTTTATAAAAAGTAGCATTGATTTTAAGTATCAGAAGGTTCTGGAGACAAAATACAATACTGTTCTCATTGTTTTTATAATTATCTTCATAAATTTGTGTAGTTTTTAAAGTCTAAAAATCCATTCACTTGGATCAGCATTCATCAACACCATATTAACTGGTAGCCTAGTCAAAGAAGAACTGAAAATATATTTTAATGCATGGCAACCAAACACAAGAGGGTCACTTAAAGCAGTTCACTATCTGAATTCTGTAACTGGTTAAAAAAAAATCTCTGCATAACTTTTTCTCACTTCTCAGAGCTTAATTTAGCTGTGTTTCAATATCAGAAGTCTTTATTCCCTAGAAATAATACACATACACACACACACAAAGTTTTGAAAGACAAAATTTCAAACTGTATCCTCTGTTGCATGCATGGGATAAGAAGAATTCTTCCAATACATATTGCATGACAGTGAATTCTCATTTAGTTCTTCCCCAGAGCCAGAAATCAATTGAAGTCTTTGGATTTATGCCAGTTTATATTGGTTTAGATTCATAGTTTTGATGTAGAGGCTTCTGACTGTAAGAAATCATAGTGATCCTGAATTTATTAGCATATGCTGAGTTCTTAAATGTCTTTTGAAGGTACCGAGGTACTTTTAGACATCCAAAAGTTGAAGAGGAAAGAGACAATAAAAACATGAACTGAACTGTAGTATGTCCAACAAAAGTTTTGATTTAGGAGTCATTCATCTTGTTTCTTGAAAAGAAAGAAGAGGCTACAGGAGAAATCCAACAGAATTTAAGAAAACTGCCTTACCATTAAGTAATTCAGTGCCAGCTTCTTGTCCAAAAGAACACAGCAGTGTGAAAGGGAAAGATCTGGTCTTACATTTACTTAAATATTGTATGGTTTGTTTTCATTATTGTTCCAATTCAGTCAGTCTTTATTAGAAAGCATCCCCACTGATATCCGAGGGAAATTATATACTAACTCCTTTTCATGCCTTTTCTTAAATGCTAAAAGTAATTATCATGTCCTTTCCCAGAGCCCTCCACCACTGTTTAGCAAGATCTCAGGAAATCCTGGCCTTATCACAGAGTGAGCAATGCTTTGTGAGCAGCATACCTAGTATCTGTGAGAAAAAAGGTATAATTTGTCCTTTTGCCTTGGCTTGCTGGCAACCATTGCACAGCACAATCTCTGAGGGAGTCATTTCAGTGGTACCTCTTCACTTTGTGTTCAAAAAAACAGAAAGAGAAAAAAAGAGATGGGGTAAACTCCATCCAACCTGTGCCATTCAGGCACAGGAAGCATTCAAACCCCTCCTAAGTGTAACAACAACACCTTCATTCAAATCAAAAGGTTACAATCTAATGCATAAAAGAGCTTCTTACTACAAGGAACAAGACATCAAATTGGGATGGGGAGACTTCTGTTAACATCAAAATTGGCACTTCCTCCCTTGTCAGCACAGTGATGTATTTGACTTCTTTCAGTGACAACAAAGCATAACTGGTTAAAAATGTCCTGAGTTTTCACACCTGTGAAAACAGGTTAAGGAGAGGCAGAGTGTGTGAGTCTTATGAAAATAGAGTCAGGTGTTTCACAGAATATAATCTCTTATTTTTCATTGTCAGACTGCTTATCAGGCCCACAAGGAAATCAGCAGGAAGAGAGAAGAAAGATAAACTGAAGTAAAAACAAGGGTAAAGGACCAGACTTCTGTGGCAGGATTTCTAGCAGATTTAGAGTTGTGGTGCAGCCAAGCCAGTGCAGAAAACGGATTTCCACTCAAGACACGAGAAATATTTCTATCTTACTGAAAATCTGACCACTAAATAATAATGTTCTAGATTATTTTTTTAAATGGAAGATGTTAATACTCAAACCGTGACCAACATGCTGCATGTTTGTCTGGTTTAGTGGAATCACTGATTCTGAAATTCAGTTTTCTTCTGTCTCTGTTTTATCTGGCCAGTTTGAAATGAAGACTGACCCCCTTGCTGGGCTCAGAGGTATGTAATTCCTGGGAAAGATCTTTGTGTTTGTCTTTTCTCGTTCTAATAAGTGGTGTGCAATGCAAGTTGGTGTTAGCAATGGTTTTTGTTTCCCAAAGGATACAGTCTAAGGAAGGTTTGTAGTAACTCTTTTAACTGTTTATAAATTGGTTGAAGGAACTGAATTTTTTTTTAATTTTATTTTTGCAGACTTGTTAATAATGAAGATTTTTTTTATATGTGAGACCAAAGTATACAGTGGTCCTGATCTATTTTATTTGAATGACTGAACTTCCTGGGCAGATAATGATTTGCTCTCTTAAATGCTTTGAACTAGAGGTGCACCATCATCTAACAAAGGAATTAACTGCAGGAATTATAGCATCTTCTGGTGGGCAAAGCATTCAGCTTCGAGAAACCATTTTAATGGTGATTAACTGCCTGTTGATGCCAGTTAAAGGTTACAAGGCAAATTCTTTTAGCAGCTATAAAGCTGTATTCACATTGCTTGACTTTATCCATCCGAGTTAGGTACCTGAATGAGGAGGCTAATCTCCACGAGATGCCCTTGAGCAAGGTGAGTGACAGTAATTTAGAAGCCCCTGGAGGGTAATTCAGAGGGCAGGAAGTTGAGGCATTCCACACTTAGGTGGAATTAAGCAGAGTGGATATGCCAGCCTAGTGACTTGCTGAGGAGCAGCCTGAAGTACTGTAACTCTTGCTTTCCCCACAGTGAGCGTAGCCAGATTTGTGAAACCCTCTGCTCTTTATTACAGATTATTTGTGCCAGACCTAATTAAATAAGACAGAAAATTACAAGTTCAGTAAAGAATCTAAGAACTTAGATTAATTAGAAAAAAACACGGGGCGGGGGGGAGGGGGAAGGCAACCTTAAAAAAGTGCTTCAGGGGGATCTAGTCATAACTCAGCATTATCCTCAAAGTGCAAGCTTTTAATATTGCATGAATTATAAATTATGGAATGTAACAGTCAAAAGATTTCCAGACATTTCCTTGCTGGTGTATAATCTTCTATCATTCATTTTCACCTTGTGCTTATATCATCTGCAGCACAGAATTGGCTTCAGCCTGTAACAGTGTCTTCAGTGCTGTTTTTTACCTCAAGATTCAGCATTGTTGTAATCAAAACGTAACAGAAAAAATTGTGGTATAAGCAAGTGAGAAATATTTTAGCTGTAGTTGATATCAACACAGCTTTAAAATTTCCCTCATTTTACAACAAATCAGTATATTAAGCACTGGCAAGAAAGTCTAAACTTTCATGGTGATCAGCAAATTTACACCACTTGCAAAATAACTTGACTAACACAGTGAAAGATTGGCATGTCCAAACTTCCCAATTTTCTGGCTTAGGTCACAGATGGTGTTAACTGAAATGGGTTCTTTAGCATTGTGTCAGTTTATATCATTGAGGGATCTCCTTATGCTTCTTTTGGGTCTTCTCCTTCTGTTTCTTTTACTCCAACAGAGTTTTCATCGTAATTTTTCATCCTTACAAGAACAGCAAACCTTTGTTTGCTCACCTAATGTAAATTCAATTGCTATTTTGATCTGTCCTACTAGCCTGTGCCAGAAATGTACAGTGATGATTTTAGGTCTGAAATTTCCTGTCTGCTTTGGGCAACAAATATACCAGAAATGCTGAAACCGCCTAGATCAAACAATCCAAACAATCTTTTAATGACCACCTACTCACTTACAGAGAACTGAGTTCCATTTTCTTCTCTTCCCCTCTCCATCTATTTCAAAGGACAACAAAGTGGTAGTGTGGGCTATTATTTTGTGGGTTTGCCTTCCTTTAATGCATCCTATTTTTATTGAACCATCTGAAAGCTGGGTATCATCTAGCCAGGGCACTAGCTGGTTTCATGGAAAACCATATGGTCTGATGACTAAGGGGAATTCATTACAGGGACAGGGGCAACTTAAAAATTACAATCATATGACTCCAAACTTCAGTTCAAATATTTTATGATTATTCTTGTACTGGTTTAGTAAATGTGATGCTGAAAGCAGGGAAAAGATATGTGAATTCAGCTTCTCTTCACTCTCAGCACCCCCAATTCCTCAGCCAGTTCCTTGCCCTCCTCTTTGGGGAGCAACCTCTGGCAGATACCATCAGCATGTGCACAATGGTTTGACCTTCAGCTGGAACCTCCCTTGTGTGGTACAGCTGCTCCTATACCTATAACTGCTGTCATACAACTTTCTTCTTGCTAATTGCTTTATAGAACAGCTCACAGACAAATGACATTTGAGGGAAAAGCCTTTTAAATGCATGAGTTCTCTCAGTTGGGTTACTGTGTGTGTTTTAGGCACCAAACCTTTCAGCATTTTTACTGGGGAAAGAGGTGCTGGAAGGTCCCTCATTGTTGCAGCTGTGCCTAAAATGTTTTCAAGAGAGAAGCACCACTGTGCTACAAACAAAAATTTGTACATAGCTACATCTGTAGCTATATTTCAAAACAGGTGTAATTTGTTCACTTTATTAGATCTGCTTGTATTCTTTTACAAATTCCCAAAGAGAAAATATATTTGTCTGAGGAGAGATAGAAGTCTCTTAAACAATACAAACATGTAATCAAACAAAATTGACTCCCTGACTGACAGAGTAATAATATGCTGGAGATTTCATTTGATCAATAATGTTCTAGTTCTTGTAACACAACTTAGGTGACGAGAAAAGGACAGTTTTAGTTCTTGTAGGCTTTTAGTCTTTATCTGTCACTGGATAACATGATGAAGTACACACTTTTTGCTCTATTTAAGATAAGGTTAACTCCCTATGCATTTGATCACCTATAGGATTTCACACTTCTGTGTCACTAAGATGAGGAAAAGAAGTGGCCAATCTGGTATACTGGTGTTTGGCCCAAAACATTTCTGTTTTTTGAAATGTGATAGTAGCACACTCCAAGTTACTGTGTCAGATATGTCAACATGACATGTCAGATATGTCAACATGACATGTCAGATATGCCATATCTGTTGTCCAGATATGACAACTGCAGCAGACTGCTGGAGGGTGGATTCTGGAAAAAAAAATCACGGTGCCAAAGGCATTCTGCAGCCTGTTATCGAAATAAAGGTGATCACTGATAGGAAAATGATTGGTATTTGACTTTATTGATTTAGCAGTGTTGAATAATTGTTTTATTAAATTATACTATATTATATTAATGTACTATTTTAAAGAGATGTTGTACTATATTATACATTTATTTATTATATTATACTTATTATTAACTATTACTAACTAGTAAAATTTGTGACTCTCTCTGTTGAGAGTCTAGACACAGCTGGATTCAATTGGTTTATGAATCCAAATAACTATTATTAGAATCTAATTAAGTAATTACTTTAGGTAAACAATTTTTAAACACATTTTGCATGGGGACAAACATTGGTACAGTGACGAGATAAGGATTGTTTTGATCCTTCTCTCTGTGCTTCTCCAGGGAAAACCCTGAGAGAGAGAATTGTGTCTCTCTGTTCAGAGAATGTGAATGCCATAGCCTGTACAGAACAAGTTGAAGTTCACTGTTATCTACTTCTGGCATCCACACCCTGCCCAGCCAATTGTTTAGCTCATAGGTTTATAAAGAGTGAAACAGGCCATTAACTTGGCTTAACATGACCTATCACAGGGTGTATTGCTTGGGAGTGTCCCTACAGCTGTTTGTGCTACATAACAGTCATGTTTCTTCCTTCAGTTTAGCATTCTGACAGACATCAGTGAGTTTTACAACTGTTCAGCTGTCCACAGCTCCCTGTTGGTGCCCATAAGGATCAGCATCCCCTTGTGCAGAGCTGCTTTGGTTTCAGACATGCCTTTTTTTACAGACACTGCCCACAGCTGCCTTCCAGCATCGTTTATGCTGCAATTCCTTCAGAAAGAGGAGAAATCACAGTGCTTAATTTCTGGAGCTACAGTTGAGACTCTGCCTGATAAGATTTAATGTATAACACTAAGGAATATTTCCTGAAGCTTTCTGAGCATCCCAGCTTCTTTAGACAGCTCTATTTTGTTAATCCAGACCCTGTATGGTGTTTATACCTTCCTGATTTGGATGAAAAAAATTAAAATCCGTTCTCAATTGCAATAATCAAGTAATTTTTAGGGTTTCTCAAATTGCTTTTGAGTTTTGTTCAGCTATCAGAGGAATATTTACTTACCTGCTTTTATGTCTGTTTTGGTCAGACCACACAGAGACATTCAGAAGAAAACAGAAGTTTTTTGTTGGATTAGTTGCACAGTTACTTCTGAAAAAGAAAGCTAAGAGTCATTCCTTGTTTGTGCAGCACCATTACATGTGAAAGAAACATGCTTTGTTAAAGAGCAGGTCAAAGAAAAGGGCGTTTCTAATTTCACACCCTTCTTTTGGGAGAGTTCTGTTGGTGAGTGGAAAGATGGAGCATAAAGGTTTTCTGCATCAGAAAGTAGCAGTGTTTGACCCAGTCCAGTGAGTTTTGAACTTGGAAGTCACACTTTTTTTGTTTTACTGAACTGCAGTGAAATTAAAATTGTAATGACTTTGAAATTCCTTGGAAGAGTGAGTAAATGTAAAATGTAAGATTCAGAGTAATTATTAATGAGTGTAATTAAATAAAATATGTATAAAGAATAATGAAGCAGAGAATAAATATTGTTGCTTCTTTCTCCTTTTTCCTTGCATTTGTTTGTTTTGTTTTCTTTTTTTTAACCTGTCCTTTGTTCAGGAAAAAGAGAAAGACAGGAAGAATGAACAGCATGTGATAAACTGGACTATCTGATCTGCACTGTCATCTCACCACTTTGCATGGAGAAAATGATCCAAAAGGTGTCAAATAATTTGAATTTTTTCACATCTCTCAGTGATCTTGAGATAAGGACCCAAGGTTATGCCAAGTGCCTCCCCTGTTATCATAAGGATTTTACGTAGTAGGTAGAAATCCCTTTGAAATTACAATCAATCCCATCATTTAATTCTGGGGAAAAATCTGAGACCTGAAATGAGGATGGTATCTGCAATAAAAAAAGATCATTTATGTGTGCTCTTCTGATGCTCCTATAGCCAATTCTTTTTTTCTGGAGTAGCATTCAGGTAACATCTTTAACCACCACCTTTTTGCCTTGTCTTTAAGAACACATTTCTATCATTTCTGCCTAACTAATTTCAGTTGTCACCAATGCCAAGAGAGCACAATTGATAAAGAGCAGAGAGATAATAACAGGCTTTCCAGGCTGTCCTCAGGGGGTCTGGTATGAATGCTTTCAAACATCTGGGTGAGCAATTAAACAGGAAGCTGCCTAAAACTGAGCAAGGGTATGTCCTTGGCTCTTGTTTTACTTTAGCACCCAGAAAATCAAGAAATTGGAGGTGGCAGGGAGCAGCATGTGGGAAGGGGGTGAGTCGAAGGTGACCTCCCACAGGCTGTACTCTCCCTGAGGGACCCATCTGTACACCAAAGGGGGATCCAGGGCCAGGGAACACCCAGGAGATGGGGATAAAAACCATCACTTCATGGCAGAGCTCTGGGAGGGTGAGATGGCCCCTGAAGCCAAGGGCTGCATGGGGACAGGTCAAGGTGGGCCTGCAGTTATGGCTTTTTGGTACCCTCATGGGTCCCAAATGGAGATGGTAGGGATGGAGAGCTCTGAAAGCCTCTCCACAGGACATGTGCCCCACACTAAACTGCAATGGAGAGAGTAAAGTGGGTGTTAAATGTGACTTAGAGGACCTTGCCACATATCCTTACAAGGAATCCATATTTCATCTTGGAGTAAGACTGTAGGGAGCTTTGGTGTCCATAGCAACTTCAGGGGAAACTGATTTATTTACCATCAAAATAGCACTTAGTCATGGTGACCTCCCCCCACCCCAAAACCATGCCACTACTGATTAGAAAAAAAATCAGGCGCATACAGACATGCAAAAATCTGGGATGCTGAAGGACTCAAGGCATGTGGAGAGAAAGGTGCAGTGTGGGCAGAGGGTTCTGGGGCAGCAGGACAGGGAAAAACAAAACACAGATGGGAGCCCGTGCTGAGAGGGATAAAAGAGAATTGATGAGAACAGGACAGGGTCACCTGGAGCAGCTGTGGCCTACTGGGTGTGGAGCTGGGCTGGGTGATTTGTGTTGTGAATCAAAGACCATTCCTTGCCTGAATATTCCTTGATATGGCCACACAGGGCCAGCATCACCATCTGGCGTGTGCCGCCCCAGGAAGGACAGACACTGCTCCTTCCAGGCCATATGAGCTTTGCCATNGCAGATGTCTCCCTGGGGGGAGGATTGGTTGTGGAAGAGATAAGGAAAAACTGCCCACTTAACAGGAGGCAACTGCCATACAGATGGCAAATAGAATATATCTTGCTTTTCAATCTCGGACAGCCATCCTGTGTGGCAGCAGGCTGGATGCAGCTATCCAAGGCACTGGCTGCTCCCAGGGACTGACAGAAATGGTGATGAAATCATGCAGCTGGGATTGTTTTTCTCATGTGAATGCTGTGTGCAGGACCAAGAAGACACCACTTGTCCTCAGGCTGTGGTGTTTTGCATCCTTGCTGGCCTGGAGTAGGACGTTTGGCCATGTCCAACAAATCAGATGTGACCTATAACCTGAAAGATTAAGGAATCCAATGTAGGTTATGGATTTCAGGGGTAGGAATAACAATGCTGCTTCCAGAGTTATTAAAAAAAAGATGTTTAAACCAAAACTAAGAAACCAAACAAAAAACTCCAAACAAACAGACAAAACAATCCCCAACCAACCAAACAAAAAAACAACAAAAAAGCCCCACCAAAAAATAACCAAAGCAAAATGAGTCCAGAAAATGAGCAGAAAGGTGCACAGGACACTTGAGGCAATGACAGACACACACCTAGTTATGACTTCACTTTAACCCCAGGGGTAGCAAATCCCAGGCACCTGTCTCTGTGTCTGATAGATGGGAATTAACTTCCCAGCAGGACAGGCTGGCATTTCCCTTTGAATAAAAGGAAGCAGGTTCAGGAGGGAGGAGCAGCTCTGTGTGTCAGCCTCTGAGGGACCAGAGAGGAAAGCTGTGGTTAAAATACACCTTCCTAGACCAGGTATAGAAAAACAGGAGATAGTAATCAAATCATCATGGAAAAGGAGGATTTTATGGATTTCCAAGCTTGGATGATGTCATGCATTTAAAAGACCATAACATTTAAGAGGATTTTTTAGATTCTTTTTGGTAAAAAGTGCTACACCCTAGCAGAACCAACTGACATTTTCACATTAAATGTATACATATGCATATACTTGTACATATATTTTCACTCATAATCTGAAATGGCAAAGCTTGCCCAGGGACATTAATAGGGACAGTCACTAATTTACTGGAGTGAAGACAGGCTTGTAAAGGGCCATTTCAATTTCAAAAAGTTCTTTCTTTTGGAAAACCAAAAATTAACCTAAAATTGTTTTGTTTTTTTAAACTGTTTTCTACATAGAAACGACTATGACTTGCAGTTTTCTTTCCGTCAAATCCATTCTAAAAGAAACAATAACTTTAAAGGACACTGAGATCCAGAACAACACACTTTCCCTGTCCTCAAATTATGTTTTTCAACCTGTCTATCAAGAAAAAAATTAAACTGTTTTTAATTTCCCCACCTGAAGGAAATCATTCGGGATTGACAGCAACCAAACACATTAACCATTGTTAGAACTCAAATCTAGGTGGAGTTTAATGACATTTTAATCCTACCTCCCTAACCATTGTTGGATTTTACATGCACTTTAAAGACAGAAAATTCAGTACAATTTGTATCAATCATTCCAGTGCCATAGTAAACATAAGGGGAAAAAGAGTGTCACAAATACTTCTAAGAAGCAAAGAATTAAAACAAAATTATTTTTTAAATTATTCATCGGTTTACAGGATTTTGATTTAGGCAAATGATTGTCCTCTTTTAAGGGTTTACCAAGATTATTCCCTAAGAGTTATTAATCTCTCCTGTATTTAAAGACCATTAATTCCTTAGCTGTTTAAGGTATGATTCCTCACAAAATTTCCTAATTAACTCCTGCACACACTATTACTTTTCATTTATCACACTTGAAGCTAATTAACTTGCATGTTTGTTAAGGCCCTTGGAAGAACTACCTATTTGAAAGAATTGGGGGTTTTTATCAATGAATCAGATGAGACAAAATGAGAACTCAATGAATGTTCTGCTTCAGGTTTTTATTTCTATTACCTCATGGTGAACAGCAGTACTGAATAACTGAATGTAAAATTGAAATCACAACTTGGCCTTCAAGCAGCAGCAACTTATTATTTTAAGTAATACCTCCTAGGACTACGCATAGATTAAAAAAAAAATGAAAGAAAAAAAAGTTGGGTCAATCCAGAACAGTTTCTTCTAATTAAAATGCTTTGATTTACTGAATAAAGGTTTTAATGGGTTTTATTTTTTTTTACACGAAAATGGTTGTTTCAAGAAGAAAAGTCAATCTTTCATGCATTGGCCAAATGTGTCCCAAGCAAAAAAAATTTTTTCAAAAGAACTGAAAATTAATATTTGAATTTACATTACAAGGCAATAATTTGATAGTTATTAACAAAAGAAAAGAGCTCTTCCTTTTTCTGTCACCTTTTATTAAAATTAAGAGGACTTCATTTATTTTACTTTTATATATATATTTTTTTCCAATTCCTTTGAATGTTTTGTTGGTAAGTTCAACTCTTAAAATTCACTTTAATTTTTATTTTCACTATCAGAATTATTTTTTTCTTAAAATTTGCCCTCATTTGATTTAAAAATGAACCCAAGGTTTTGCACAAAACAACCAGCTTTTGTTGTTGTAAAACTTGTTTTTGTCTATCCTAGGTACAGAGAAAAGGTTAAAGACACAAATTATAAAATGTCCGCGAGCACAATAAAAAGAGAAAAAACAACATCTGCATTGTCCTTTCAATGTTCTCTTTAGAAATCACTTCTTGGAACTTTGGATTTTTGAGTCAGGATTGGAACACCTGACCCTGAGTGGCAGCAGAGTGGAGAGCAGCAATCAGCAGCAGTCGGTGTACCCTGCTGCTCTGCAAGGACAATTCTCATCTTCCTCCAGAAGCTCAGGGAAAAGATTTCTGCTGAGAAGAACTCTTCCCAAGTTTTATTTAAAATACCATGCCTAACCATCTCTCTGACAGCACTTTCACTTTTCATCTGAATTTCTAGGTCAGACTTACAGACAGAAGAGAGATTCTCCACAGTTTCCTTTGGTTCCAGCTGCAGATCAGCGTGTCTGAGCGCCTGCTGTTTGTTTGCCCGTGGGAGCAGCTTCAAGCGCGTGCAGCACCAGCCAGAAACCCTGTCAATCCTCCAGCTGATTTCCAGAGCAAGGCTCTCAGCTGCAGCCCGGCCTTATCTGCATGCACAAAAAGGCCAAAGCAGCACACAGAGCCTTCCAAGTGCCAGCATTATTCAGGGCTGTGTCTCTGCAGTGCTGGCAGCGTGGGAGATAAGCTCCCAGCAGTGCCTGTCCAGGGGTTGTGCCAGGGTAGGAGGTGTGCTGTGGGGCACAGCCTGAGCCCAGGATGCTGACACCATTTCAAAAGCACTGTGCTGAGCTCATGGACACAGCAGTAATGTCAGACAGGCCTGAGGAGCTAGACAAAGAGGAAAAAACAGACATGGCAACTCTAGCTACCAGAGCAACCCAGAAGTGGCAGAAAATCACTTCTCCCCCTCACTACTTGATGGTATTTAAAAGATGTGTCTCAGAACCACATTGATTCATTGATGAAGCATGAAGAAGAATTTTTTCTTTCCCCAGAGGACAGAACTTCACTATATATGCAGCTGCTAAAGGGAATACAAGTCTAGAACAGCAGCAGAGCAGCCTAGGGTTTCTTTCTCCAGCAGCAGTTTCTCTGATTTGTGCAGTCTTCATAAAACTTGTGCTACTATTAAAAAAATTATCAATCATATTTAAAAACCCAAACACAAACAAACTGAAAAAGATAAGCAGCACTGGGTAATCTCATGTTTCTGTCATGCATCCATATTCGACTTCCACAAGAAGTGGAAGAAGTCTCTCAAGAAATCAATTCACTTTTCATCATATACAGTGAATTTTGAGTTCTCCTGGAAATAGGTCAGTGGCATAAATGTTGAATGTTTAATTCAACATTGTTGAATGTTTAACTTCTGTCCCAATGAATAGCAGCTGCTTAAAATGCAAACTGGATTCATTAACAGACTAATATTTCTTGTGCAAAAATCATCTATACAACTTCTGCCCCTCTTCCAAGAACTGATTACGTGGATATGTGCAAGACTTTCTTAGAAAACCCTTAGAAAAGGGTTTCAAGGAATCTCCTGCTCTTTCAGGAAACAAAAGGTACATGAGTTGTAATTGCTTCATTCTGAATTGTTCAGTCAGTTGTTTAAAATATTACATGCAAACCTTTCTGTTAATTAATTATAATTAGGTACTTTTTTCTTAGTCTCTAATTTAATCAGATTTTCAATAGACAGTACCTCCTGCATAAATATTACACTTATCTTTTTAGTGTCATTTTAGCTTTCTTAGCACAGCCTCACCAGACAAAGAAGAAATCATTATCTTCACAACCATCTCAAGAGAAGCCCATTTCCCACAGGAATTCATCATCAGAGCCTCCAGCTTTGACCAAGGCAATCATGACCCGGTAAAAAGGGGTTCCACAGGCACTTGTGGGTGTGAATATTTGACAAGGCAGGGCTGCCCTGGGAAGTGACAGGGTCACTCATGTCACAGCAGCAGGGCTGTCCCCTGAGGACACTGAACACTCATTGAGGGAGCACAAACCCCTCCTGGGCAGCGGCCAGGGAAGCCTGAGGAGCTGGAGCTGGATTTTCAGAGGGAAGGAGCTGCTTTCCCCTCTGAGCTGTGGAGACTTCCCCAGCTTCCATGGCAGCTGCCCAGCAGCTCTGCAGGACAATTACAGAGACAAAGGGTGGATGCACGAGTGCAGGCTCTGAGAAATGGCATTTGAAGTGGAACTTTGGTAATAAGAGTCATAAAGTTTGTACTCCATGGCTAATTTTATTACTTTGCTAGTGAGAGTCATTGAAAAACATATTTCAGAAGTGACTTTTATGAGAAATTTTATGTGAAAATGGAGATTAATTTTGAAGCTAATATTGTGGTGCTAACTTTGTGATGTTGGAGCAAAAAGAAGAATTCCAGCTTTTCCATGTTGACTTACAGTGATGCAGTCTTTCTGGAGGCATGACACTTTAGGAAGACTTGAAGTTGTCTGAGGCTTATTGGTATTACTTCAATTGCATTTGGGATTTATTTAATATTCTTGAGGGGACATGGAGTGAGAGAAAAAGGGTTGAGCATGCAGCACCCAGTCAGGTTCTAAAGGTTTTTTTTTTAAGCCTTTTGCCACAATCTGTTGGACTGGAAACTCATTTCACATTTTCAAAGAAATGTTTATTCTTCCATGGGCCTTTGAATTGGGTACTGTGTCTTTATGGAAAACATTAAATGGTTAGGGATTGTTTTAAAATCTGATTCGCCAACAGTGGCACTATCATGAGATCAGGAAATAGTTTAGCTGTGTTTTGTAAGTCTTTGCAACATGACTAGTGGCACAAATATTTATGCACTCCACCTGAAGAACAGAGAAGGGGACATGAGTAAAATACAGTGGCAGAAACAGCAACACTCAGGTCCATCAGGGATTTGTGACCTACTGGGCACGCTGTTTATTACCAGTGATTTAGTCATCTCTGCCAGTGACAAACTCATTTACTGACCTCACAGTGATACTGTGAAAAATATTCCATGCTTTCTTGTTTCAGAGAAATTTCTGGAGCTCCACATGAATGCTTTGAATCTGTATCTAAATAATTTACTGATGAAAAAGTTTTATCAGAAGGCAAAGAAATAGAGGAGGTTCCCTTCTCTGACCCAGTGTCACGGATAATGCAGGGACAGAGAGAGCTGTATGATTTCTACATTGCCACATGGAAAAAGAACTAGCTCAGGAATCTTCCATCAGGTGTGACAAGATTGTGAACTACACAGATATAATGCAGTTTAATCTTTATTAATTTCCCTCCTCAAACTCTCAGTGAAGGGGGAAATCAAACAAGACCTCTTACAGCAGGAAGAAGACAACACCAAGGGCATCAGGGTCTGACCAACCTTGACTTTATGTAATGGCATTGGCTCACTGCATGGAGGAAGAAGTTTATGTTTTCTACTTTGGCCCTAAAAGCCCCAGCCCTGTGAGCCCTTAGACTGGCTATATTTCAATTTGGATAGAAGAGGCTACTATGGTAACCCTCTTTGTGTTGCTAGGGCAACCATTTAATAACAATTAGTTCCTTTAAAAGTAATTCACCTTTAATAGAGCATTAGAGATTACACCCAACTCTCCCAAAAGGTGTGAAGGAAGGAGTCACACTACCATTCATAACAATTAATAAAACAACCTTTTTTCCTTTTGTTTGGGGTTTTTTAAACAAGGAAGCATAATTGCTCCTTTTGCCACATGTATTTATGCAACTTGCATCCCATGTACCGTCTCCACAATATTTTTGTGCTTGGAAAAGATACACTTGACATAAAATGTTAAAAGGGCTGCACTAATTCAGATCTCTCAAATGGTCTTCGTGTCCTCACGGCATTCTGCTCTCCCACCCTTTGGTATGGGGAATCTTCAGGCCCATGGCTTAACTGGGCACTTGAAGCAACTTTCAAAGTCAGGAACATTTTAATTTAGGTCTCCAAGCTGCAGAGCTGAGCTGTGAACTTCACAATGTGGGAAATGTCACTCTGTATATACTCAGTTAAATGACAATTCAACAGTTGTGAAATTTGAGTCTGAATCCATACTCGCTCCCTCATTTATCCGGCAGGAATACAGCTTTTAGAGAGAATATTCTCTAATCACCTCATTGCTCATCAGGGGTTGGAAGTGAGGGGTGAGAAAACCCTCCCACTCATGACATTTTACTGTTGGTCACCTCAGTTTAGTGGCTAATATTCAACACACTTATAACCCTGAACTTTCTCCTTAGTGTTCTGGGGCATCTGTATTTCCCTTTAAAAAACCACCTGAGCTGCCATGGAGAGCCTCTCCTGATAAGCAGAGTGATTCACCACAAAGCTGAAAAGTGGTTTGGTACTGCCCTTCCCGTAGTGTCCAGAAGATTTTGTGTGCAAGGTGGTTAAAACATCCCTTGTTTTCATGAGTGAAGCTCAGTCCCCACTCTGGGGCTTTGATACCTGCAGGGACTCAAGGTTTTCACAGTGGCCTGACATTTTGTTTCAGCTAATCCTAAATCCTATGGAGAATATCAGATTAAAATTTCATCTGCTCTGTGATTTGAGGTTCTGTTTGTCTGGTGTGACCTCAGATGATACTCTGGGCTGCATGAGAGTGCTTAGAAGCAACATTTCTCCCTCCTCTCCCCTACTCATCCACATTCAGACCTCAGCCAAGGAGATGAAAGTGTTTATCTGTTGTCCCTTCGTGCAGCCACCTGAGGAGGGAGATGATGAGAAATGGGAAACCCTCTGAAACCACTATCCCCATGGCTCAGATTAGCTGGGGGAGTGCAGAGAAAAGAAATTACAACAGTGTAAAGGAAATAAGACTGAAAGGAGAAGCACAGCTGAGTCACAACTATTTCTCTGATGTGTTCAAACACTCTGCTGAGCCCTTCCCACCAAAAAGGTAAAAGACTCCCAACCCCCACAAGCTGAAATGGATAAAAAAATGCATAACTCTGTCCTTGTTACAACTGACACAATTGGCCTTGCAGTCTGATTTTTCATTCCTGTAGCTATTATTGAAGACATTCTGTTGAAATGTAACCAAAAAGAAAAGTGAAAGTGCAACAATTTTCTAATCACCATCAATTTCTCTGGCCTTTCATCTCTTATAAAATATTGGGTAACATCTGGCAAAGAACCCTTTTTTCCCTCCCCTCTGTCACTACTTTTAAAGTGGCACTGATGAATCTATCTGGCTGAGGGCTGTAAAAAGAAAGCAGATGGCACACTTATCACCCAGAATCCAATCCCACAAACTTGTCCTTTACAAGCATCTCTGGTGAGGAAGCAACTTGCTAATGATAGCAATTAGCATCATGGAAATACCAAAAAGGCCAGAACCTTGCAGAAAGTATTTCTAATAAACTCTGGGATTGATGCTTCTGATGCCAACCAGGCAGTTAAAACCCATTAGTGTCTAATGTTAATTCATCACAACTCACCAGGTCCCATGGGGCTTTACTTTGGTGCAACAGTAGCTTGCCATTAAATGCTAAATCAAGGAGAAAAAAGTAGAGATCTCTGATTTTTGTAGCAGTACAGGAGTCTCAGATTTTTGTTTATTAGTCTTCTTCTATAGGGCATTCAACATCAAGCTGTCCTCTGTGTGTTGTGGTTTGGTGAAAGTCACTCTTTCTCCTTTGAAGTAACTTTTTCCACCAAAGGAGGGGAGGAGCAGTTCACAACAATTTGGCAGGATGAACGTTGTGCACAGAAACAAACTTCAGTATTGCTTTAGCCTGTAGTTTTATTCTGTAATTGGACTCATTCTTGAGAAGGATTCAATGATAGGAACAGAGATTCCTGGTTAAGAGCAGGACAGGGCTTTGAGGGAGCAGCAGTTTGCAGAAGACTAATTTGGGAGTCCTTGCTGCAACCTATGTAAATGGAGCACTTTTCCTCAACTTGATGCATAAATGCTACTGATACAGAAAATAAATTTAGAGGATGCAACCTTGCAACTAAATTGAATTATAAACCAAATTTTAGCTTTGTACAGCCCACAAAGATATTTTTCATCACAACACTGGTAAACTGTAAACATCTCTCTTTTTCAGCATGTGTCTCAGCCTAAATGACTTTTCCCCTTGCAGGTAATGTGGAAAGAAGCAAAACTCGGTCTTCTTTTGACAAATGACCCTGGGTTTTGCTCTATCATTTCTCAGTAGGATAAATCTAGAAAATCAAAATTATAGACTGTCTCAAATTCTTAGCAATTTGAAAGGTGCAGGGCCTTAACAATCTTCAAGGAGAATACCAGTTTATTGCTGAGAACTCATCTTCCATTTAAAAATTAATAAAAGTTTAGATCTATGCAGCTTTATTATACAGAAAAAACACAAATTCCACAACACTTGGTAGAAAAAAAATTGTCCACTAAAATCAAAGCAAATCAGGGAAATCTGTTGTGAATTCAACCATGTTGCACTCCAAATGTTCGTGTTAGAATTTGCATCTGCATGTTACTTTTGCAGTAATTTAGAGGCTTCACAGACTCATTTTAACCTGAAAATGTGGTGGGTTTTTTTTGTGAAGGTGGATATCTTATTGTTTCATGGTTCCTCACTTTTAAAAGTGAGCCTAAGAGAAAATGAATGCCCAGCCACAAAGTAATGAGCAGATAAATGTACACACACATATATTTCCCATTTCTCTTGAGCGGTCCAGGTCTTGGCGCAGACCAGCAGCGTGTGGTGAGATTAAAGCAGAATCTCATCTGTTCTCCTGGCAGACATTGATCAGCACCCACAGCGCTCCTGGGATGAGCGAGTGCCTGCGCAGATCAACCAGGAACTGCAGCGGAATTTCTGTCTGATCCCTCTGGCCAGAAAGGTGCTACATCAGTGAGACAGCATCTCACACTGTCAGACTGGTTCAGAAGATCAATAGGAGACCTCTGTTTACAGGGCAGTCAATCTGTTACCTTTTATAAGCAGTAAATTCCCTTAGCAAAGCGTGAAGGACAGGAATACAACAGAAATTCATTTGCTTTGATCACAGCTAGATCTTGACATTTAGTTTCTGTTTTGAGGATAACTCTGAATGGTTTGATGTTTTCCCCCTCCTGAGCTATAATATTAATAAGGCACTGTAAGTATAAGAACAGAAGTCATTCTAACTTGAAAAATATGAAACTCTAGGCATGTGCCCAAACATCTTCTTAAGCCATGCTTGATGCAGCTTTGGTCTTGTTCATTGTCTGGTTGGATGATCTCTTTGTGATGAAGAATCTAAAGTCTGCTCTCACTTTTCTCAGTAAAAGGAATCTGACCATGGAGGTTTAGTAGTGCAGATTGTGGGAATCTCATACAGCACAAGCATGAACAGTAAAACTCAGAAAACTTACAGCAGCTTGTTATCAGCATGTATTGGTGATGTGTTTCAAAATAATGAAGTAAGTTGACTTTCACATATTGCTTGGTTGATTAGCCCATTGTTTTTCATCACGTGCTGTCAGACTATGGTTTTGAATAGATTTAGTCACATATATAAAATAAAAAATACATGCAAAAAAATCCCAGACAGTGTTTGTCCCATCTGTCTGCTGCAGTCTCAGCTCATCTTTCTGCTTTGATTCCAAGAACATCTGGTAGAAAGTGATTGTCAGCAGCTTGTGAAGTAAATAACACCAAAAACATTGGAAACGATCACAAGATAATATAGATGAAAATGGCTGATTGAACAACTACAGTAAAAATGGATGGGAGGAAGAGCTGTGAAGCCATTGAACTATAAAAAGGAAGAAAACAAATATTAGGTTTGCAGGTGTTCCAAGTCCAAGATGAATAAGTTCTGAGAACAGTTTCTTTTTCCATCTCTGAGTACTGTGCTGGCACACCAGAGACAGCAGATATTAAAGCAATCTACTTTCCAGATTTGTTGAGCTGCCTTATTTCAAGATCAAGTCCTGAAGTCAGAACTGAATGAGACCAACTGAGGAAAACATTGGATACTGTCAGAAAACATTTTGTCTTGTTCCCTGTTGTTCCAGGAAGAGATATATAGAATTATAACCCCAAGCCTACTTTGCCTCTGTTTCCTGGTAAATCTTGCTCTATTTAACAGGAAAAAAAAAAAGTGTACCGAGTGAAAGAGGTAAGAGGTAACAAAAAGAGATCAATGAGGAAAGGAAAATTTCCAGGCATAAGAAAATAAAAAGCTGGTAACAGAGCAATAGAATAAATTACAAGAACATTTCATAAACACAGAAATAAATGGTTTTTATCTTGTGAAGAAGTAACACTGCACATAATGAATTCCAATCAGAATGCAAAACACTTGAGAATGGGTGAGAACTAATTTTCTAAGTGACTTCCTTGTCCCCAATGTTCTTTTTTATTCGGTTTATTCTTGCAGCAGAGGTTCTGCTGCCACATTAAAGTATAGATCAGCTGTAGTCAAACAGCAGAGTTTGTATGGGAGTGGATTCACTTTTATTTTGCCTGCTTTTTGGTCTTCTGTTATGAAAATTAGTTTTCCTACTTCATATATTTTCTGGTTCACTTACTGTATTGCTAAAATATTCTTGCTACCTTGTTTGGTTCTTTTTTTTATCCCCCAATATTCCCCTCCTCTGTTATTTCATGTAAAAATCCATGGCCAAATCCTATTACTCCCATTATTCTGCACATTCAATTTCCTGCTTGCACTACCATTTCCATGATACAAATTGTTGTTATTGCTAAATGAAAACAAAACATCTTTATCAGGTTGAACTGTCTAATAACAACAGTGTTTAGCAATTTTTACTGCTTGCTCTCAAAGGGTTAAGGGCTGCAATATTGCTGTGGCCTCCTGTTCCACCAGATGGGAAGGGATATATTCTTTCCCTTCACCTCTCTAACATTAAAAAGAAGAAACAAAAAAATAACCAAAAAAAAAAGAAAAAAAAGAAAAAAAAGAAAAAAAACCAACCCAAAAAAACCCTTTAAAAATATAAAATTTTGACTTGCTGCCATAAGTAATGGACATCATAATGGACTTCCCTCAGAAAGAGCTTTCAAGTATGGGACTTGTACAAATAACATCACAGCACTCACCAGTATTGACTGCCACGTGTCAAGATGTTATTTCACCTGACTCTGGGATGCTCTTTAGGTATATAGAGGGCACTTCTACAGAAATTCCAGTTGCACTTTGGAGACTGCTTTAAACCATTGGCATTGAATCCTTAATTCCTGTGGAGTAGAGTTTTCACATAGCAAAAAAGTATTAATACAGATTGATCCCTCGGTAGGGAGAAAGAGATTTTTATGAAGTGGATCCCAACCTAATTCTCAAGGGAGAAAAACATATGGGTTTTAAAATAGAGAGCAAAAAACCAACAATCTAACAAACAAATTGAGCATTACTAAATGACTGCAGAAAAATTAAATGAAGTACAGGTAACAGTATAATGTGGTTTCACAGTCTAATAGCAATAGTAATATTTAAGTTCATCTTCATAGTTTATTGATTCTTGCATGAACAGTGCAAGTACATTTCTTAGAACTGAGATGAAGTCTTTGATGAGTGTCTTCATAAATACTTGAATTTGCCAGATTTTTTTCAACATGCATGTAACATGGACTTAGAGAAATCAATGGATTTAGAGCTGTACACACTACCTATGGACTAGTATTTATTCATTTAATTGATTTTAAACTAAATGAGAGGCTGATGGAGCAAAGTGGCCTGGTAGCCACCCTCAAATTGTATTTCAAAAGTGCCTTCTCCTGGTTTGCCTCCTGTTTGTCCCAACTCATCTTCCCATGAAGAGAGAATGTTCTTGACTTTCCAAGAAAAAAGTGGTGAAAGAATTAACAAGATGTCAGAAAAGCTTTTTAAGTCTGAAAACTGTGTTTTAAGTATTCTTTTTATTCTGAGGACAAGGAACTTCTATTTCAACCTCCAGCTCAAAAGATTCATATCAAGAATAATAACAGCCACAAAAATAATTTCCTTCCCCAACTCTCTGCTGAGGACAACATCTTAATAAAATTTCTCAGAAGAATATTTTAGCAAGAGAAATTTTACTTCCACACTTGGAATTCAGTTTTACAGATCTATTCACAGTTGTTGACAACAGGTGTCTATGCCATAGCATGTCTGAGAGAATGAGTAGACTAGCTCATTTTTTTTGGCTACTGGAAATGTACATAACCATTATTCCTGTGTATTTTTAATTACTAACTTTGTTAATATAACTGCAATATGATATCTTCTGTCTTTCATAAAACCCTCTGAGGCACTCTGTGTTCCTGGGTCTTTCTCCCTATATAAAGGCATTACAGAGTGTCAGTAAAATTGAAAAGCAAAGCTAAAGTGTGGCTGGACTCCATTTTTTCCCCCTTTAGCTTTATCTTCTGGTATCACTAAAAGGTTCCTGTAAAAAGAAAGGTCTTGATCTAAAGTTGAAGTGTACCTGTGGTTTTGATTCATTCTGACATCTCTGGCAATGACAGCACCACAGCCAGGGACTTTCAGAGAATTTCAGAAGGAATAAAGTATTCCTTGCTGTTCTTGTAGCATCTCAGGTAGGAGGAAAAAAAAAGAAGGTCAGCAATTATTTTAATAAGCTTTATACTCCTGGTAACAAAGGTGAGGAATCATCAGTGGAGGATGTGGTCAAGCTGCCACATAGCTCAGCATCTATCTATCTCAGCATCAGTAAGCACTGCTTACCCTAGTGCTTCCTTAATTTTCTCTGACTGCTTACTTGATGTGGCCAGGAGAAAAAACCCAAAACTACATGTCCTGGTTTGAGGGGAAGTGAGTTTTTTTTCAGGAAGTTGTGGTCACACCAATCAGTGTTCCAGCTTGGATACTGACACTTTCAGTGGCCACTGAGGACAGAGATACACCTCTGAGAACACAAGGGGGTTAAAAGCACGAATTCCCAGGAGACTT
>VXBC01000201.1:1029690-1055173 GCA_013399945.1 Ploceus nigricollis | reverse complement strand
GTCCATGGACAGTGGTGAGAGCACTGGACATGGAAGGAGGGTGTCACCATGGTGGACCTTTTCTCTGGGCGGAGCCATGGGTGACGAGGAAACACGGAGGGTTCAACTGTGTTTCCTGAGGGGGTCTATGGTGCAAGAGAGACTCCTCTCTCCCCTGATGGATGGAGAATTGGTTTTTGGGTGATGATGGCTGGATTGGTAACCCAAAGTGCTGTCTGAGAGTGGAAGGGTGGAAACTGGGGGAGGAGGAGAAATGTGCTGGGAGGTTTTCATTCTGCTTTCTGTGTGTGTGTTCTATGCTTTTGTAGTTTAATAAAGTTTTTTTCCTTTTTATCCTTAAGTTTGGGCCTGCTCTGCTCTGTTCCTGGTCACATCTCACAGCAATTGTTGGGAAGGATATATACTCATGGGTGCACTGGCAGTGCGCCAGCGCTCAACCCATGACACTACACAACTGCAAAATCACATGTAAAGCATTGAAAGTATCCTGGCAAAAGCCAGTGTTTCCCACACTCACCCAGACCTGTTGCATCTGATCTTTTAAAGCCAGGTTTAATATCCATGGGACTCTGCAATTTTGAGGGTTTAAAGCTGCTGCCCGATAGATTGCTTCTGGAACAGCTTCCTAAGTAAATAATTTTATGGTCACTGCACACTGCTGGTAGTCTATCATCAGCTGCACCTACAGTCAACTGTTCATAGCTTACTAACAATACACTCAATACATCTTGATATTGGTTATATTAAAGTCATCTACCTGGAGAACCATAGCCTAATATGACAGATCTGTGGAAAAAAATTCAGGGTTCATGCTAGATAAAGGGTGCATGCAAGTATTGAGGATTATTCTAGCAAATAATCATTGCCAAACAAGAAACTAGTTCCAGTGCTGAAAAGGTCACTGGCAAATGAAATGTTCTTTAAAAGATTATGCAATTCTTCATATGGGTTTTAATACCAATTTACTGAGCACTGCCTGCAGGTTCACAGAGCTTTAGATGAGATTTTCAAGTTAGTAATGGATAGAGATCTATGTCACTTCTGCAGCCAGAAACTGCTTGAAGTGGAAAGGAGGAAAGCAACATGAAATGAATACAGTGGGCATTTATCTCCACAGAACCAGTGCTGTCAGCAGAGCCCATCAGAAAGCATTACATTGGGATTGTCCTCAGCATACAAAATAATCAATACAGACCTGACCTTTCCCGTGCCTTGGACGGGCTGTGGTGTTCTGAGGGATGGAGGTAAATAAACAGATGCCCTCAAAAGATGGTAAATGGCTGCCCTCTGTCTCTTCTGAAGGTAAAAAAGAACTTTCCCATTAACATTTCATCTCCTATCACTTGGTAAAGGGTAGAAAAGCAAAGATAGCACATCTTACTTAATTAAGAGTCCAATCTACCAGCGAAATAACTTGCTCAATCCAGAAGTACAGAAAAACTTTGGATTAAGTTGCATGTAATACACAGAAAACTATACTGTACCTCAAGTTAGAAGAGCTGGTTGCATTTTAAAACAACTTATATGTTAAAAAGAAAAAAAATGTTCTTGGGTTTTAATTAAAAGTATTTAAAAGGTCATTTACAGAACTTCTTGCAGAGACTGTAAATGAAACTTTAGAATTTAAATGAGAAGCTTTTTATTCCTTGTTGTAAATAAGAATATCCTTACTGGCTATAAACTTGCTTTTTCAGGGTATGGTTTGAGCCTCAAGCTCTTTATCTATGCAGGTTAATCATATATTAGATTCTTGGAAATACATTTATTTAATTATAAAGTAAATTAATGCTGGGCCTCAAAATCCCCTCCTGTTTACAGTGTTTCTCTTAAAACATTTTATTATTGCTGAAACAGATTCTCCTGTGCACTAAACATTAGTTTTATTATATTTATATAATCCATAATTTTCATTCCCTACTGCGTTTTCTCCATTCACACCCAGCTGGCTTTTCCCTAGTTAGTGTCATGGATTTGCATGCTCTAGTCTCAAATTTCATTGTTTTTTTGCTATCTTCTGTTAGTTCTGTGTTCCAAGATGTTTGAATTCACTTCATTAACATTTTTCTTAAAAGAATAAAAATCTGCCTCTCACGCTTTCCTTAGAAATGCAAGTCTAGACATTTAACATTTTAGCAATGTTTCCTTCCATCAATAAATTCCCTCTGACACCTGGCAGAAGCTTTACACTCTTTCTCCTTGACCTATTGTTACTCATGTGCTTCAAAAATATCTAATTATTTATTTAAGATGTATTAATATCTTCTTTTTGTCCTTCCTCCTAAGCTCTTTCTGCAGTTGTTCCCTGGTCACGCCTTCACTTTCCTTCCTCCCCAGGATTTGTGCTCCAGTGATTGGGGCTGCACAGTCTGGCACGGTGGCTCCACAGGGGAGTCAGCACAGGCTGAAATATGAATATTTCTGCAGTGCTGAGCATTTTCCCTGCCTGTGTCTCTGCACGACAGGCATTGGAGCCTGCAGCTTTAGTTTTGACTTTGCAGAATATATTTAAACAGAGATCTGGTACACAAAATTTCTGAATGCCCACTTTTCTACCAGGGGCTTCAAAGTCACTCCTGGCACAGCTGCAAACCTGGCACTGGGACAGGGGTTGGGGATGTCCAGATAATAAATATGGAAATGTTGCCTTTGGAGCCATGCATCCCACCAGCACCTGCTGGGTTCCCAGTCCTCCAAGGAGCCATGTGACTACAGACTTCCAAATCCTAATTTTGCATTTCCAGTCCTTAACTCTAAGCCTGCAGGTAAAACTTGCAGAATGCCAGATGGCTGGGGATCCTCACTGCGGTTCATATTCTCTGCTTTTTGCCTCGTGATTGCTGGACCAGCACACACTGATCTTTCTTTCTCCTTCTATTGATTGTAGTGCTTCTTGTTTGTTTGATGAAGAGGTGAAAATTACTGAGGAAAGCAATGCTGAATGGTCTTACAATGCTACTAATGCTGGCTTAAAGGTCCCTTCAGACACAAAACTGAGCCTTGATTCCCTTCTTATCAGTCTCTACTAGACAGTAAAGTCTAGGTGTGCAAGGTGTTTTCACACTATTTGTAAAGTAAAACTTGAATCAAAGTTCACAAGCTTAGGGGACACAGCTTTTATCATAAACTGGTTTTTATCATGAGCTAATTAATTATGTATTAATCAATATTGACTTTTATTTTCTGGATTTGTTTTGGAAAAAATCCAAATTTCTCTTTTGAATAATTTTCACATTTTTTTGCACAGCTGGTTGAACTGAAAATATTCCATTACCTACAAAAACAAGTTTACTTTTGTGTAGTCCTCACAATTTTAGAATACAAGTGACTGTGAAACACTTATTAATCTCTTTGCATGATAATTCTGACGGCTGTGAACTATTACTTTATGTACTTTGATGATAAGAAATTAGAGACCAAATTACTTCCTGGAGAACTTGCAGAAGGGCCAAACAGAAGCTATTTTGTGAGAACTTTTGTGAGTGTTTATACAACCACTTGCAGATCAAGCTCTATGGTTTTTTTAATTTTAAGAAGACTGTAGCATTAAAATTAATTTTTTTGTTTTAAAAATTATTATTATTATTTGTTTCATTAGGATAACTCTAGAATGTATTTAACAGTACTTTCATGCTTTCATAAAATGCTTCCAATTATTACAATAAAAAATTAAAACCTATCTCTGCTCTTTTTTGTGGCATTTTGCTCTCATTGTACTACTCTTATGTTGTTGGCAAATTACAGAAATCCTGGAGCAAGACTTCTGTTATCCCTTTATCAAGCTAAACATGCAAAAGCAGCTTAATACTGTGGAAGTCCCCATGTACAATTTCTGTGCCATGGTAGGGGTATCTTTCTATTTGTAGAAACTGTAGAAGGACTCTAGAAAGGCAGTTTAAAGAGTGAACATTTAACTCTGCATGGCTAAAATCCAGGAAGACAGAATCTTCCAAGGTGACAGTCTGTGAGGAGTGGCTGCAGAAGAGATGCTGGTGTTGAGAATGAGATTTTCCCAGTGCTGGAAGACAACCTCAGAGATACAGATGCCACTGGAATCTTAGACAAATATCTGAAAAAAAATCTCAAAAATAACCACAAATCTCCCCTGCTCTTTGTCTTTGGATATGCCCAGAAATTAGTTATTTAGGCATTATGATTGCTGTGTAAGGAATCTTGCAATAAAAATATCTATTTGTGAGGTATTTTCAGTTAGACTGAGCTCTTTTAACTCTATTTTACATCTTTTTTCCTCTCACTTCCACTATTTGTGAGCACTGCACAAATTCCATATGACATTTCAAGAAAATTATGTGAAATGTGTTACACAGGACTAGAAAGGAAGAAGGGACAGTGGGCAGTAATGGAAAGTGACCCTGAAAAAGGTCAAGTACCTATGGGAAATATCTGAGAACAATTTGAAATAACCTTGGACATTTATTCATTCTTAAAATACCCAGGCAGTGAAGCAAAGTGGCCAAACCTGGGGGGGTTGAGAAGCCATGCAGCTCTCTTCTGAAAACACATCTAGCCACCACATTCCACATAAAACAGGTGAGAGCCTCTCGTTGCACACAGGAAAACACATTCCCACCCCAAGGAATTTGAGCACCACTGTTTTCCTCCCCTGCCTTCTCCCTTTTGAGTCACTTTTGTACCCACCTCAGTTGCCATTAATACATTGTGAGTCACATTTCATTCCAAATATAGACTCTTGAGCAATGGATGTGAGATCCTGAAATACTAAGATGACAAACACTTGCTAATGCAGCCTAGATTAGATATTTAATCTTAAAATATTGTTTTTCTCTGTGTTATATGTGAACTGCAGTAGAACAGGACAGAGTTGTGTTTTTGTAATGTATTTTTTTAAATTCCATTTCCCAGTGTTTTCTCTGAATACTGGCTTCCCGCTGGATTTTTCAATATTTTTCTAAACATAACTTTTGACCTTTGCGGCAGTTCTGGACTCATGGCTTTCACATCATACTGAGTCCCTCTCTAGTCCTCTAGGCAAAAATACACTCTGTAATATTTGCCTACTGTCCTGCCACAAAGAGCCTTGGTCATAAGACTCTCAAAGGTGTCAGTCTGCAGTGACCCCTTGACATTTGTTTGTGGCAATCACTAGGGTATATTTCTCTTTAAGTAGTTTTTACTAAAAATCTTCAGCAAGTAGCTCACCTAAGGTGCTGGAGGCACCTACTGACCTGCCAACACCCATCTTTCCTTCCACTCTTTACAGTTTAGCTTTCCATAGATTCACTCCTCTTCCTGATTTCCCCTGTATTCTCCTTTCTCTGTTAACATAATTATTGTCAAGATTTTTCTTTCTCTCATATAAATATTTTCTCTCTTGCCCCATTTTAGCTTGTGCTGGAATCCAGCCCTGGTTCTTCCCCATTGCCTTTTCCCCTTGGTCTTCTTTCTGGACTTAGGACACTCGTGGAATAAATGCCACAAAACATTTACTACACCTTTTCTATCTTTCTTCTCCAGTTAACAATTCTCCTCACATTTAGTGGATTTTCTCACCCCAACCATCAATCTCCCTGTCACTGTCTTTGAGGATCTCCCCACTGCAGCCTGCATTTTACTGGTTACATAAATAGTCCTCTCAGCCTCCTAAGAGGAACCTGACCAAAGGGAGGGCTTTTGCATTGCTTCTGTCTTCCTATTCTAAAACTATTACATTTACCTGTAAAAGCAGATGCTTCTTGACTGCCTTTTGCCCAACTCCTTTAATTGTTCCAATGACCTCACTGTGTAGCTTCCTTGCACTCTTTTTATCTTCCCTTTTTACTGCTTTCACTACTGAGAAAAGCTTCCTGGCATGTTTTACCTCACAAATGCATCTTTGTCTTTTACCTCTGAGACATCCCTTTTCTACACCATTACAGATGCAAGTGATCTATTTCTTGGGTTTGCAATCTAGGTTTAATCTTTAATTTAGAGTGCTTTTTAACACTGACATGTCAGAGCTATTTTTAAATGTGACAGGTTCTTTTTCAATGGTGGTGGTGGGAGCTTGCAGAGCACTGCAAAGATAGAGTTTCATTGTCCCTTTAAGTCCTTAAAGCTTTGCCATCTCACAATTCAGTTGCTGTGGCATCATGTTGTCTGTTCCTGTCAGAGGCACTTTTGTGCTGCCAGTGTGCATGTGGCAGGCTGCTGCTAAGGTCATTTTCCTAGTCCATCACTTTGACTTTCACACTCTGCAATTGCTCTCACCTTCTGGGTTATATCAAAGAGAGTACTTTTTTTTTAATTTTTCAAGCTCTTTGGGTCTTATTGCAGTATCAAGTTGACATTTCCCTCCTGCAGGTGTCTGTGAGGCCACCTTTCATCACACCCATGTTAAATTCTGAACTTCATGCATTCAGGCATCTAGTGACACCTTCACCTATCTTTTATTTCTCACAGACTTCTCTAGAACTCTGGTTATGCCTTTTAAAACCACTGCTTAAGAACCATTCTTCTTTGATGAGGTGCTCACAAAAGCAGGGACTGCTGGGATTTGGGTATATTCTCAGATCAGAAGCCAAGCACGCCCACAAATGTTGCCTCATTATTTTCCTTTACTCCTCTCATCTGTTTCTGTCCATCTGTTTTGTCATAAAGTTTAATTCTCATCTCTCTGAACAGAAAACAGATTTATATGTTCACAGCACCAAACCTACAGCATTTGACACATCAGGATCCTAAACTGTGACTTAAATTCAGAGATGAAGGCTGTAGGATAATGAGAACAAATAAAGGTAGAAGTAATCATTAGAATAATTCTACCAATATTTTACTGATGATGCCAGTATCATCATTTCATGATCATTTCATTATCTTTATTTTTAAATTATTAGTGTAATTTTCACAGTATTTTAGAAATATTGGTGTTGGGGGTTTTGTCACAACAAATTAATCAAGATTAATTTCTGTACATGAATCCTGGCAGAATTTTGCCATCAACTGTTCATGAACATTTTCTCTAAAACAGTCTGTAATATTGTGACACAACACGTGTTAAAAGGACACATTAACATTCCTGCTAACAACGACAAGAGGGAGTTAATCCATATGTTGGCATTCTGTCAGTCAAAAGCAAACTGAAAAATAAATCTGTATTTAAGCAAAAAATAAAGGGAACATTCCTTAATTTTTTTTATTTGTTTGTTTGGCTGTTGTCCTCACCTATGGCTTTCTGTACCTAGTTTGCATAAAAATAAATACCATAGCTCATGGTAGACATGTTGTGGTCTACATGTTAGGAAGGTAAATTAAATTTGCTTCTCTTTTTCTAAAAGCTCTCTTTCTTGTTGCATGGTCTAATATTAGGAAGCAGAAAGAACAACAGGTAACTTTTCTCAAAGCCTTTTGTGGAGATCCATACACCTGCTATGTCATTTTTATACACAGGCACTTTCTCAGCTCAAATATCAGGGGCAGAGGTGTGTTAGGTGACTACAATGCAAAAACATCAGAGCAGAGTTTTTAAAACTAAACTCATCTACTGGTTATATAAAAGGTACTGTACTTTTTTAAAATTTTAATTTTATTTTTAATGTCAGGATTTGAAATTCTAGTTTTTCTGAAATTTCTCTCTTTCTCTCTCTACATGGCTACTGTGTTCTCCTAAACTGAGGTACTGAATTTCAAGTGACACCATCATGTCTTTAGAAGATTTGCTGAATTGAGAACACAGCTTTATTCATGACAAGTTAAGATAATTTTTCCTCTGTGTGCCCTGGTTAACAAGGTACTTTGATAAAATATTCCCCTCATGTATAACGTCAGAGCCCCTAATGTCCCTAACCTCTGAAACAATTTCTAGAGCAGATAATGAAAGTCAGTGCCTGCATGTCATTTGTGCCTTTGAAAATGTCCCCTGAAGCCCAGTGACACAGTGGAGTGCTGTTCTGATACTGAGTGCTTAGAAGACCAGTCAGTTAATGGTTTGACATTTTCTAATCTGGATGCATGAGATAAGTCATAAAAGAAAACACAGTGAGCTCACTATAATGGAAAATATCAAATAATTTTGTCTTTTATCCAACCAGGTGTTGTACAGAGTTGGATTTGGCACTGCATTACTTGGGTAACTTTGGGAAGTGCTGTCTGTTTCACCTGAATTTGTATATGTATATATGAGGGTTCTAACTAATGAATGTCTCTGCTAACTCCATTGTGCTAACTTAGTCACACTGTTTGAGCATCTGTACTTCCTAACGGTCAAAAAAATAGGGTACAGCCATTGCCTCGGAAAAAACCTGATGATATTAGCTTGACCCCTTCTGGCTTGCATAAAAAAATATATATTATAATTTATAAAAAAAATGTATCTATCTTTCTGCATGAATTCTTTGCAGGCCTCTTTGGATCTAAGAGTTCCTAGGGAGAAACTTTGATTTGCTCTTGATGTAAAGAACAAACTGCTGCAGTTGCCCTTCCCCATTCAGCCTGTGACTCTGTCGGCACTGAGGGCCAGTATTTCAAATGTGACACAGGAAGCTGTAATAAATCCTAAACTGGGAAGTTACAGACAGCTGTGATTGCATGCAAAGTTTCGTCTCAGGCCCCTCAGTCACTGGTAGGAGTTCTTGATAACTTTTAATGTGTCAGGCAGAAGCAACAGCAATTCTGAATCCAGTTCAGTGGCAAATTTCCTGCCGACCTCAGTGAGGACAGATTTTGTCTCTGGGACCTCCCTCTCAGATATCACCACACAAATCTGCTCTATCTGCTTCCCTTGAGAAAGGAGGCCAATCATCTCCTCAGGGATCAGCAATCATAGAGAAGACCTCTAAGGTTACCTCAGTAATTTTATGGAACAGTTACTAATTTACCTCTTTCTGTTGGACTCCTGATATGAGGGCAAACAAGATCCATGCCACTTGTTGGGTGGAAGGCAAGAACTTGTTTGTGTTGTGGCTATTATTACGGGTAGTTTTTGACTGATATAAACAAGAATGCAATAGACAACAGATAGAGAAGTAACAAACAATACAGCCCTCTAATGGTAAAAGTGAATGCTAATGTTTCAAAGAATAAGTAACAATTGTATGAGAGAATTTTTTTTATAAATCACAAAAAAAGTACTGCCCATAATCCTTTATCTGGTACTATGGAGATCAACTGGACTAAAGTAAAGAAGAGGTTAAATCCAAGGAGCAGGTGATGATGAATCCCAAAGAACTGCAAAAACATGTGACCCTGGCCTTGAAAGGCAGCAGAGCTGAAAGGGACAGGAGAAACAGGAAGGATGCAATGCTTGCTCTGTGACTGCTTTCCATAACCACAGAGCTCACAAACTTGCACTGTGCTTTGGGGGTTCCTTTGCCTGTTTCAAAAATCAGTCATTCCACTGGGAACATTCATCTTTCCTAAGCTAAACCAGGATGTGACTTCAACCTGAATCCTACTTTTGAGTGCTGAGGAATGAGCCTAGAGCTGCTTTTGTCACTGACTGTACTTATGATAATGCCCTACAGTTTCCAAGGCAGTGATCCTGTGGTGCAATTAAAGCAGCAACTGAAATGAATGGATTTTGTTCTCTTCATAAATGCAAGAAAACACAGTTGAGTTCTGTTAATTAAAATAGGAGATAGTTGGTCACAGGTGGGAGAGGTTTTGGGCTCTGTTCTTCACCCAAATCTCTGAGCTGTTTGTTTCTAATGCATGCTCAGTTTTTCCCTTGTGAATAGTCCAAGGGTGAACAGAAGATGTGTGAGGAACTGGCTGAAGATATTTACTAATAAAGTTGTTTATGTTGAATTATTTCTGTTGCTATGTGGGGGGAAGCCCTCAGGTTTAGGAATATATTTCTCTCTGCAAAGTTTTCTGCTTGGTTTCTGTTTCATGCCTTTTGCAAGGGACTATCCCTAAAAGAAGGACTGCAGTCAGTAATGGAGTCCTGGCTTGCTAACAATTAAAGCTGAGAGCCTCATCACTATCGCAAAAACTGTTCTGTTCTAATGCCTCTATAGCAGTCTCTACGAGTCTGACAGGATGATAGGAAACATAGACCATTTCCCCTCTTTCCTCATATTAATGAATGAGGAGTTTAATGTAATTTCTGTTTAAATCCAGACCTTCTACCAGCAAGCTTACAGCTGTGTTGGAGCTGGCCAACACAGGCTCAGTGTATCACAGAAAGATTACATAAAAACCCCTTTTCTCTTCTCCTGGCAGCTATGGCATTCACATTTTACATCATAAAAATAAGGCCTTCTTCTCCCTTGTCTTTGTAGAAGAGAGCCCTGACCCCTCGCTGATATAACTGGGTGCTATTACTGTGAAGGTAAATCCATGAATAAAAGGCTAAACTCTGCTCTTACAGCAATCATTAAATAGAGATGTTTCCAATTTGGACAGTTTTAATACATTCCTACTTTCAGCTGAAGGTATAAATTACTTTCTATATGGTATAAAGTGCTCAAGGCTGATGTATCTTCTAGAATATTTGTTTAGGCTTCTCTTTGCATCGAGGTGAACCCTGATTATTCTGGGTGCTGCTACAATTAGAACTGCACATAGAATCTCATAAGCATTACAGAAGCTCTATATTTAAACCTTAACAAGACCTATAGGTTTCTATAGGAGACAATAGTTTTTGACTGGTTTGCACCTTTTCTAAAATGGGAAGAGACAGCAGATACTAATACCAGTTTAATCAGAAGTAACTCCACTAATAAATCCATTAAAATCACATCAATGGCAATTTAGTGCATTTTGCCACTACTCTGAGTTTGAAATAGAAGACAGTCAGGTTTCTGCAGATCACTTCCCATTAATATTATTTTTTTCACATTGTAATTCAAAAGAAATCCAGGTCAAATAGATCATATTTATTCAAGTGAGTGATACTAACAGTGACACAGTAGACATGGAACTTGTCAACTTTGTCACAGTATGTCCCATACCATACATGCATATGGTTACAGGACAAGGGAGAATGGCTTCAAACTGGCAGAGAGTAGTTATTTGTGAGAATTTCTTTACTGTGAGGGTGGTGAGGCACTGGAACAGCTTGTCCAGAGCAGCTGTGGATGACCCATCCCTGACAGAGTGCAAGGCCAGGCTGGCTGAGGCTCTAAGCAATCTGTTCTGGTGGAAGGTGTCCCTGCCCATGGCAGAGGGTTGGAACTGGGTGATCTTTAAGGCTCCTTCCAACCAAAACAATTCTATGGTTCTGTGATTCCATTTCTTACACTCCTGCTGTTTCCTTTGCTACAGAGCAAGATGTTGGGAAATATGAGGGTTTACATGAAATGAAAATAATTTTTCATTTTTCATTCATTATTTTTATGCAAATAATTCCTTAGCTGTTTATCTTTGAACTGCCAGATGGGATGTGACAAAATAAAATACCTAAGGAAATAGTAATGTAAGATTTAAATTATATATCCAGGTCCTACCATTGACAGTCTAAGTAAACTTCTTTCTTAGCTTAGTAGGATAAAACTGATTAGTCTTAATTGAATTGCCAGCAGATACAGTCTCTCTAATTGATCTCCTGTGTAACAAGATATTTCTCTGAATGAAATTATCTCCTGTGTGTGCAAACATATTTAATAGGAGTAACTGAGCTCACTGAAATTCTTAATGGTTTGAAATTCAGATGGAATGAATGGTTCGAAATTCAGATGGTTGGAAATTTTTAATGGTTTGAAATTCAGATGGAATTCAGACACCAATGGAACTTTGAGGCAGTCCTTTTACAAGCATATGAGGACAGGTGGATACTTACTAGATCTGAACCAAAGATTTCTCATATCCAGCAAAATAATGGATGCTACAAGAGAAAAAATTCCTCCATCTAAGGAAGACAGCCGAGACCCTAAAATAGTACCTGCAAAAGGGTTCACTAGAATTAATACACACAAGAAGAGGCCAAATCCCAAACCAGCCCTCTGCTATTTATCACTTTAGGTTTCCCTGTCATCGGGATGTCACAGACTCATGGTTGTGAACCCAGGTCCATGTGAATGAGCATTTTTCTCACCATCAGTTCACGTCTGTTGAATGAAGAGGGAGTCTGATCCAAATCTAAGAGGGTGGAAAAGAAAAGGAAAGATGTTTAATTGAGCCTGAGGCATCTATCCTCACTCTGTGAGAAAAAAAACATGCCAGAGAAAAAGCAACAAGGAGAACCTGGGGAACTACAGGCTGGTGAATCTAATATCAGTTTTTGGTAAGATTTTGGAGTAAATTCTTGTGTAAAGTATTTGCAGGCACATGAAAGACAAGAAGTGATTGGGAGCAGCCAGGATGCATTTAGCAATAGAAAGCACAGCTGATCAACTTGATTTGTTTTCCATGAGGAGATGACTTGATCCATGCACAAGCAGACACAGCAACAGATGTTGTTTACCCTGACTCCAGGAAGAGTGTCAGCTTGGTGTTCCATGATGCTAAACTGGAGAACCATATTTTGGATGGAGTATAAAGTGGAAAACTGTTGGATTTTTTTTTTTCTGGCCTAAAAGGCTGATGGTCAAAGGTTTAAAGTCCAACTGGCAGATGGGTACCAGGGGCACCTCTTGGTGTTTGGCACTGATATTATTTAAAATCTTCATTAATTACTGGCAGTATAAAATACCCACCCAATGGGCTGCCAAACAAAAGCATATTGGGAGAGTGGTTGATATGCTGGATTTTAGGGCTGCCATTCTGAGGGCCCTTCATAGCCTGGAGATGTGGGTCAACAGGAGTCTTGATAATTTCAACAAGGACAAATGAAAGTCCTGCAATAACCACATAGACTAGAGTAAACTGGAGACTGGACAGTGAAATAGAAACCATGAAGGAAAGGACTTGGGAGCTTTGGGGAACAACAAACTGAACATTAATCACCAGCATGCTCCTGTGGTGCCAGAAACTGCAAACTGGATTTTAGTACTGGGATCAGAGACAGCAAGTGGAGGAAGAGATTATCCCTTTCCTGTTCCCATAGCATACTTTTTGTGCAACACCTTATGCTGGTTAAAAGCTGCAGGAGTATTAAAAAAATGTTACCTAGATGAAAAAAAATTAGTGTTTTTACAATCTAATGGCCCAACAGAAAATGTACCTTTAATGTGAACATTTTTCTCCTTCATAAGATCTCTTTATTTTGGGGGATCTTTATGTTTTACAGGGAGGAGACTACTTATGAGAGAGTCTAACAAACAAGGAAAAATGTGATTCTTCACAGAACTTTAGAAAATAGGTCATAAGGCTTGTGTGTTCACACAGAAATTCAGGAAATTTGCAAAAGCTTTGGTGCATCTGCTGTTCTGATGGGTGTCTGAGCAAGGAAACAAAAGCCTCCTCTGATAGAAAAGGTTCTCAGCATGAACATGAAAGGAGACAGGAAAGGTGCCAAAATAAACCCCAGTTTTCTGTACTTCATGTCTTCCAATGCTATAAGGAAATGGCTCATTTCAGAGTTTGAATCTCTCTAAGAAAAGCAGTATATCCATTACCTGCATCATGATCAGCTCCCGGATCTCTGGATTGCATTTGCTGTTTAGGAAAGTCAGTGGCAAGGTTCATCAGTACTCCTGCCATGGTCAGAGTCCCTCTTACAGTGAGTAACAATAGTATTTTTTCCAATACTATTTTCCCAGAATAGTGTCTCAATGGCTGATTTCAGATGTGCCTGCTCCCAAGCAAATTTTGCATCTTTCTTTCATCTGTCTGATTTTTCACTCCCTGGACTGCTAGTCTACACTGGGTGCATGTTGAAATGACTTTGTTTTTTCTACCATAATGTGTACCTCCAATTCTAAGGCCAAAAAAAAAAATTACTCTCAACTCTTTCTGCTCTGACTGTGCTGCATTTGCCAGAAATGTTTTGGTATTAGAGAAGACACCCAATAGGACAAACATAGGTTGGCCTAGCCTTGTGTAATTTTAAATTTTCAAGCAAAGATTCTGCTCATTAATAGCTCCCTTCAAAGCTGTGCAGAGCTTTATGGTCTTGGTGCACTAAGTCAATGTTTGCAGGTACCTCTCTCTTTGCATTGAGTCTAGAGGAGGAATTAAAACTCATGTCTGATGAATTCCAATTTGACCAGAAGAAATACAGATTATCAGAAATAAAGAATAGATAGATTATCAGAAAGAAAAAAAGAAAGCTGTAAAAAAAATTCTAGCAGAATAGATGGGCTGAACAGAAATTATATTTATTAAGCCAGTAGCCTCCAAACAGTTCCGTATATTATTCCTGCTCCCAATGTGTTTATTAAGATGATTCTTCTGAAATGAAAATCATTAAAATTGATATTAGAAAAACCAGCAGCTCAGAATAATAACCAGCAGCTAAGCTACTGGGTTCTGAATAAGGATTTCTAATTCTCCTTAAGCTCTTCTCAAATTCCTCTTAATGTGGCCAAAGACATCCACAAATTGGAAAGGCTTCAGCCTGCAGAATATGGCTTATGTGCTTCGTGAGAGAAAGAGCCAGCACAGCTCCACAAAGGCTCCTCACGGCTCTCCCAGCAGAGTCTGAAGTGATCAGACAGTGGCTTCTCAGACAATCTTATCTTTAATGGGTAAATCCAATATTAGTTCATCACCCTGCTCAGAGTGTTTGTGGATCCTCTGGCAGCTGTATTGCTCAAAAAGCCCAGGGTTTTTGTTACAAAGTGGATTTCTACTGGAACCACATATAAGAATAGCTGTAGTATTTGGAATGAGAAAAATTATTTTCTCACATACACAAAATAAAAACAGTGGTTTCTACAGAACACTGGGGTTAGTGAGTGTCATGGTTGAGCAGAGCAGCACAGGATATGTTGCATTTTGGAGGTCTCTAACTGACCTTGCAGAGAGTTGTTTCAGTTCAACAACTGCGCAGCTCTATTGCCAAGAGAGCTATTGTGCTGCTATTGTTATACAATTTAATTTTTCAGCCCAGATAAGGAATTATCTAGTAATGAACCCTGTTACACAGATATGGTCATTTATATTATAAATGGTGACAATAATTTCTGTCTGTGAGGCACTTGTACATCATGCAAGGTATTGCAGTCTCACAGGATTAAACATATTCTCTGTTCCAAATCACTGGCCAAAATAATTTATGACATGGGGCTCCTTTTGGCTCTATTCAGCTCCTTCAGAACCCTTCATCTGTTCAGAAGACTTTGGCATGTTTTCTTCTGTGCTCTTCCCTCCTAGTTTTCCTAATTTTTACTTTTATTTTGCATCAATTATTTCAATATAATGAAAAAGAGATGACGAAAACCAATTGGTGTGAAGAAAAGACATCTAATGATTTTCATGGAACAGAGCAATTGTAGTTCAGGTTCTTTTTCTGTGCAAATGTTCTGTCATCAGATACCACCCTGAACTGCCACCTACTGCCGGGTGTGTTTGTGCTTTGTTTTAAAGCGTTCATTGTGGAAAAGGTAATTTTTCACACAAGGCCTTGATCCTGCTGAGGGTTGTCTTGACAATGAGTTATCCAAAATTCTCCACAGGGCAGGAAGCTAAACCCTGTGCCAACAAAAGGAAAATGAGGAGAGTTATCATTTGTACTCCCACAGTTTAAAAGGAAAACTCATGTGCTTCAAGGTAAAGGCAAAATTGAATCAGAGGAGGAAGCACAACTCACTCAGGTCGGCAATTTTAACCACACGTAACCAGTGTGAGATCTTGCACCTGCAGAGGCCTTGAAACAATAGCTCAGGGTGGGATTAACCACTGCACTTATCTCTGCTTAAAAGTACATAAACAGAGTACAAACACGTTTTCAGCTGCAACCCCCTCCCCTGAATTCCTCTGACAAGGGATGCAGCTCCCTGTAGCCCGAGGCTTAGCTCCAATGCAGCCCAGCTGCAAAATCTGGGGATGAATTTCAGAGCGAGGTTTCATTGTGAGAAAGGGATCTAGGGAAGCCTCACAGTCACACAAAGTAAAAAAGCTAAAACTGTGAACTCACAGCAGCTTGAGGGTCTAAGAGGATAAACACCAGCATGGAGACTTGGTGTGTAAAACCATGAAAGAAACAGCAGGGAGCCATAAGACAGTAAAATAACAATATCAAGGCTTGGTGCCCCTGCCCTGCCCACTGCCTGACCTGCAAATTCTCAGGGGCTTCTTACTACAAACTGCAAGCACATGAATTGTTTAGACTAAAAGTCTGGTAAGTGTAGCTGTTCCTTGCATGTATTAGCTAGCAAAATACTTCTTTGGTTTTTCAAGTAATCTGTGAAGCAGTTGAATAAATGCTAAAGGCTGCCTGAATAAAATGATCCAGGGAGAGTTAAAACAGCAATATTGAAAAGAGCTTTGTCAATTTTACTTTGTTTTTCCATTTGGAAAATCACTATCAGCTTCTGTGTACTACACTAAGCTCTGACTGATTAGATGGGAATATAAACCAACAGAGAAAAAAATATAAATCAACTCTATCAACTAAAATACTTTACTATAGTAAATTGCTTGGTTTTACTTCCTACACTATGTAAAAGAAACCCCTTAAACTGGCAACTCCTCTTCCACCACATTTGCAGGCTTCTGTATTTCCGACGTATTCTTTGTTGTTCTTATCTGAACCTAAAATTCTTAAACTTGATATAGAGTTCATGGATAGGAATAAAAAGTCTAACATGGAAGTTTATATTTGATAGAGAAATAGGAGAAATATAAATGAGATGATACCTACAAAGGTGTTCATCCAACCAGTGAAGAGAAATATGTGAATTGGTCTGTCTTTGAATTTCTCTTTGAAAATCTAATGAAATTGTGCAAAAAATAAAATTATTTTCTGCACAATTTCTGTCTTTCTTTAATTCAAGGAATTGTGAGTTGAAGAAAGACAAATCTTAACCACTAGAAGCCCTTCAGAAAGATGGCAGCTAAGCTCTGTGGAATTTATTTAACATTCCAACTATTTTTATTATAAAAGTATTTATTTTATTTATCTTTTTGCTTAGATAGAAGAAATATGACAGAGGTAGATAGAGGTCGGAGACAAGACATCTTATTTCGATGAATATTTAGAAAGTTCTTAGGCTGTATTGTGGAAGACAAGTGAAAAGGCTACCCCATAAAATGAATGTGCAGTGTGTAAAATGTAGAATATCAAGTGTCTTCAGCTTAACGTAGGAGAATATAAGATGGAGTGGATGTGTCTTAGGGTAAAATTATGCACTGTCTGCTCTGAGAGCAAGCAATGGGAATGGAAATATTGAAATGTAATAATGCCTCTATTGAAAAATCAGATGAGAGGAAACCTGTCTAGGGCTGTTTTGTTCTCAGGTCTTTATGTGGCTTGACATTTCTAGCCAGATTAGCAGGCAGCAGCTGCACCATCTTGGGAGCTACACTAACAAAGGCTGCTCTCCTGTAGAGCTGAGCCATCAGGACAAGCTTCTGAACATTTCTGGCATGAAACAGAGACCTTTGCTAGGACCCTTCTACAGCCTGGATGGAGAAGAAAGAAGCTGACACCATGCAGGCTCCTTTCAAACAGGTTTGAAATACTCTGTGCCCTCCCTTGTTGGGCCCTCACACTGTAAACAATACACCCACATCTTTGATTTTAACACCTCTGATACACCAGGCATGGTTGGAACATCCCTGGCTCTGTTCTACACCTCACCTCAACACCTTTTCTTTCCTTTTTCACATCTTCCCCGTGCCCAGGAGCCTTTACAATTCTGCCTAAGGATTGTGGTGAAGCCTCTGCATGTGTGAGAGCTGGGCAGAAGGGAAATGCATCTTTGTGAACTCTGTGATGAAAAGGTGCCTGGCAGTTTAACTCTCCTGTGATTTCATTCAACTCCCAGCAAAAGGCATGCCATGGGGTGGATGTGGGGTCTGACAAAACCACTTTGATCATCATACAATGGATAAAATATAGGTACAGAAACAGGCAGAGACTTCATGGGAGAATCACCTTACTCAGAAGCCCATGAGAGCATAGCAGCCTCTGGCTTTGACAGTCCCACCTGTCCGTGTAGGGTCTGACAAGATTTACAGGAAGCTCTTTATATTTGGCTGATGCCCAGCAGTAAATTCAGCGCATTTCTTCTGTTTGCAGTTAAGGTAACCCAACCCTACAGAGAGCAGCCAAGAAAACCCTTAAATGATCTTTGTGAATACCCTCTGACTGTTACAATGTGATTTTCAGTGCTAAAAAACCCACTCTAGTCCTACAAAGACTGTCCTTTTTACAGTACTCCAGTGCTTTAGGGTTTATATACTTTAAACCAAACATTTCTGAATTAGGAGCCTTTTAGAAGTGCATGGAGAAATGCATTTTAGTTCTGTTCCTAGGTTTGGGTCTTTCTATTCCTCCACAAAAATAACTGGTGAATTACATGAGCAAACTGTCCCTTGCATCCCAAGAAATCCAGTTCAGGCTGTCTCACAAAGATAAAGGTACCAACACAACAGCATTCACACATCTCTTGCAAAGAAGACACAATTATGTAATTTTGGAATTTAAAGTAAAACTGGAATAAGATAATAAGTTTGCTTCCCTTAGAAATGATTTTAGGGATTCTGTAGCAAAAACTGAATATGAAGTTGTAGCAGTTTTTTCACCAGTATAATATTCTGCATCACTCTTTATTGTCAGATGAGTATTTTGTACAAATTTCTCTGTCCGGACAGTGTGATATCCTGAGACTGTTTCAAGATTCTTTGCTGTCGTATTTTTAAATAGATATGTGCAGAGAAAACACTTTTTGAAAACTATATGCTCCAAGTATAAAATCAATGTTTTCCTTGATTGCATGTCTACCCAGAAGAAAAGTTCTAGTTCATTTACAGGCTATTAGATTCAAACCAGAAATGACCAGATGAAATTTAGTGAGTCAGAAGAAGTAGTAAGTCAGACTAGATAACACTTATGGTTTAAAATCTATTAAATTGTTTAGAAAGGAAAGAGAAAAAAAAAAAAAACCCAAACTAGTAATCCATATAGATATGAAGCACAATGTTTCGTTTTTCTGAAGGGAAAGAGTGACAGCTCAAGCCTAGAAATACACCTTTCCCTCAGACATCTGTTTGGTTTATCAAACTAGCAGTACAATTGTACATATTTTCAAAGGCCAAGAACTGGAGCTGAAAATTTGGGCACTGATTCATCAAGATACCTAAGAATTAACTCAGTCTTAAAATTGCTCTAATCAAAGACAAAGTTCCTGGTGCTACTGCCTGGTTTTAGAAAGCAAATATAGCACTAATGAAAAGGTGCCAGAATTAAACATATGAGAGCTGTCATCTCTTTCTGTGGAGCAAAAAAAATGACATAAGAAGAAGAAGAAAAGCAAGCTTTTTTGGGCCTTTCTTGCCCACCCCATCCTCATCACCCCTACCCCCATGTGTTTAAACTTAATTTAATTCCTGATGCACTGTTTGAAGTTCTCAGTGGCAATTTTAGTTCACACCAACAATGGTAGTGCTGTATTGAACAAATTCTGACTAATAATGGAAAAGGCAGTTTGTCATTCTAGCCAGTCCTCTTGACCAGCCTGCTCCCTGAAGAGTTCAGTATCCTTTTTTCCTCTTCTTGTCCCAGATTCATTGCTTGGGCTTGTTTTCCAAGGTTCCCACATTAGCAACACCTCAGCACGATGTCTGCTAGGTTTTTCTCTCTCTCAGAACAAGTCAGGACACTTGTCTGACTGACAGGTTTAATTATGAGTAGCTGGAGCATGATGCAATCAAATACACAAAGGTGACAAAGAGAAATGAGATCTGGGGTGGATTATTGGAGACCTTTAGCACTCTCATAAGCTTCCAAAGGTGCTAGGCTGTGAAAAAAGGGGTTTTTGGTAGAAAATTTTCAGAAGAGTCATGGTTTCTTAACCAGGGAACAGTTTTAATAAATAATAATGAGTAGCTTAACTGAGACCCCAAATTTTATTCCGCAACAATTCCCTGCCTTTGGCATTGATAAGCTTCTCATCAGTACCAAGAATTAACGTGTCTTTAATGCAACACTGAAAACCAAAATTCTTCTTCGTGTTATGATAAGGAAAAGAACTTTGGTGGGGGTTGGTTTGGAATGTTTTTTTTTTTCAGGGTTTTTTTGTTTTACAGCATCCTACTATACTGAATAAGAATTCTGCAGCTTCCTGCAAGCTCTTACCTGAATTTGATGAAGACATGCACTGTCATGAGTTATCCTGCACCCACAGGACAGGACAGGGAATCACCCCACTTCCCACATGGGACACAGGGAAGCTGTCCTGAATTACAATCCCTACCCCAGAACACTGCAGAATTTCTACAGCCTCCTCAGATAGCAGGATTCAGGGACAGCTGGAGATAGAAATGGGAGACACATGCAATTTTTCTCTCCCAGCTTTCTGTCTCTGACTGTGCCTGGAAATGCATTAGGAAGAACATGGCATCAAAGCAAGGAGTGAGCAGTTATTCCTGAATGTTGGCCATGTTTGGAGAAATGAATAGTTACAGGATTTAGATTAATTTGTCTAACGTTTGAACAGGCTAATAATTTCTATACCCATGATGTTTTAGAGAAAAAGTTCCAAAATTGCCAATTCACCACTGAAAAAACACTTGCCCGTGAATAAGCTTTGAAATTTAATTTTTACTATTATGAATAATTTTGTGTCAGCAACCAATTTTATTATCTCACTAATTTCCCCTTCTTTCTGATCATTTAGGATTATGAGGAATATTACAAGCCTACAAAGACTCTTGAGTGAAAATATCAATTGCAAGCCATTTATTTACATTTGCAATAGCTTTTCAAAACTTCAGTAATTGAATTGAAATTCAATAATGCTGTATTAACTAAAGCCCTTTTATTGCTTGCTTGTTAGCTGTTACAGAGAATCTGACAGATCTGTGGTGCATGACAAAAATGTTGATTTTTCCCCAATGTTTTATACTTGTATATCAGAAAGTATTCCTGGTTTATTATAAAGTCTGCCAGTTTTCCTACTGTGAAAATCAGATTTACTGAGATGTATTTTTGTGAAATCACTCTTAAAAACTAGCTTAACTTTCTCTGTTTTTTTATCAAAGCTTATTAAAGCTGAATGCTTTAATAAACAATTTTAACAGTTATTTTCAATTGTATAAGTTGGTTCTGAAGATCTCTTCTGCCAATCTTCCCTTTTCTAAAAGGTTCTCAGATTTTTACCTGAATGCAGGACTCTGTTTTAAACCTCTTCATAGTGAAAACTGCGGTATAACATCAAAATTTAATTTTTTCACTTTTTCCCCTTCCCTTTTCCACCTGGATAATTTTCTGTTTTAGCTGATTCTCTGTTTCGCTCTCTGCTTTGATGTATTTTGAAAAATTCCTATTAAGTTTTTCTGCCTTCAGCAGGTTTCTTATCAAGGACATTACTGATGTGCCTCCTTGCCATTCTGTGTGTCATGTGCTGCTTTCTGTTCTTTTATTTACATTTCTAATTTGGACAAAAGAGGGAACACAAATACTTATTTTTCATCGGAATCCACCATTGCCTGGCAGTAGGACAAAGGGAATACACTTCACTAGACTTTTGGAAGGAATCCCTTCATAGCAAAATAGGGAGGTTTGGGAGACAGTTCTTTGAAGAAAAAGTAGCTTTTGGGGACAGCTGCTACCCTGAAATGGTACAACTCCACTCACAGTGCTTCCACACACTGAGAAATAGAATTGGTTTTAAACTGTAGGTATAACCTTTGAGTACTGATATTATATACTGCAGGAATTACGAGCTGCTGAGTGACATTTGCCTAAAATGTCACCTTCTAAACTCCTGAATTAGAGCTGAATCCTTAAAGAAAGCAGTTAAAACTCTCCATTAAACTGACAGTCACACTGTTTACTAAATTTCCTAGGCATTTTTTGTGGGTGGATTTTTTGCAGATATTTTGGGGGAAAGTATGAATTAGTCAAGCGGTGGTAGTCACTGAAACAACTTCACCTGAGCACAGCAGCAATAGAAGGAACAGACCTACAAGCAGGGGAGAAGGTTTGTCTTGACTCTTCAGGCTTACCACAGCAGACACTGCATGGCTCCTGTCCAACATGCTCATGGTCTTTTCAGTTTATTTTCATTGCTGAATCTTCCCCTTTCCAGTTTAATTTCTTTTCCCTTTCGTATTTGTACTCATCCACAGTGCTGGACCAAGACCACAGAACCAAGCCAAGTGAGAAATCCCGTCATCCACCTCCAGGGCTTTGTGAAATTCCACTTTTTTCAGCTTCCAACATCATGTAATCTGTATCTAATAAAATGGCAGCATAGCACTTGGTATTTCTAAAACATTTGTAAGCACTTTATTCAATTTATAAAATATATTCAAACTTAGCTGTATGTGGAATTGATAGAAATTGAAGCACTTGACATTTTCGATCACTTGGTGCAGATTATTTTATTGCATTGGGTTTTTTCCCATTTCAAAACCAGAAAATAATTACGTGCACTTTTTTTTCTCACAGTTATACAAAACTCTTCAAATGTGTGTTCTCAGGAGTTCACCAGCTGCTATGAAGAAAATTAACCCTACCCCAGGCGAAAATACTCTGTAAAATTCCACCCACCCCCCTTTATTTTATGGCATTGGACAGCGTGGGACCTGATGTTAAGTGATCAAGAAGGTGCAATTAGGGTTACAGGGAGTTCACAAAGGTCACCTGCTGTTCTTCTGACCAGCTGGGCTCTGACACTTTCTACAATATCTGACAAATCAATTTTCAAACAATAAGTCCCACATTTAGGGAAACACCTGAAAAAGTTTTGCAAAGTGATCTGCAGGTGACTAGACCTGCTGATAGATTCGGAGCCTTTGAAGAACAGTTGGAGTCAGATTCTCCTCTGGTGCATTTTCATTTTGCAGTCACAGAAGGTTCTTCCTACAGTTGAGCCTGTATGGGACACAGTAAAATTGTTTTTCTATTCTACATGGGCCAAATAATTCCATTTCAGCAAGGAAGTTGTCTGCAACAGTACCCAACCCTTGAAGTTGCAAGGCCTGTTACTAATTTAAAGCATTTTGGTTTCATCTCTTTTCTATGCTTACTTACTTTTGTATAATGGCTCTTTCGTTAATATATTAATATAAACTTAGTTCTTGAATCTTCATCCAAACTCACAGTGGTTGACTGCCTTAAATCCAAAATGAGTAGTAGGTTACTGAACACTTAAAACTGCTGCTTTGGTACTGGCACTGCAATGACATCACACACAGATTAACCACTCTTGGCCCTTAGAGAGAGAAAAGATAAAGACAGGAAAAAAATGCAACTGTAATAAAGAAAGATACAATCAGTAGCCTTATGCATAAGAAGAAGCTTGACCCATGTGATACAGCAACTGTAAAATTTTTAAGAATATGGAAGAGAAATTAGATTTACCTCTTTCTGGAGGAGAATTCTGAAGAGCATAAACACAAGTAATGCTGTAAGCTGAGGTGACTGCTAAATAACATGGGAATATAAATTATTGTCCCAATAAAACAGAAGCAAACATACATTCAAACAGGCTTATTTTTCAGAATATAAACTTTAGCATAAATTACAATGGCATTCCTAAAAAAAAACCCCATATACACACAAGAGGATGCATGGGATAATTCCTTTTTTTATTTTCTCATATCCAGTGTATTAATTAAATTTGAATACTAGTTTTAGACTCTTTAATGGGAAGATTTGAAGAGACATCTTGACAATTTAAATTTGAAGTAAGTACAAATGTTTTAGTTCTGAAAAGCAAAGATTTTCAGGACAAGAGTCCTGAATTTCTTCTTCAGGGTGCTTTGAATATATTGGGACTTGTTTATTTTCTCTAGAGGACCTAATTCCTAAACTGCAAAGGAAAAGCAAATGATAAATATTCATCTTCTCTATTATTCATATAAATATTAGCTGAATCTCTGTCCAATTAATATTTTTTAAAATAAATCTTCCCAGAAAGGGCAAGGATCTCTTATTCAAAGATGCAAGTGCAGAGCTTTAAAACTGTGAGATGCAAGTACTGACAGAAGAAGAAACTGGTTAAATCTGAATTTATTACTTGTCTCCTACAACACAGCATAAGTCAAACTTTCCAGAAAACAAGCAGAGAAGAATGCCTTGAGAAAGAAAACTGTGTTTACAAAACGAAATATGGGCTCATGGCTTCTCCTCAAAATGTTGCTAACACTCGCTGCTCTCACTCTTGCCACGCACAGATCCGCACTCAACCTTCCGTATCCGCCTGTAGCCTGGTGGCTGTCCTGGCACCAGCTCCCCCAGACCCTCTCATCATTCTGCTCAGCCTTATGCTTCCCAGCACTGCTGGCAGTGGCCAGCACCACACCAGCTGAGCCCCCAAACTCAGATTTACATGGCACAGGATGAGCTGGGGCTCCTGAGCCCACTCGTGGCAGCTGCTCTGGCATCTGCTCTCCTGAGCGTGGTGCAAGTACTCAGTGCCTCCCATCACCGAGCTGCTTCTAGCCCTGGCTATCCAAATGGTTAATTGCTCCTCTGATTTATCCCAAAAGGAGAGTATTTAGCTTGTCCTTTGGCTTTTCTGAGGTCAGTAACTAGCAGCAATGATGAATATATTCCAGTATAATATAATTGCAGGGAGGCATCCTAGACAACTTTTAAAATATCATCTCTTTTTTCCACAGAAAGTTAATTCAGATACACTGTCAAACTGCTTGCTTTACATCCAAGACTCCTAATAGCAACATCTTGGAACAAACTAAGGAATATCTCAGCAATATTGTCAAGAGGGAAAAACAGATTCACCACTGCTAATTTGGCATTTACTTGCAGCTCACTTTACTTGACAGCTTGAAGAGCCACCAGAAGGAGTTTTCAAGTTTTCTCTTTATCTTATCTTTATCCTTGTTTAATTTATCTATCTATCTATCTATCTATCTATCTACCTATCTTTATATATTTATCTTCCTCTATCTATTTTTTGGTGCTACTGTAAATTATCAGTGTTTCATAGAGTGAATTTGGGGATTTAGGCACTTTGAAATGCCTACAGGGTTAATTGCACATCACCCAAGTAGGAAATAGCCTAGTAATCCTCCGACACTAATTAAACTTTGAAATCTCTCTAGTGATTGGTCCTGTCCTGGTGTCTTATGAACAATAAGGCTTGAAAAAACCCTTGGAAGGTAGATTTCATTACAACTTTTAAATAGTGATTTTTAAAGTGGGCTGCAAAGACATCAAGTTCCTTGTTCAGTGCTGTGCTGTGAGTCAATGAAAAACTCTGAAATGTACCCAAAATGACCCACAGCAGGTTCCTTTCCATTAACTGCCAGGCTGTATTTTCTCAGATATTGAATTATGAGATTCACAAGTCTTCTCTTTTCCGCTATGGAATACAAAGGATCAGTAATTGGAGGTAGGCAAACTTTTTTTATTTTTGTTTTATGAAGCTGTATAATGTTTCATAATTAAGAAATTTCTTGATAGGAAACTTCCGGGTCTTATGGTTTTGCAAAGGTTTAGAGCATCATGGAGCATGGGTCTATTCTATTGTTTTAGCTCTTATTTTTGTGGAAAAAAACAAAAAAAAAAAAA
>VXBC01000201.1:1008736-1029661 GCA_013399945.1 Ploceus nigricollis | reverse complement strand
AAAAAAGCACAAACACAAAAAAGGAGGCATTTTTAGCTTGAGCTCTTTTGTTTTGCCTTTACTTTAAAGATCTGGACTGGAAGATGAAAACTGAAATCTTCAGACATGTTCTTTTTTGAAGGTAGCAATTATGAACAAATTGGTTTGAGAAAGGCAGAGAGAATGGCCTTTCATTATAAGGATTTCAGAAGGAGAAACTTCTCCCCAGAAAATTATGTAGGCAATTGTTTATTTCTTTCAGTCATTGTTAATAAAATGGAAGTACTGTTTTACAGAACTGTGGGAGAAGTAATGTCAGAAATCTCTCTTTAGTTGAGACATCAATATAATGTATTCAATTTTTCATTCACATCTCATTCTTTTCTTCCATTAGCATCAGCACTATTTTTAGACCCAGACTGCCATGGTGTGGTGTTTGTGTCTGGGACAGAATTAAATTTTCTTCACAGTAGTTAGTACAGGCTATGTTTTTGGTTTGTGCTGGAAATACTGTTTATGCTACAGAAGTATGGAAAGCTACTGCTGAGCTGGGTTTACCTGGGGTCAGGGCCTTTCCTGCCTCTCCCCCCACAGGGAGCGGGCTGGGGGTGCACAAGAAGATGTGAGGAGGCACAGCAAGGACAGCTGATGCCTACTGACCCAAGGAATATTCCATACCATGCATTGCCATGTTCACCGGGCAGAGCTAGGGAAGGGGGATGTGGGGGCATGCTGGGAGTGATGGAGTTTTTGTTCCCAAGTCACCTTTACCTGAGATGGCACCCTGCTTTCCTGAGGATGGCTGAACTCCTGCCTGCCCATGGGAAATGGGAAGTGAATGCCTTGTTTGGCTTTGCCTGTGTGTGTGGCTTTGCTTTACCTGTTACACTGCCTTCATCTCTGTCCACAAGAGATTTCACTTTTACTCTTCTGATTCTCTCTCCCATCTCACTGAGTGAGAAGCAGTGTCGGGGGTAATTGCCAGGTGGGGTAAACCAATACACTCAGCAAGCACTTCTTGTGAGGGAAAGAGCTGCTACAAAATGAGGTGCAAAGTCTAGAGTGGTCTCAGCAAAGAACTGCACACTCTAGTGCCATAATGGTGATGAAACCCTTTCCCCTCATTCTGATCAAGAAAATAGTGTAAAATGACCTTAGCACTGAAGTTCTTCAGCCTCTTAAGTGATTGTTTCATATCCTTTGATTATATTTGTCAACCAATTTCTGTTACACAATGTAACAAGGAGTAGGAACCTGGTTTTGCACAGCAAACTCAATCTGCCATGCAGCTCCGGTGACTGTGACCTGGAATTCAAAAGCTCTTCATGTGCCTGCCATCTGATATCTCCTGATATTTCCTAGCTGACTGACAGCTTTATCAGACCTCCAACACACTGCTGACTTCCAAGCACTATGAAAAGCACGTTCAACACATCTAGAAACAGCATTAGGATGATTCCCAGGCACATTCTCACTATGCAATACCCTTCCTTGACCACAAGCGTTGTCTGCTGTGATTTGCCAGCCCGCCACTGGGCAAGAAGTGTGTTGGATCAATTAATGCATGCTCAGCATCCTCTCGTAGTATTTTATTACTTTATTATTCACAGGCAGTGAACTTTAGTGAGCAAGTTCAGTCTGTCCCAGGCGATGCATGATGTGTTTCAGTATAACATAGAATCCTACATATTTCCCACATATACTCACTAAGTGTGAAAGACCCTTTAAGGCAAACTTGTGTCGGTATTAAGGAAGTTTAATACATTAAAATAACTCAAACAAAACCCCTGAATTTGCACTGAGAGTTTTAGAAGGAAAAACAGGCTTTTGAGAATTGAATCATTGTTTTTCAAAAGGCTTTAGACACTTAGGAGTTCAAGTCTCCCTGATTTGCAATGAATATTAAGCTTTCACAGGTTGTGGATGATTGTAAAAATTAAGATAAATGTCCCAAATTACTGTGGCGCTTTTATAAAGTTTCCACTAAATCACTGTGCTAAACACTGCTCGCAAATCAGACCAGGATTGTGTTTTACATACTTGCTTCTCGTTGACAACATAAAGATTTCACCTTTCTTTTCACTGCAACAATCATAATGTGTTAGTATAACTTAAAGTATAACTTAAAGGCTCACAGGCTTTTATTTTCATAATCAGCTTATGGTTTAAGGGAATTATAAAGCAGAAAAGTGCTGTTAACAATTCAGTTCACAGAACTACCATAGTTATCCTTTGTGACATTTTAAACCTAGTATTAAATAGTCTAGCCATAATAAAAGAAAGATTATGGATGTTGTAGTGCATGAGTTATTGAGAAAAACTATTCTAGCCAACATAAAATGGAGAGTACTGAAAATCATCCCCTTACTCTACTTCTATCTGTAAAGTCAGCTTAGATCAAATGCGGTGATTTTAAGCTTTGATCAAAGATTTGTTTAAGATACAAATGTTACTGAAATATTAACAGAAGCTCATCTAGTCTTTCAAGTTGGATAACACAGAAAGCATTACAAAGAAAGAGGATTTCACACATTACTCCTGTGCAGCTGTGGGGCAAACAGGGCAGCTCTTCTGCTGATCAGCATCTAGCACAGCATTTAAACTTCTCAGTCATGCTGGTACCCCTGACTGAAATATCAATGGGCTCTAACAGGAAACATCAGGCTTGCCAGTGTTATTAAAGTGGCAAAACAAAACTTCAGCAAACCAGAACTTTCTGATCTCAAAGTTGGGTTACTTATTTGCAGCCAAATCCTAGAACTTTAGTGCATCTTTTCCATGTAATATATAAAATTCACAGCCTTCCTGGGAGAAACTCTGCTACCCAGTAAAGGTAGGAAAGCCTGTACATGGACAGTAACTGCTTGTGCCTCAGTTTACCCATCTGGAAAATTAATATTAGTAACATCTGCTTTCCAGGTCTGATTTTATTTAAGATTTTATAATAGAGGTCTAGATGCAGAGGTTTAAATGAACAATAGCAATTATTACACATTTTCATTTCTGCCATTTATTTAGGTTTTCTAATAGCAGATTCCCAACAAGGGCAAGTAGGCAGAGCAAAACAGAACATTCAAGATGAGCCACACAAAGCCACATAAAAGAGGCAGGTCTGAAATAATAATCTCTAACATACCTAAGGAAAGTCTTAGGCATGGAGTTACTTCTTTTAAGTCAGAACTTTCCAAGCTCAAATTTTTCCCTGCACTGCAATCCCAAAAGTACAGTCCTGCCTGTGCCTCTTGCCTGGCTAACACAGTTGCTACCCTGTGCCCGTGTGGCCACACCACTTTCAGTGTTGGCATCTTCCCTACAGCCTCATGGCACAGGCAACACCAGCACCTGCCCCACTGGGTACCTCAGCTCTGCCAACAAAGTTCAAGTGACACTGAGTTTTCTCCTCTCATATAAACACTTGTGTGAGCCCTTGCTGGAAACTGCATAACAGGGAAATGTTTTTGCCAGATGGCAGAGGATGCTTTGGATCTTGCTGGCGATTTTCCATCAGTATTTATATATTTTTGCCTTTCACCTGAATGGCATGCTTTGGCATACCTAGATAAACACAGGCAGCCTGTGCCCTGCCTCATCCCCACAACCAGCAAGGCGATGTTCTCAAGAGCAAGGCATCAAGTTCCTGCCAGCTTAAGGCCGCAGATCTCTGTCTGACTGAAATGTCAGATACTATATTAAAAAGGCAGCAGATTGTGGTGATAATGAAGTGCTGCAGCCTGTCGCTATGTAACCAACTGCTCTGAACTGACATGTCAGAAGGAACAGCAAGGAAAATGCCCAGAATCCCTGTTTGGATCCCCTTCCCACGCCTACCACCAACTGAACTACTTTAAATATTTACAGATATAAGCCAGCATGTTTCTTTATAAACAAAGCCTAAAATGATAAATAGATAAATATGTTACCCCAGCAAGCCTCCTGTCTAAAATCATCCTCTTGCCTCTCCAGTTTGCCTCAGATTGTGTTCTTCACTCTTCACAGAGAAGCACTGCTTAGGGAATGGGCATTTCTCTGCCCCTTATCTGTCCCCTAAAGAGGCCAACCTCACCCTGCCCCAGCACTGTGTTCAAAAGTACATTGAAAAAGTAAGGTTTTAAAAAGTTTTCCTGCTGACTGGGGATGAGGTGAGAACTGTGGATGCTCTTTCAAAAGGGAGGGGGACACTCTCCGTCCCTCAGCCTGCAGATTTTACCTATTATTGCCTTATTTATACAGTGTTAGCATCACCATCCTCAGCAATGAGTGTAGCTGGATAATAAAACTGACTGCAGCTGGCCCGGGGGAGTCAGGGCAGAAGGAGGGTGATGTACAAGGGAAGGCACAGCCAATGCCTTGCTTTCATGCTGTACAGAGCAGCACAGAGCTCCCACCAAGCCTAATTCCTTCCCTTTCCTCAGCAAACCCACCTACTGTGCCAAGAAGAAAACACTCCCAACCAAACTGCTTCTGCTCCCACGGCAATTTTGCATAAATAAAAAGAACAAAGCAGAGTCCTTATCATGATGCCAGGGATTCACTGTGACTTGCCTGGCAATTTTGATATGAGATGGGTCTTCATCACAGGCCATGTTTGCTGAGGAGAGATTGTGTTTGGAAGAGCACCACGTCAAGAGGTGTCTCTGTGCTCATAGGCCCCACTGCCATTTTTAAAACTCTCTCCTCAGTCAAGCAAACAAACAGCTTGGAGTCACTTTTTCTTTTTCTCCTGCCCACTATGCAGAAATGGGATCCTTGATTATTTTACCAGTTGTGGCTGAATTTTCAGTTCCATAAAATGGTAGGTTTTCCCAACACTATGTAAAGTGATCTGTGCTTTTAAAACCTACAACATTTAAATTAGAAACAGGTTCATTTTCTGCTAAAAGATCTGTTTATCAATACCCTAATTCAGCAGCAAAATATTTTAAACTGGTTTTGGGTGAAAGTAAATTTGTGCTAAAAATACACAGCAGATACATTTTCAAAAGCCATTATCATTATGGAAGTAATTTTGTTGTTTGTGAAAATCGCACCCAAATAGCAGTGGCTGCTAGGCATTAAACTCCAATAAAGAATTTTTTTCTAGATTATATGAATGTAAGCATCACAAGGAGAGTGTCTGGATTTCTGCAGGGTACAACCCCAAAGCTCCAGGTGCCAGATGAAATGAAGGAAACAATGTGATATTATTTGCTGCTACTTGACATGGTACTCCATAGGTAATGGAAAACAGAATTTAAAAAAAAAAGACAAACCAAAACTACTTAAACCCCACAATTCCAGGTACTTCTGAGTGTGTTTGAAAACAAATTGCTCAGGGCATAACTGAAACTGAGTGCACGCAGGAGGTCCAACTACTGTCCCTGTCTTTCTGCTGGTAAGGGCACACAGTGGCAACAGCTGTACTAAAAAGGAGGGGAAAACAGGCATTTCACCAAATTTCTGATTAGCAGTGCATGAAAGCTTCATGGCCTATCACACTTGATCAACCCTATTTACCCTTGTGACATATGCCATCAGTTCTCATTGCTCCTGCCACACAACTCAGAGAAAAATTGGCAGAACTTCTGCATCCAATGCCAGGGCACACCAATATCTTACAAGTGCTGTATTTGCTCCTCTCTCGGCTTAATTTTCTATTCCTCCTTTCACCCACACTCGTGAATGGGCAGAATCCAGACATACCTAAGACAATTATCTGAGAAAACATCTTATTCTTTAGGCTCTGCTTAGCAACAGCTGCCATCAGACCTATTTGGATAGGGTAATATTGCATAAAAAGGAAAGAAAGAGACTGTCAGGGCCAACTCCAGCGCTCTACAGCAGCTTCCAGTGGCACTGTAAAAGGCTGGGTTTTGCTAGAACAGGACAGGGCTTCAGGAGAATGTGTGTGCTTTCTTATAAGAGATAATTACTAAAGACAAGGAATTGTTAGTCCAAAAAAGCTGTGGGATGTCCACTGCTCGAGGTTTTCCAGATGTCTGCCAGGTATATTTTAGGCATGAGGTGCCAATATAAGCCTGATGATTAAATAAGATCCCTTCCAGCCCTATTTTCTATGACTGTATAATTCTGGCATATATTTTAATATATTTTCTGTTCCCTAAGGAAGAGGAAATGCTGCTGTACAGTTCTTTAACAATATTTCGTGGTATATTTTTATTGACAGCAAGATCTCTGGAGTGCAAGATGTCAGGTACACTCACTCAAATATAAATAATAAAATAGGTTTTTTTCTCCTCTATTAATTCCGCTTAGCCCTTTCTTCCCTTCCTGCGGACAGATTCCTGATTAACATAATTGGAGCAGAGAGTTTTGTTTTCCCCTTTTCAGCAGAAAGTTTTGTTGGTTTTTTCCCCCATGGGAATTCAGCACATGAGCTTAACAACACCAGCCTGGTAGATTGAAATGTGCCTTTTACCTTTGTCTTAAGAGAAAACCTAGAGGAAAAACGTGAAAGAAAAACAACTCTAAATGAAAAGTGCAAGGTAACTGCTCCTCCACAGTGGATCGTTGGCAGAATATTGTTAAGGTCTCCCTGCATCAGCAAGGCTGGTAATGAAATAAATTGTCGGGGCCTTCAGACAGTTTGTTGTAATGAGGAGAAGTCTTCTGTGGTCAAGTCTCTTGACTCTACTTGTTTTTATCCATTTACTGGCAGGGTGTGTTTTATAGATGAACCATTATTGGCAGATGGCAGACAAGCACATGTGCACTCAGTTGGACACCCAGGAGCCTCAGTAAATTGTGAGATATTCATAAGACCAAATGAAGCATTGTCTAGGTAAATTTTGGCCATAGGGAAATCTGGTAAAACAACAGCCTCTCACATCCAAAGGTTTGACAAATACTGTGTACATGGGAGCTGATACCTTTATGTTCTCTGTTTTTCTGAGCCTGAGATGTCATTTGCATTGTTAAAATTCCTAGGGGCATTCTGAGTTACCAGAAAAAGAGAAGAAGCCTCATGGATGTATCCACATTTCCACATTTCTCTTTATGCTGAGAAAGGAATAGAATTAATTTTCTAGCTCATAATCAGTAATTCCAACACTACAGTGGGAGAAGGAGCATTTAAATGATTATACAAATGTAATTTCATAAATGCAATTTGTCTTAGATATCAGCTTACACCGTGTGCTTTAATTTCACAAAGTCAGTGTAGTAAGACAGAGGCATCTGTGAATCTTTCCCACTGTGCCCAGGCTCTGCACAGAGACTTTGCTCTTTTCCAGTTCTCAGAAGTGCAGCTCTTATTCTATGCAAGAAAGAGAAGAACATTCCTTGGTGTTTTCAGCATCTCTAGTGCTTCCTCGACTGGCTTGCTGCTCTTGTGGTAAGAGAAAAATTTAACTTATATGGTTAAAAAGTTGTCCATCTCTTCCCTCTACTTTTGAAGCATCCAAAACCAGTGCCAGGGAGGAACATAACAGAGAGTTACAGAAAGATAAAATGGAGAGGTAATCAAACAGATCCAAAGATGGCATGTAAGAGTGAGAAAAAGCTGTTCTCTCTCTGCAGCCAGAACTTTTCTCCTGGGTTTTCTGAGTGGAAAACACAACACTTAGATGCAAACTCTTTTGTGTTGGACAGTGGATGATAATGAGGCCGTTGAGATGGACTTACATCTCATTGACAGTGAGTGTGCAACTTACTGTTTCAGAATGGAAATGAAGAGGGGTTTTTTTGTCTTGAGAGTACAGATGGGCAAACTACAATGAATTGAGTTGGAATTTAGCAGATCCCTAAGGAAAACAACCTGCAAAAGAGGGCAAACTGAGTGGTTTCCAGTAGGCTCAGCCTCTTACTGCCAAGCTTGTATCCAACCCAGACTCAGCAACCTGCTGCAGAAGGAAGAATATCACCTCCACCACCAGGAACATACCAGACTTATACGGTTGAAAGCCCTCAGTCTTCATCTGACAGCCCAATGGTGGCTTTAGAAATCAGAGTTTCTGGTGTTCCAACTTAGTAGTATCCCCAGTAGTTTTTAGGATCAAATTTACCCTCTGGGCATTTCATTTTGGTGCACTGGCACAGGCTGCCCAGAGAAACTGTGGATGCCTCATCCCTGGAAGTGTTTAAGGACAGGTTGGAGGGAGCTCTGAGCAACCTGGAATAGTGAAAGCTGTCCTTGCCCATGACAAGGGAGGGTTGGAACTAGATGACCTCTAGGGTCTTTTCCAACCTAAAGCATTCTATGATTTTATGATCTTTTTATAATATTTCATCTAGAACATTTCTTAAAGAGTAACAGCAATCTCAAGGAAAAATAAGTTTCTGAGAAGTTACACTGAGACTAACACCCACAGTAATATGGAACAATTATACTACCATTTCTTATAAAAACATAAACAAATATCCAAAGAAAGTGTATAAAAAGGGGATTTCTAGTGGAAGTACTGCTAGCAAATTTCTAATCAGTTCTGATTCTTAAAATAACAGAGGGTCAGAACAGCACCACAACAAATTAAGTACATGACAAACATAACAGGGAAAATAAGACAAATCTGATTTATTTCTCTTGATGACATGCATTCTGTACTTGCTAAGTTATTATTTTGTATAATAGCCAATATGACTTTAATTTTCAGGATCTGTGATAACACAAATGTACTTTTTAAAAAATAAAAAGTAGATCCCATTGTTCCCTTGGGACAATTTTAGGCAGGATAACTTCAGCTTGCTTAAATGGGTTCATTGAAATGATAAATTGCAGCATTTATAAAAGCAGCCATTGTACCCAAAGGCAGGCGCTGTCCTTTACTACATTGAAGTATTTTGTAAAAACGTGATGATGGCAGCAGCTCTCTGGCCACAGAGAGCAGGCACAGACTTTCCCAAGCATTTTCCCAGGGAAGGCTGTGAGAGAAGCAGAGAAAAGAGAATCAAAACAATTCTTATCTCATTCGCTGCTCCTGTGTTTGTCCCCCTGTGGAATGTGTTCTGGAGATTGTTTACCCAAGGTGATTACTTGATTGGATTCTGGTGATGGTGTTTGGATTCATTGACCAGTTGGATCCACAGCTGTGTCAGGACTCTCAGCAGAGAGAGTCACAGGTTTTCTAGTTAGTTACTGATAGTTCTTGTTAGTGTAATATAGTGTAATATAAGTATAGTAGAATATAGTATAAGAAGATAATAATAAAGCAATTGATCAGCCTTCTGCAATCATGGAGTCAATGCTAATTACTACCTGGCTGGGGGCCTGCGGCAACACATGATGAACAGTAATCAAATATTATTATAAAAATGATATAAGTTGCATGTTTGTTTATCAAAAAGAGTCTATTTCAGATTCTGCCAGAATCCTGGCAGAAACACTGCTAGAGCCATTTAGGAGCATATAAACAAATTAGTAATTTGGAAGACAAGCTCAGATCAATACATGTTAGATCACTTGGGTCTCTTAAAAAAAATTGGATGGAAGGCACAACAGAGATGGACCTCTTAATGGATTGAAAAGGTGAAAGTGATTAGAGGTAAGATTATTCTGCACTCTGATAAAGATGTGCTCAATGCCTTCCTGACAAGGTGATTACTAGTATGGGATAGTAGAGTATTATACTTCCAGTTATTTCTAGAATATCTGCTAGTATAAGAGTTTGTGCACAGATGTGTGAGCATCTACATGCCAAATATCACCCCACACACACTTTCAATAAGATAAGATGTTGCAGAAAATGTTGGATTCAGTCTACAGATTCCTGGATTGTATTCACTGTGGTACTGTCAGAGAGATGGGTGACCTTGCATCAAACTCTGTTACTTCTCTATGCCTCAGTTTCTTCATTTCCAAAATTATGACAATCATACTTTGTCATGGACTGTATTGAGATCTGCTGATGAAAAATATTTCATGTTAATGGACTGAAAATCACTTACAGCTATTTCTCACTAGTGTGAGTTGGTTAAAATAATCGCCATGAGTTTGATTTCACTGTGTCAGTGCCAGGGTTTTTACCTCCTTCTCAGCACACTGCTTTTCACTGAGCTTATCTTTTCTTTCCTATGGCATTGTGTTACAATTTAGGAGCCTTATCAGATCACAGCACTTGCACAGAGAACACAGAAAGGTTTCATTACCCCAGAGAACTCAGGGATCCATAATGGGAGTTTCCAGTGCATTTGTGTCAGCTACATTTGTACCCTTTAGCATTGCTTTCTCCACAACATTTCCAATATTCCAAACTTTCATGTTTTTCCTAGTGAGTCTCAGAAAGGCAAGGGGAAGGAAGAAAGAAGAGAAACTCTCTCTCTGGGTCTAAGAGCCTGTTCACTGATTCCTTTTCACACTCCCAGTCTAGCAGGCTCTGAACAGCTACCTGCCTGACTGGCCTCATGATCTTCATGCCCACCAAAAGCTTTATTGTAGGATGGTTATTTGGTACCTTTTTAAATGTTTCCATATACCTCTCTCAAAGCAAAAAACCATCTAAATAAGACCTGACAGCCAACATACGCACAGTCTGTAGACACAAAAACATTTTCAAATTCTGCTCCTAACAACACAACAAGGGTCAATAACTTTTGTTATTTGCAAGATATGGAATGGAAAAAGAGTGAGATAAGCATATATGGATAGAATGGACCTTCTTCCCAATACTCAATTTTTCCAAGAAATTAAGATTTAGCAGCTTTTTCACTCCCTCCATTCCATTATTTTACCATACAATCAAAGAAATGGGACATAGATTGGTCTTCTGTTTAGGATGAGACGTGTGGGTTCCTCAGAATGGTTTTTCCTGTATCCACTCTAAGTGCAATGTTGCACGCGTTTGCTGGAAGAAAGAAATAAAGGGCCACAAAAAGAACAAATTACATGCCAGCATTACTGTCTAATGCAAAGGAAGTGTTTTGCAGACATACATGTCTGTGCCAAGAAAGCACTGCAGTGGCAACTTGCGATATTGAATCTAGTTTATTGTTTTTCTTCAAAGAACAGATATTTGAAATATTCAGATACTAGGGAAGAACATGCTTATTTTACCTTGTCTGCAGTCTAGGTTTTGCAGCAAAGGCTCTTCTCAAGAGTTTCTGAGCTTTAGACTTTAACCTGTACCAAGGAGTAAAGGAGGTGAAAACAGAGGTAGAAATGTCAGGACAAATTGTCTGGGATCGTTGGGCAGAGAGCATGGAGATAACATTGGGGAAAAAATGCTTAACTAGTATTAAAGTCAAGGATAATTTATGAATAGCACCAAAATTGTTTTTTCCAAATAAAACTTGCATAATTCAATTCTTTTTCTTCTGTTTCTATGGGCCATTTTATGTGAGGTGAGATGGGACTTCGAAAATCATTTAGTTTGTCCTGAGGCATTTACCTCATAAATAATATACTTCATGGAAAATATTTATATAGTACACAAAAAAAAATCAGGGAGTACTAGGACTGAGGAGACCTTTTCAGTTGTGCTTCCTCCCTTTGTGCAGTTCTGCTCCTACACAGTCCCTTAAGCTTTCATTTCATGCTTACAACTGTTTTTCTCAGCAAGCACCCTTCCTCATACAAAGAAGTCTCAAGTCTCTCTGGGGACTGTGTTTAAGCATTCCTGCCTGAGGTCCAGGCCATCAGCTCAATAGACCATTCCAAATGATCTTGTTTTATGTGTTGCTGCACATCAAGAGCCTTACCAGGGCCATGTGGCGTGACACAGCTGTGCTTTTCCAACTGTTTTAGAGAGAAGGAAAATGAAACTTTTGAAACAGCAAAATAAAATATTGAAATGAAGAAAAAAAGATACTCATCGGTTAAAATCTAAACAAAAGGAGAGTGTCTAGTGAGGCCTCATTGACTCCAGGGTATACTGATGCAAAGGGTTCTGATGGCTAAAACAGCTCAAAAGATTCATTTCATATAGTGCATCCTGCAACACATCGAAGTGTGTTTTTTCTTTCTATAACTGCTTCTTACCAAGGTTTCTCAGCTAGCACGTATCTGCTGCTCAGGGATCACACCTCCTCATATCCCTGAGCAATGCCAGCACAAATTTTTACTGTAGGAGCTCATCTGATATCAGGTCTTCTAGGGGCCAGTTCAAGAAGACATGAAGGAAGAACAGTTTGATTCCCTTTCTCCTTTTATATCTTTAGGATATGACAGTACTTTGTGCAAAATTCCCTGAGTACAGAACCAGCTCCAGCTATAGCTTAACACTTTAGTTCTTTGGCTTTTTTTTACCTTAAGCTTTGACATAATTCTTTTCATGCCTCAGCAGATGTCACTACAATAATTAGAGGCAGCTCCTGGAATGAGCTTCAAGGATAATTGCCTGGGTACTTGTGAAATAAGGGACAAGAAGGGGAAAAGAATATTATCTTCCTGGTTTTGCTAAACATTTTGCTAAACAGAATCAGTAACTTCAAAACTATATTTGTTTACCTGTGCACTTCCACAAAAAGTCATCCTCAGATGTACAGTGAATTTTTATGAAGCTTTTGATTCTTATGTGCATATTAAACAAAAAGGGTATGGGAAACTGTCCTGTACTTGGGTTATGCAACAGGTGAATAGGGAACTGAGCCGAAGGTTTGCTATAGTGTTACAAATTAGCCTCTGTTTCTTCCAGCAATTTCATTCAGGCTCTAGGAAATGTTTCCCTTAACTATAACAGGGAAATATCGTGGGTTAAATTTACATCGCATAGTGGTTTAAATTAAATTCTCAGTGGGGAAGGAATGGTTACTAAGGCAACAGGAGCATGCATTTGATACCTGTTATTCAAGTCTGTAACCTCATGCTCATTACCTATCACATTGTTTTTTAATACTCACTCTAACATGGATGTTGCCAGAACCACCTTACTTCGATCTAAGTTGTAAGACATGAACTAATGTGAAAAGCACTTGCAACTACTATGAGTATATTAAAATACTTCTTGAGAAGTAGAGATCTTTTTATCCAAAGAACAACTTTTACTTCCACGGAATAAAAAAATATCCAAAAAGCATTTGTAAACACAATTCTGAAGGGGTTCTGAACTAGAAAACTGCAGATAATATTGTGATTTCCTGAAAAAACCTGTGAAATTAGTGAAACCGAAATACCCACTACCCCTTAGTAGATACTGAGCATTGACAGGTCAGAACTGCCTGCAGGAGAAGATTAAGAGCATCTGGCTGTAGACGTTGTTGAAGACCATAAACAATATGAAATGTTTGAGATTAAAGTGGAGCACTTGTGTCTCTCTATGTTTTTCTCCCATGTTAGATGAGACTAATACATTCATTATGAGACTGTATTATCAAAATGAGAATGTATATGCTAGTTTTGATCTACGGTAGTTAACAGAGGTCAGGAATATTATGACAAGAACTTGCAAGTAGTAGTACACATTGTACAACACAACAGCACTTCACAAAGCTCTTAGGACACCCTTGTGTAGCCTCCCACAAGATCACAGAATCAAATACACATAGCAATTCATCTCTAAGCTTATTGAAAACTCTCATTCAGAAATTAAATGTCAACATAAATGGATGCTTTAACTTGAACAAAAAATGTACGTACTTTTAAAATGCTTCCTTGAGAGTGAAATTTTTTTCCCTTCATAATCATCAGATTGTGTTATTTCATTTAATTTAGACTTTTAAACCACTCTAATACAAGTATGTGATATTATACAAAATGTACATGACACACATGAACACAGTGTTTTATTTTAATAACGTATAGATTTGACAGTCCAATTAACAATGTCTGTTCATGGAAAGCGTGAGCTTGCCTCGCTGTTCCTTGACACACTACCAGAAAGAAGTTAGGATCAGCTGGATCATCTCAGTTTTCTACTTCAGTAACCTTTCAGAAGGCATGACATTAAGTTAGTCCTTTTGTAAATTAGGCCTCAAATGCCCAATGCTTTTCATAATTTGGAGTTAGGCCTCTAAGTCTATCACATTTCCTCATCCATGGAATTTACACCTTTGCAGCCTCAATGTTCCCAAGTATAACAGAGACATATCTATCATCCATCTAAAAGAATTGTGCTATTGAAGTAAAGGATCTCATTGTCTGCATCTAAATGAGCCTATGAAAGAGGGAGCACTCAGTTACTGATACAGAAGGAAATTACGTGTTCCGAATTACATATTACAGACAAGTACAAAGCACAGATTTGATCTTACATTCATCAATCTGGTTAAAAAAATAAATATATATTCTGCTTAAGCTAAAATCTCACATCATATAATATCCTTGACTTTAGCTGCATGAAATCACAGTGATCTTTATGCTCCCTGTAACATCACATTGGCCTAATCAGAAGAATCATTCAAACAGTTCAAAAAGTCATTGCAGGAAAAGTTATGTACATAGTACGGATTCCAGACTTTTTATTTTTCTTTTATTAAATTCTTATAAATATTCCATTATTCTGTAAAGGCAGCTGTCACACAAAGCATGGGTTTTAGTAGCATTTGAAACTCTAAATCCTTGTTGGGCTCTTTAAATTACTTAGCCCAAACCCCAAAGCCAGGAGAAGGCTTGTAATGCTCTGGAGCTGTAATTCCTCAAGAGAAGCACTCACAGGCACAACAGTCAGGGCCAGGGCTGCCAAAGAGCATTCACAGAAGTTGTGCTTCCCAGATTTACTTTAATGGCTTGTCTTGTACAGTGATGGAAACTTGGGAAGTGGCAGCACAAAATTTCTTGGTAGCTTGTTAACTGGGAGCATTTGAACTCTGATTGCTTGCCAGTGAGTATGACAGTCATCAAAGAAAAACAGAAAGTGAGTGAATACCAAATAACTGTAATCAAGTAAGTGGGGTTCCTCAATCCTATGTGATGTGTGCAGGTTATTATTTGCACTGAAGACTAAAAAGAAATGTGGACAGGGCTCAGCAGAAAGCAATAGCGTGGATTTTCTTGTGTCAGAGAGTAACTGAGTATTTAGAGCCACAGTCCTGCAAAGGCATGACATCTGTGACTTGTCACCTGAACTTCTCACTGTAAACCTGGAAGTCGCTTCAAGAGAAGAGTCCTGGGGCATTTAAAAAAAAAAAAAAAATCTCTTCTTGACATTACTACTGTAAGGAGAACAGGTCACTCTTTAGTTGATCTCTATATTAATTCAGATTATTTTAATTAACTGAAGAAATGATGTCTAAGAAAATAACACCAGGTAGTTATCCCAGGGGCTTGGGATTTTGGGGGTGACAGGTTGGTTTGGTTTTGTTTTGTTTTCATAAAAAGCAGAACAAACAATCTCATGATAGAAAGAGGAGAGCTAATTAAAATCTGGGCAGATAATCTTATTCTTTTTGAAGGGTTGCTTTTTAAAGTGCAACACCACAATTAGATTATTCCACCAAGTTTAATGAAGTGGGTCAGTTAAACCAGTGTCTCTCTGTCTCTTATCTAGTGAAAATCTGAGTGACTTTTGGAAGGAAAAAAGTGCTTAAAACAACTTTTAATAAATATTACCTAATTCTGGAATAAAAATTTGAAATATGTTGATAATATTTTTGATAATTTGAAAATATTTCTTAACATTCTTGCTCAGGAAAAGAGCACCATCTACTGATCATCACTCTGAAATTCCTGTATGATGTTTCCCTTGCGTGTGTTTTATTTGTGTGCAATGTCATAAACTTAACTCCAGAAGTTCTGGATGACTCTTGAACACATGTGAAAGAAAGCTTGTGTTCCCTCAGCCATCAGCTAATACCACTGCGATGTTTCATTGTTTTAGGAGCCAGCAACAGCTTAGCAGCAGGAAGCAAGCTCAGCTTCAGATCCAAGGCACAGAGGGCCCCAGTGAGGATTCTCCCAGCTTTGTCTCACAACCCAGGAGTTGTAGCCAAGGCTGTAGAGTCTGTGGGTGCACTCAGGGCCTTAACTGCAGCAAGAAAGCTTAGCTATAAATAAGTTTTCTTTGCTCATTTTTCTGCACTTTTGATAGGATTTGAGTTCTTAAAAAGCTCTAGTGCTGTTCTGAGAAACAATTTCAGAAAACTGGTGTGCAGGTGATTGCTGTCATCCTATGAGTGATGGGACTATTTCCCCAATGTCTCACACCTGATGTGATTGTGATGATTGTCTCTAAACCAGAATGTGAGGAGCTGAACCAGGAGCTGCATGCACAGCTACAGCTTGAAATGCCAGCTAAATCTGCATGACTGGCACCCATGCCCTCTGTGGGTCTGGCACAGAGTGGAATTCATTTCATATCTATTATCTGCTCATGCAATTATGCCTCTCCATGAGTCACTGGAGAATTATATATTCCTCATACATCACCTACTTCTCATATATTGTCCTTGTCAGGCCACAGCCCAGCAGCTAGAGCTGAAAGGTATCATTACTTAATAATTTCTTGCTTGACTCAGCCTCCAATTTTTGAATTTCTAGTCCCAGAGACATGTATTCATGGGAACATCTCAACTGGCTGGGGGAGGAGTTGTTTCAAGAACATTTCTAGATGTTGTCGCTCCAGGGTAAAAACTTTAAAATCATGACTCATTTGCATTCAAGATACTCCACTACCCTGCCTATAAATAAAATCATCAGTCTTTTGGATTTGAGGGGCTTTTTTTTCATTATACACTGGAACTTATATTGAACAGGTTTCCATTTCTCCTGGCAGGGTAGATGATATTTCTTTATTTTTGTATGCAAAGACTAAAAAATATGTTTTGTCCATTAAAAGAAAAAAGAAAACCTAAAAGATGGATATGGCACAGCCTCTCTGACCTGCACCAGCATCTGACTGACCTCATGATGACACAGTTGAAAGCTGAGTCCAAGTCAAATGTAAGTCTCCTATATATATAAATATACTGAAGGAATGGAGAAAAAAGAATAAAGCAGAGCCATTTACATGGGTAAAACCAGAGGCACTAAGATGTGTGGTCAGATATTAAGCAGATAAATTACAGCCATCTGTAGGCCTATATATATCACTGTATGACATAATTTCAAGGTATATGAAAAATTCATAGACAGGGCTTGCAAATCACCTTTTGTTGAAATGCAGGATTAAGTTGCAATGCTAGGATGGAATGAATGGCTAAATGGATCAGGAAATGCAGTTTCATGCATCTACAAGTAACAAAAAGTATGGCTGAATTATTTTTTGGTTTTTTTCCTCATTTAAAATATTTCAAATTTCCATGGTTGGTTTGTTGGAAGAGCATCCCATTGCTATTATTTTGCACATAAAGTTTTGCTTGTATTATGTGTTTTCTACCTACTCCTCAAGTCCCTCTGATTCCCTCCCCTTGTGCCAAGGGTCTTGTGGAGGCACTAGAGAGAGGAACAAGCCATAGATGTTTAGATTCATAGATTGAATTAGAACATCCATCATCAGGCCATGCCACGAGAGTAAGGACCAGTTTCTCATTTTATTGGAAATGCAGAAACAATCTTCACTGAAGTGGGGCCAGGGTCCTGCATTGTTGTGTCACCCCGGGAGTGTGACAGATCCCTCAAGTCCAACTTATGATTCATGCTGCCCTTCAGCCCTGCTGCTCAGAGACCTTCTGTAGGTTTATGTCTTCTGTTTCTCCTCGGGCTCACGTTCCTCATGCTTTAAAGTTTCCCTCTTTCTGCTAAGGAGCACTTTTAGGAGAAGGGAGTGCTCTGGAGTGCACTCTGGAGTTCACTCTGAGCCCAGTAGTGCCTGACATCTTCCTGTTCCAGCTGCTGCTGAAGCCTGCTTCCTCCAGGGCAGCAGAGGGGAGCACACACTGCAGGTTGGCTGAGGGCTGGCACAAAGGGCTGAGCTGCTCTCTCTGCCTCTGACAAACCATTCACACACAGCCAGGCAGACTCCAGGGTACAGAATCAGCTTTGGCTCTCAGAGAGCTCTGTGTAAAAATTGACTTTGACAGGGTCAATATGAGCCACCATAAACCAACTACCTCTTCTAGTCATAACAACCTTTGAAAATTTGGCCTTAAACAATCTGACTTACATGGTGAGTCAGGGATGCTTTCTATTTTTCTGTCAAAAATGTAGTAGGCTATTAATCTGAGAACTCCAGAGTGCCTTTGGGATACAGCCACTAAGAGGAGACAGAAGGCACTGGAAGTTATTATGGAAAAGATGGAAAAGATGTTTTCAATAACTTTAATTAACAATAAACTGCACCTCCACTAGGAAAGATTTGAGATGAAAGGCTACCTATTTTTTTTGAGGTTGGCAATTACACTTGGTATATTGAAAGGTCATAAGTCCTACTAAGTTTTTGACAAGCTTACTGCCCTGCAGTTCTGATTTCTTATTACATATTGTTCAATACATGTCAAGTGCAGAATACATTCTGTATCTATTGTGTACTATAATAGTGCATGTCTCCATGGCAAGACAAAAGAGTCCTGGATAATTACAACTCCTCAGAAACCTTGAAACCACATCACAGATTATAAAAGATATTTTACTAAAACAAAGCAAAGAAAATGGGCAGAACTAAAACCAAAATGTAAAGATTAAACACAATAAAACTTTAACAAAAGTTTTAGTAGATGGTTTTCTGGCTCCATCTGGTGTTTATTTTACAAAATTTCTATCTCAAGGAAGTATGATTTCCCTTTCCAGCTGCACATGGAAAATGAAGAGTGATATTAAAAAGACAGTTAAACATACATATTCTGAGGACTTACATTCAAAGTTGTTTATTATTTATTGTGAAAGTAAAAAGAAAATACTTTTTAAAATTAGTTTTTATATCCTATGACTTAAATAATTATAAGCTCTGAGAAAGGGCTTCTATAGGAAACTTATCATTTCTCCTTAGGATACCTGTTAGAATGCCAAAACACTATTCCTCCCTACCAACCCTGTTTTGCTTACATCCTCATGATGGCTAAATCAATACTACTGCTTTATTCAAATAAACTCTCAGATATTTGCAACACAATTATCACAAGTTTTCACATCAAATATTTTATTGATGCTGTTTTCAGATCTGACAATCACATAGTTACTGCCTGTACAGAAAAATCACCTGCTTCACTTGGTTTGTAATAGTTTCTAGGAAGGATTGATCCACCACTGTCCCAGGGGTTGAAGCAACACTAATGAGTCTTTAGTTTCCTGGGCCTTCTTTTGGGCCCTTCTTGTAGATGTGTCTGACATTTGCCCTCTTCCAGTCATTGAAGATATCCTCTGATCTCCATAACTTTTAATTCTAAATTTTAATATTATAGACAGTGGCCCTGCAGCAATGTCAGCCACTTCTCTCACACTGGGGCAAATTTTGTCCAGGCACATGGACTCACATGGCGATATCAGAGTATAAGCTCTTTGTTAGCAATTCTCACAATATCATGATAGAACACCCTTCTTTTTCTAGTGGGCCTAACATATAAAACATCCTTGTCTTAGTATGTTCATAACCCAGCAAACTTATTATAAAAACAGGGTAAATTAAATGTTATCCTTTAAAAAAGGTATTCTCACTTTCCATAGAGTGGAGTACATATGTACTGTACATGCTCTATAAAAACAATATTAAATCAACATGGATGCATCTTCAAATATGATTTAGCAATTGAGAATAATGTTGAGTAGCCAGTACTTCCTGACGAACAAGCTTTCTGCATGCCTCAGGGGCTTGATTGTACTTGCAGAATACCAGAGTATAGTAGATAACATTGAGAAAGTCTTCCCTAGCAGAAAAAAAAAAAAAAGTTTGGGTTGGTTTTTAGGTTTAGCTTCTCCCTTCCCCCCCCAGCCCATTTATAAAAGCATAATTGACCTTATCACTCTCTACAACTTCCTGAAGGGAGGTTGTAGACAGGTGGGGGTCGGTCTCTTCCACCGGGCAGCAACTGACAGAACAAGGGGACACAGTCTCAAGCTACGTTAGGGAAGGTTTAGGTTGGATATTAGGAAAAAAATTTTCACTGAAAGAATAATAAAGCATTGGACTTGTATTCCCAGGGAGGTGGTAGAATCACCATCTCTGGATGTGTTTAAAAAAAGACTGGACATGGCACTTGGTGCTATAGTCTAGTTGAGGTGTTAGGGCATAGGTTGGACTTGATGATCTTAGAGGTCTCTTCCAACCTCATTATTCTGTGATTCTGTGATTTGTTGCATTTATAACTCCCAGACTGAGCTCTTCCTTCCACTAACATATGCCACTCACAGAACCCACCCTCTACCCTCTCTGACCCAAAATGATTCAGCATTGGCTGTTGCAAACGAAATAGTTTTAAAGGAAAAAAAAATTTGGCAGTCCGCTAAATGTCACAGAGGAAATTCATGGCATGTAGGAAAATAACTGTGTAGAGTAATGTTGAGCCGAGACTAACATGTTGGATTCATTATAGCCTAAGCATAATAACAACATTTTTAATGAACCTTATCTCCCTGTGGTGATACTGTGGAGGCATTATAATCACTAAAAGCCTTGTTTGCCCCATCTGGTTTCTAACATGTGCTCAGGCTGGAGTCTAATATTATCTCAGTGCTCTGATCCTGCACACATGGAGAAGGCTTCAGTATCAGGAAAATAGTTTTTAGCAGCTCATTTGTTCTTCTTTCCAAATGAACAAAGCTCATTTGTGAGACCCCTGGAAGAGTCAGTCATTCCAGAAGACAAGGAAGCCCAGCCCTGGCTCTTGTGCCGCGTCCATTCAAATCTTTGTGTCAGCTCTCCCTCAGGGAGGGGAGACCACAACAGCTTTGGGACACCCTGAAATTCAGGAGAAAGTGGTCTCAAGTCTGGATCCTTACTAGGGTATCACCAGAACAAAAAAAGGTGTTACTTGGTATCTTTTTGTGCTTTTTTTCCTGAAGTGGGTAGGAGATACTTCTTTACTTCACCAAGGTACCTTCCCCAGAAAGGCAGATGCTACATGTTTTCTGCTAGATGGAGCATTTGAGCTTTCTGGGAACTGAGATGTAATGGGAGTGAACTTGCTTTCAGGGGAGAGTTTCCAAATACTAAAAAATCTACATATCTCGTGGGGGGTTTTTGGTTTTGTGGGGTTTTTTTTTTTTTTTTT
>VXBC01000201.1:960373-1008719 GCA_013399945.1 Ploceus nigricollis | reverse complement strand
CGGGGGCCGGGCCGGAGCCTTCCCCCGGCCATGGCGGCGAGGGCGGGCCCGGAAGGGGAGCAGCCGCCGCCCGCCTCACTTCCCCGGCTGTCGGGCGGGGCGGCAGCGCGGGCAGCGGGCACCATGCTGCAGTTCTTGGTAAGGCTCCGGGCTCCGAGGCGCGGCGCCGTGCTGCCGCCATGGCACGGCGTGGCACAGCGGGGCGGCAGGGCCGCTATCCGGCCGAGGGGAAAGGGCGCGGTGTCCGGCCATACCGCGGCCCCTGTCAGCGGGGCGGCTGCGCCCGGTCTTCGCTCCCCGGCAGCGCCCCATCCTTGGGCGGCTTCCTCCCTCGGCGGCTTCCCTTCTCCCCGTCCCCCTTGTTCTCGCAGAACAGTGCCTTAAAGCTGCTCAGAAAATGGAGTTCCACGGCTTGTTTTTCCTCCAAGTCGGGCTCTTAATTTGCCTTGGAGATTCTGCTTGCTCACGGTGATGCTCCCCTTGCTACTCAAATTTCTTTGTGTAAGCATAAACGCCTCTCTCCTTTAGTGAGAGCAGGGGCGTCAGCCCTTGCCGTTTTGTACACCCTCAAAAGTGTACCGCTGGAGATGTGGATTTTTGTGTATGGAAATTAAAGCAAGGGATCGCATTTCTTTACTGCCCTGAAGAACAGCAGAATTATTAGACTGAGTATTAGACTTCATCTTTTGTTGGGGTGAGATAATGCAGCAGGCTAGTGAGTTTCATAGCAGGTGTTGATACAGAGCAAGAAATGATAGCCTGTTGTAAATTGGGATAATCTTGCCTGTTTTTATATAATAAATAAATAAATGAGGCCTATTTCTCATCCCAGCTTCATAATAACAAGTATGAAAGCCTCAGTCATTTCTGTAGCTATTTATAATCTCCTCTGCACCCCAATGGAAACTTTCAGTAAGGCCAAATGTAGTTAGCCTCTCTCAAAGTTTCTGTGTTAATCAGCTCTACTGCTTTTTGCAGTAGAGCTGATTTTTTTTGGTTTTGATTTTTGTTGTGGGAGGTTTTTTTGGGTTTTTTTTTTTTGGCTAGATGAAAATACTTTATAATTACAACTTCTCATTAGTGCATGACCATTAGACAAAAGATATACTGATTATGGGTTGCTTCTCTGCTTGGGTGTAGATTGGATGTTTGACTCTTGCTCTCCCTGGTTAGGGCTGGAGCAGAGAGATAAAGGAATAATCTCACAAACCTTGTGTTTTTGCAGTCCAGAGTTAAGCTTTAAATAAGCCATTTGTTTACAAAGCACCTTGAAATGCTGGGTGGAAATTGGAAGACCCTGAACCCTCATCAGTTCTGTTGTTTTTAGTGAATATGCACATTTTCATTGCCTATGTGTTTTGCTTTCCATATAATTGAAGTCTTAAGTAGTGATTTTTTTTTCCCCTCCCCACTGATCGAATCATCAACTCTAAAAATAAATGTAATTGGGTGGATGCAGTGCTGGACTTTCCAATAAAGGAGTACACTTTAAGGGAATACTGATTTCAGTACTATCTCTACTGAGTAAGGGTTATGTCACAAGAGCATATGACATATATTGCAGAGGTTCTAGGGTAAAAGCCTAGAATACTGCTAATAAATAAGGATCTGGTTTGTGTTTCCAGGTGACTTCCCAGACCCTGCTAAAGATACAGGAAATTCTCCTCTTCTAGAGTGATACTCTGAATTAAGAGGAACCACAGGTCTGGTTTTTATCAGTGCATTATTTGTTAGTATCTCCCAGAGTACCTACTTAGCTGGTAATTGAAACTACAAGAACATATGATAACCAGGACAATACACACAAGAATAATTCTTCTTAAATTGTTAAAGCTAGGCTTTAAAAAGTAATTATAAACAAGGAATAAGACCAAAAATATGTTTAAGGAAATACTGAAGTAACTTGAAGTCAGAGTTCATATGACAGCTCTCAGCCAATTTTAGTTTTCTATAGATAGATTTTCACCAGTGCTGCTTATGGAGTCTGGATCACAGAAAAGATGAGCTGTGCTGCTTTGGGCCTGGAAAAGATGTCTGGTCAATAAGTGATGGCAAAGTTGTTTTGTGGACTGTGGTTTTATTTTTCTTAAAATAGCCTTATTTTGACGGCAGTGACCGTAAGCAATAACAGTTTTCTTAAATAGAACTGTCCTCAGCTGTTACAAAGAGTGATTTGTCTACTAACAATGAATGAAAGCACAATGTTAGTAGTGTCCCCTTTCAAAATAGTTAAATGAGCTTTCATGGTATAGGGCAGACTTATTTTGAAGTGTAACAACAAAAATAAAATGTAGGATACTGAGCAGTTGCTGAATTAAAATCTCATCACCTGCCTTTGAAGAGAGGAATTTTTTTCACTCTGGAAGTCTTCTTATGCTTGAGGATTTTCCTCAGCTGGCAGACAGGGTCTGGGCCAGAAACTGTGCTTGTGTTTTGCTCTTGCTCTCCTTCCAGAGTGCATTTTTATGGACACCCTTCATCAACTATAAGTTTGCACAGTTGTCAGAAGAGGTTGTGCCCAGCTTCCAGCCAACTGTACTGCCTTGGAGGAGCCCCTAGATCAGAGTGGATTTGTCTCAGAACTAATCTCTTGGGGTCATCAGAAGGGTTTGTCTGGAAGATGCACAGCTGTTGCTGCAGAAGAGAAGAAGCAGGTTTACATCAGTTTAATTTCATGTTGTGAAGTTGGTTTTTTTTTACTTCATCGTAAGAGATGTATGTCCCTTTCCGACACTGAGCACTGTTCTAGTGGGGTGTTGCTTTAGGCTTTCCCAGCATGGCCCAAGAGCTCTGTGTTATGTAGGTGCCTGCTGCTGTCTCCCCCATTTTTCTAGGAGTTACTGCCTTTGTGGGTGTGTAGAGAACCTTACAAGGATGAACACAGCTTGATCCAAATAGTCTTGAGGATGTGGATTGAATAACAAAACTGTGTGGTATTTCAGAAATGATGGCAAGGTGTTTCTGGTGAGGAAGATGGGGAAAATTGTACTTCTCTGGATGAAAGATGAGAAATTACATAGGAGTAGAGTTGAAACTCATTAAATAACTTGGAATATCCCTTTTTCCTTATTTTAGCCAATAAGCTTTTGATGGAAGGATGTTAACTCTTCTCCCTTTCTTCCTTTTTAGCTTGGTTTTACTCTTGGCAATGTGGTTGGGATGTATCTGGCTCAGAACTATGATGTGAGTATCCTGCTGTTCTCAGAGGTAAACCTGTCCTGAACTGAAAATATACAGCTGTTTTCCCTCAATTAGAATTGAATCAGTCTTTATTTTGATGGTTTATATTATTTGAACAGAATGCAGATCATGCTGACTTTAGTTACAGGAGAACTGAGACTTCTTCAGAAAGAGTTACCTCTCTGAAAGAGTGGTCAGCCATTGAAGCAGGCTGCACAGGAAAGTGATGGAGTCACCATCCCTGGAGGTGTTCAGGGAGTGACTGGACATGGCACTTAATGTTCTGGTCTGGTTAACAAAGTGGTGATTGTTCAAAGGTTGGACTCTGTGATCTTGTAGGACTTTTCCAACCTTAATTGCAAAAAAAAAAAGTGTAACGAAAACATCATCTGTGATAGTGTAGTGCTTAAAGCCTAAACTTCTGTTCAGTCCTAGAGCCCACCCTTCTACAGGCAAAGACAGGAGAAACAGGAAAGGTTTATCAATTGCTCATGGATTATACCAGCATTAAATACTGGTTTCCTGTCTTGGATAGCCTGTCTTCTTACAGTGTTCTCCACTCAGTATAACCGTTAATAAAAATTTTCAAAGCATGTAAAATGTCTTTCTTCTGGACCTATAATGAAAATAAGTTTTGCCAGCTTTTTTTGTAAATGTGATACTTTCTCCTACTTCAAAAAGTGTATTGACCTGCAATCTTTCTTTCCTTCTTTTCTCATAGTGAGAAAAGAAAGAGAACTTTCTTTTTTCAGTTCTCAGTTAACAGTTTTCAGTGTGAGAGGGCAGAGGAAAAAGATTTCAAGCTGAGCTGTCAAAACATGCTTTTACTTTCTGCCAAGTCAGCAGAATCCCTTGTAAGAGCAGTGCCGCTTTACTTACTAGCTAGAGGAGTTAATAACATTTAACATATAAATCTTTTTAAATTCTTATACAGTCTGTATTGGCCTTAATAAAAAACCAAAGTTGTTGAGGCTTTGGTGACATTTATGTTTTGCTTTCCTCTCATCTTCAGTATTGAAGTCATCTTGCTTAAAAAAAAAATCTTACATTTTGCTCCTTGTTTATGCACAAACTTTGGTGATTTTTCCTGTCAGTCAGTCCAGTAAAAGGACTAATGAAAGGCTGGTGTTTCTGTCCAATACACGTTTTACAGTGTTACAAAAATGTAGTCATAAGAGTATATTTGGGTGTATCAATATGTATCACAAGCATTGTATGGTGCTCTTCTGGCAGCACTGATAAAGTATTGCCACAAGAGGGGGACTCAGGCTTTTAATTTGCTGGAGGTAGTTCCCTGGAAACGCAACACTGACTTGCAGGATGAACATGGAGGTTTTACTGCTGATGTTGAAGATGATTGGTTTGAGGATAAAAAACATATAAGCTTGTCAAAATGAGGTCCTAATTCTGCAGCTGTACACACAATGTGCTTAGTAATAAGTACATGGAGGGTTCTGCTGACAGTGGTGGAGTTCTCCTGGTTTAGTTTAAATGTCAGGCTGGGCTCTTAATTTCATTTGCTCAAGCAGAGCTTAATTCTGAAAAGGAAGGTAAGAGGAACTTGTTACCAGTTCTGTGAGCCTCAGACCATTCAATAATAGAACTGCATTCTGTTTGGATTAACTTCTGCTCTGTGGTCAGGTTACATATGAAGTAAAAACCCAGGATTTTTTTTTTCACAGCTAAGAGTGGAAAATTTGCTTTAATTTTGTTTTAATCATACATTATTTTGTAAAATCATACATTATCACTTCCCAATTTTAGCTAGTCATAATCTTTTCTTTGCTATTAAGAGCTTCAGCTTTTTTTCCCTTTCAAGTTATTGAAATTTACTGTTGGATTATTTTATCAAAATTATTTTATTTGTAAGAGAAAGCTGAAGATTTGGAGCTCACAAGCAGTAAATTGAATTTTCATTCAGGTGTAAAACTGCAAAAGGGTGCCAATTTGCAATGCAGTAGAATTCCCCAGTGAGGAATTTTGTTTCCTCCAAGATGAACCAGGAGAAATACTTCTTAATAAATTTCTTGAGAACATATTTGATCCTCTTGAACATCTCTTTTCTCTTGGGTTATGACCAGTATAGTGCAATCTAATTTCCCCTTTGAAAGCCTGCACATCAGTGTTTAAATCTGCTTATTCCTGGCAGTTTGTCTTCTTTCAGTCAGGAAGCCAGACTGGTCATGCTAAATTTCCTGTAAGGTGATCCTTTTTCCTTCCTCCTGTTCCCATCACTACTGACTTATACCCTTAATAATCTAAATATTTCCTGAAGCCTCATCTGCTGTTTGCCTGATACTGCTTAGATTTAATCTCTGTACAAGGTAACGGATACTGGAAATACCTTTTAAAAACCAATTTAAACTTTATGGAATTTCTTGCTGTATGTATGGTACTGTCTTTCCTGATGAAACTCAGGATTTTCAGGATTTTTTTGTTGTGTGGGGTTTGATTGTTTTGTTTTGTCTTTAAAGATTCCTAACATTGCAAAGAAGCTGGAAGATTTTAAGAAGGATGTGGAAGCCAAGAAGAAACCTCCTAATGACAAGTCCTGAAAGAACAATGTTCCCCAGGTCAACTCTGTGTGTGCACCAAGGATGCAATTTACCTTTCAGGCAGCAAACGTCAAGTAGAGGGTTGGCATGGGAGGTTCCTCCACTCTTAGTCTCCTAGAACTGGAATATCCTCCTTTTGAAAGGGTGGCCGTGAACTTTTCCTGGGACTGATTTTCAAGGGTTTCAGAATTTGGATTTGCAACTGATGTGTGACTGGATGATAGGATTTGTATTTTTCAGTATTTCTTTTCCTAATATTTTGTAACCTGTTTTTACCTGATCCAACTGGAGTGCTTTTGGTCCTGTTACAATTGTAACCTCACACTTGATAATACCCTAGCTCTTAGAAGAGCACAAAAGAAATTAAATGCATCAAGAAGTCACTTTCAGAGTTTCTTGTCATTTGTTGTGAGCAGTGGTACTTCACTGTCCTTAAGCCACACACACAAGCAAAGCAAAAAAAGCAGCCATTAAAACCCCTGGTGTGTGAGAAAACACACATCCATTGTATAACTCATGTCTTCTGCTTGAAACCATAATTCTGCAAAAATCCTGTTGTAAATTCTGAAAAAAAGTTGCAATGATAAGAATAGATGTCAATTTTATTAATTCAAGGACCTATCAAATATTTTTTTCTCCCTTAAAATGGAAGAGTTCTATCAGCTCTGTAACATGGTTTAAATGACAGAGTCTCCTTGACAGTTTTTTGCAGGACATGAAGAACACAGAAAAGTGCCAGGATGGTGTTCTTGCTTTTATTGAGAATGCCTGCTGATAGACTGCTACAGACAAGCACAGAGAATGACCTCCATTTGTTCAGGCTCTAGATTAAAGCATACCTAGAGTGCTTCTCCATTAATGTTTTAATTAGGATGAGGATTGTGCCTTCCAAGTGGTTTGTCCTTTTACTGTGTTTTCATTCTTATCATAGGAAAACTCGTAGAGCACATGGTCTGTATTCCTCTCCTATATTAGGAGAGACTAAATCAGAGGATGTGCTTTGATCTCTAATGGGTGTTTAGTCCGTTAGACAGGTCTAGGGGCACTCAGAAGGAAAAGAACCCAAGCTCTGGGCACTAATTGTCTTGCTTTGTCAGTGAAATGTGCTGTTTGATATAAACATAGCATTAAAGCTTTAAAGTACAGAACTCTCTACGTACCCATTGTAATTTTCACCCTCTACCCCAGAGCCTTTAATTTGGATCTATCTGAGTGGACTCCAAGTGCAGAGTTCCCACTGGATCAGTAAAGACACATTTACAGAGTACCATACACCAAACACTTGCATCCTTTGCCAGAGTTTGGTGGTGACACAGTTCTTCCACAATGCATTCCTGAAACAGAGGAAGGTATTCCTCATGCAAAGATTCTCCTTCTTAAGCAATATAAATATATATAAGGAATATTTCACCTGTAATTTTAAATCCTTTCTTTCCACCTCTGCCCTGAAATGTGTAGCTTTCAGTCTTTGCAAAGGGTTATTTGTCAAGTTTAAAAGCCAACTCAAGTCAGACAATCTTAGTAGTGATGCAACCAATTTTCTCTACAGGAAACACTCCAAGAAACTCTGACAGGGAGAAATGGTTGTACCACCTAAACACAGCTACCAGAAACCCTGTGGCAGCAGCATGTGTGGAAGACAGCCAGAGAGATTTCCATTAGCTTCAGACTTCAGACCTGACTGAAAGAATTTTCTTCCATGCCCAAAAACATTTCCCTAGAGTGATAGTGCTGCACAGCTGTTTTGAAGTTTTCATGAACATGATGAACTTAAGTTTCCTCCAACTTTCCCTCCCCTCCCTTTCCTGTTCTTGAGCATTGAAAAATACTGTCTGTAACCCATTCATTTTTCTTTGCTTGCCATGTAAAATTATATTAGTGTTTAAAATTGGATTATTTCTTTGCTCAAACATACTTTATGTTCTTCCCTTTCTTTACATGGGGATGAGGAGTGAAATAATGTTCAAAATCTCTGTATTTGTTGCCGAACAGGCCAGTTACTCTAAAAGTGGTTTTGGAGCTGACTCTTTCAGCTGAGCATTCCAAGCAGATGTTAGAAGTTTTTTTTTTTTTTCCCTATCATGTTAGTAAGTGAAAAGCTGCAGCTGTAATGCTGTGGAAACAATATATACTCATTAATGTTAAATACAGGATTTTTGAGGTGTTTCACACTGTTTGCAACACCTTCCATTTTAGCTGAAGCTGGGTTTTTTCCTCCCACATAGTAAATCTGGATAACATTATAACACAGCTGATGTGGACTTTGCAACTACTGCATAACACATTTTACCTAGCCTGAGGTTGTCCTAGGTGATACTAAAATTTGACCTTACCTTTCAGAGGGCAGAGAGTGAGCACAGTTAATGAGTGCTTGATGCAGGTCTTGCATCTGATGGCTCAGAATGCTTTGGACGCACTGGTGTCATAGCAGGGCACAAAAGATGGATGCTCCATGAAGTTACCTAGGAGCAAGTTTCCCACTTAACGTGGGCTCTGGAAATATCTGCCCATTTCAAATGCCCACGTGGATAGCTAAAATTGCCAGCTAAAATATGCAGACTTCCTTCTTTTCCTGAAAACAGTTGTGTTCATGTATTGATTCTTTTGAGACATTCTGGAGCTGAAGGTTCAAGGCAAAATAGGAGGAAAGGAATATATGAGCTACTGACAGACTTCTAAAACATTTGCTGTGGGTTGAGAGTATTATCCTGTGTTGGAAAATGCTGCCCTAAGGATCTTCTGCCATTAAACAGTCAAGAGTTAATAACCAAAATAAACAAAAAGCCAGACAGCAAAGCTAATTATTAGCTTACTGGGTGTCAGAACCCAAATAAAGTTGGTGGATGCACCTCACAGAACTTCACTAACATATTCATGTTCATTGGTTTTACATCCCAAAACCACAGCCCACTGCCTCATGCATCACCTGGTGGGACATGGCAGTGTCAAGTGCCAGCAGCTGTGAATATGGAAGTGTGCCAGGAGCACCAAAACAGGACAAACAGTCTGTTGGGGAAATTCCTTGCCTGAGTCCACTCCAAATGCCTCTGTACTAATTTTGTGAGACACAAGCTAAGCCAGAGCCTTCTGGAAATGTTTCTAAAGAAATATTCTTTGAGATGTGCAAGAGCACCAAGGCATTTCATTTACCTACTGCAATTGCTGCTCTGACTGAAGAGCATTGCTGGACACCCTGTTTGATTTGTGAGTAATCCCAGGTCTCCCTAAGCCAGATGCTCATCTCTCACAAATGAGAATATCTCGTGTTCATATCCCCTGGGAAATCTCTGGGATAGCAAGGTGTGGTGGGAGCTGAGCAGAGCTGAGAAATCAGCATTGGGAGGGCAGAGAGTGATTTGTTGCTGAGCAGCAAAGCAATTGGAAGATGCTGGTGGATGAAGCGTGACCTGAAAAGGATCAGAAGATGAGTGCAAGTAAAAGGTGCAGAGCAGCTAAAGCCTTGGGAAAAAAGCAAGCCAGAAAGTTTCTTGGCAGGGGGAGAATGGTCAAAAGTAATTTTAGGTACTGTGAACAAAGAGATGTTCTGCTTGCTGTGTGTAGGGACAAAACTGTTGGTATTGCAGACACATCCACCCACTGTAGTGCTTATCCTGGAGGAAGTTGCCCATGTTGGTGAACAGGCATTGCAGCCCCTTCCTCTCCTGCTCCTGGGGCTTCAGGATGGAGCTCCTGTCAGGGGAGGCCAGAGTGCCTCCTGCTTTGAGCACCATTTTGGGGTCTGTGTTCAGAGCAGCCTCCTGCCAGGGAGCAGGGGAACACCCAGGGAGGGGAGCAGAAAGGGTGAGGAGGCTCTGCATGGCAGAGGCTGCCCTGAGCTTTGTGTGCTGGAGTGCAGCAGAGCAGCAGGCTCAGGGTGGCAGGAACACAGGAACGGGTGAGGTGGGAGAAGAGTTGAAAAAGTGAGGCTGAGGTCTTGTTTTATGCATCGGGGGTCATGGGGGTGCTTTAAGTGACTGATGCACAGAAACACTTTGCTATTTAAAATGAAATTTACTGGAACTACCAGGAATAGCAATTGTTTTGCTAAAGGATGCAGCTTCCTGCTTTTGGAACAAGGGCTAAGACATGCTTTTTGGTTTTTGCCCATATTTTTTCCCTCTGCCAGCCTAGGATCTTTTATTGTATCTCTTTATTTCCAAGATGATTCTGTGGAATCCCTCTGTTTTGACAGAAGCAGTAAACCAAAACCTCCTACTGTCTCAACACCGCTTCTCTAAGGGTTTGGTGGTTAATGGGTGAAATATATCCAATTTGTAGGCTCTTGGAGCACCAGAATATGCAGTAGTGAATAATTTATTTTATTGACATTTTATTTTTGCAGAATACATTCACATCCAGAGAACCTAGACTAAAAGTGGAAAGCATAAAAGTTCATTAAAGTGTATGCATGATTACATGAGATTCAATCATTCTAATATACAGCTTAAATGTATTGACATTAAAGAAATTATTAAAAACAGGACATAATACATGAGAAGAATTAATGAGTGTCACAGGGATCCAGTGAAGAAAGCAGGGCATTCACTTTGTTGATGAGAGATAGAGATTGGCCTTTTGGCTTGATAGTTATTTACTCTGTGCCACAGTTTCCTACATTTGAATTTCCTGCTCTCTGGGCTGCTAGAGAACAGGGGGTGTGAGATTCAAGTGAATGCACAGGATGGGGAGATACACCAGCACCGCTCCACTTCAGCCCTCTCCCTTCTTACTCATGGAGCAGCACTGAGTGCCATCAGGGATGAGACTTTCTCAGTCAGGGGAATCATAAGTGCATAACTAGACAGCAACAAAAGTGACAGGAGAGATAGGGGGTGTTGGCCTGGTATGGTTTTGCTGGTCACAGCTTCCCCTGCTGAAAGAACTCCCACTGCAGTAATGATGAAGAAGGTCTTGAACAAAACTTTTTGTTCCCGAAACTCTTCCTTCCAAAGCTGAGACTGCAAGTACTGCAATATTGGAAATTTATACCAGTGCTGTGTGGAAAAAAACCCCATATTCTCCTTCCAAGGAGATTTCTCCTTCCTCTCTGGAGGTTTCTATTATCCCTTTGAAGTGCTGTAGCTGGTCGTTGGTAGCTGGATTTCTGTCCAGGTCGTATGAGTTAGGTGGAAAAATGGTTTTTTGCAAAATTGTGGTGAGTCATCTCAAAAAAACAAGAATAATTTGCCTTCAAAAGAAGTAGGCTTATAAAACTCCTCTGGATTTGGGAATAAGGCTCACCCTACATTCAGTGTAGGACTGAATCTGCTACTGCTGAGTACACCAGTGTATGTGTACTTGTCTTCTGCCACTGGAGTCCTGCATACAAGTCCTACCTAACTGCTCTAAGGCATGAAAAAACTATAGGCAAATAACTTGGAGGAGTGGATTTTTTCTGAGTTATGGCATCCCAGAGAAAGCAACCATAGAGCAAAGCTAATCTCTCCTTTGAACTCACACTGATTTTCAGAACTGAAAAGCTGTTGCAGAAGACCTCCCAGTGGATTTTCTTCATGGTTTTACAACGGATCGTGGTTCAAGCTTCTTTCTTTAATATGTGAAATGTAGGTTCAATATTTTTTCCCAACTTGCTTTGGTCTTGCACTTTTGCTCTTTTTTCATTGAAAATTACGTTTGGCTTGTGATGTTGCTGACTGCTGCCCATTCTGGAAAGGTGTTCAGCTGGAAGAGCCTAATTCCCCACGTGTTGATGGCCACCATGACTACAGCCAGGCCAATCAGATTTACACCCAGGCCAGCTTTCACCTGCAAAAGCAAAATGCATCAGAGCAACTTAATCAAAAACATAGGGGAAAAAAAATCAGCAGGATCTATACTGATTCATATATGGTGTGATCACTATATATGACACATATATCACAAATCTAGTGATTTCTAGACCAAAACTAAAGCATAAATGAGAGCATATGTGTCAGGGTATATGTTGGAATATTCAGGAATGAATATTCAGGTTAGAGACTGATGCAGTTCATTGTGAACTGCTTAGTTTGTCACTTGGACTTCTCAATCAGATACTCAGAATGGGGAGTTAAACCACACATAACAGAGTGGTTATACTGACTTGCTGTGGAGCTAGGTGATAAATCTAATTTCTTATGCTCTCTTGTGCTTGTCTTAGTAGATCAGTGCAAAAAGGATTGTATAGTCCTAAAGCTCTTTAGACCATTACATTAATTAAGAAAATACAAATGTGTGCATCCTACAGCAGATCTATGGTTGTTCTTAACCTGCCAGCTTTATGGTGTAAGAGCAGTGCAGACATCACTACTTAATATTAGCAGCAATATAGTCATTATTATTACACCAATGCTATTATTATTATTATTATTAGCTACTTTATGTGGGATTAGGTGTTGGAGTTGCATGAAGCATGGGAGGATAAACCCAGTGCCAAGACTCACCATATCTTTGATCTGGCAGTGCCCATAACTGAAGACAATGGCATTTGGAGGGTTACCCACGGGCAGCATCACCGCAAATGAGATGCACATGGTGACAGGAATCAGGGTGTATAAAGGGTTGATAAGCAGGGTTTCTGACTGGAAGAACAGAAGAAGAGAGGTGTTTCACCTGATCAATGAAAGTCACAGCTGACAATGACTATGAAAGGCCCCTCTCTGCTGAGAATCACACCTGCCTAATTTCTAAACTTAAGTGTGAATGTATTTTTTGGTTGGTTGGGTTTTTTTAGAGCAATGCCATAATTTTGAGCTGGTCATGCTCCAGGGATCTCTCTTGAGACATTTCACACTGAGGGAGGGTGGAGTTTGCTACTAATAGGACACCTTTGCTCTTTCTCCCACTTGTTCTCTGCATTCTGTATTGTGTCTTCTGGACCTTAACACTGACTGCTGCTTCAATCTTCATCCATGAGAAGTCACAACAGGTTAACACAAAGAACTTGCTTCTTCCAGTTGCTGAATATGCTGAGACCATTATGTGATTTCATCCTGAGTAGTGGTTAAGAGAACCAGCTCTTTGTGATCCAAACTTGCATGGTGAGAAGGCAGAGATGGTGGAATATTCTTTCTAGTGGGCTAAAGAATGCAGTTTTCAGGGGTGATAAAATTTTCCCTTTTCATTTGCATTGCTTTGGCCCAGTTTTATACAAGAGGGAAAGGGAAGGATAAACAAGGCTACAATCATTTTGGGGAGGAAGTGTCTCCAGGTTACTTTTGCAATCTGAAAAGAGAGTCTGCCTTAAGATGGCATTTCTTGCTACAAGTAGATTACTGCTCTAAATATTTTTCAGGAGAATCTCTTTCTGCATGGAGCAGAAGCAAATCTGAACTCCTAAGCCACAGAAACACAATTGCATATTGTGATCTGATCACATCTTAATATTAACTCAGAACTGTTCACATAATATGCTTTGGGACAATCCCAGAAAATAGTTATAATAGGGAAAGATGATTAATGACCTCCATTCTTGGACAGAAAAATTTCACGTTACATTAAAAAAAAAAAAAAAAGGAAATTTTCTGTAACTGCTATTCCAATATAAAATTAAATTGCTTTCTCTTTCTTCTACCTTTGTCAACAGCATCCTGATATTTTTCTGCTCCTTACAAACATCTCTGTGAAAGACAGTATGCTTACCAGATCAACACCTTGAACACGTCTAAATCTGAAATAAAATTCAGCACTCCAGTCTTTTCTCACAAATAGGGAACAGGTGACTACTAAATAATGAACAACACATTTAAAATAACATTGACAGAAGCATCTCAAGCTTTATGTGAAATTCACCTATCTTGGACCTGGCATATGAATTTCTCAGTGCACTTTGTCTGAGAGGTATTATAAATTTCATGATGCTAAAATATGCTTTTGGCTGCCCAATTATATTATTTTTCCTAGTTTCGAGACTACAGAACGGTAGCTTGGGAACTGAGGCTGGGTTTCATGTGGACAGAGTGCCAAGACCCTGACATCCTGAAAAATTCCCACAAGCCTGTGAGGAAACAACAGACTAAAAACGTCACTATTTTAACTCACCATGCTGCATAAAATAGGCAGAAAGATGGTGATGGTTGCTGGATTGCTAACAAATTCTGTTACCATGGACACCAAAATGCAAGCCAGCAGAGTTACAGCCCAGGAGGGAAGGCTGCTCAGGGAGAGCATTTGACGTCCAATCCATGTAGAGAGGCCAGAGGTCTGAGGAAAGGACAGAAGCACAAGAATAACTAAATACTTGGTATGTTTGTAAAACAGATTCTTCTTTCTGTGGCAGTTTACAGCAGAGAATCCCACCAGCAAATAAACAAAGTTCAGGTCAATGCTTTCTGCATTTCCTTTTGCTCAGTAAACTAGATTTCACTGCAGTGTTTAATAAATAGCAAGAAAGACCTATATTGAGTGCAGGGAGTGCTGCCCACTACATTATGTACAAACTTGTGAGTATCCACATCATAAATCCAAATTGGGGAGCATAAGAAGGAATAAAAGAGCAGGTTGATAATATGTTTAAGAAGGAGGATAAAAAAAAAAATCTGCACCAGTACCTTGCATCCAGCTGCTAAGGCATAACCTCCACCAACCAAGACTACAATCTCCCAGGGCATGGTCTTCTGAAAGTCCTTCCAGGTAATGATGGGCTCCAGTGTGTTAATTTCTGCTGACTTTTCACCATCTCCTATATCAAATAAGGTGTGTGACCAGTATTATACTGCCTTTTCTGCAAAGACCTTCACATTTTTCACAAGAATAGAAATTATTGAAGATGCATGGGACTACCTGAGAGAGAGGCAAAGAGGCAGTGCACAGCCTGTTTCTCTCGATAGCCTGGCCTCACAAAATGCAGCATATTAATTCCAAACATCCTGACTTTCCTTTGGCTGCTCCATTGATGTAAATAGTTGTAAACCCCTGTGTTCTCATGTTACAGCTTTTTGAGGGACTGTGTGCTGTGTTGTGATATGCATGTGCATATATCTGTAGACCCCAGAGATGGTGTTACAATGGGATTATATTATCAAAGAAGGGCTATGAAGTAGGCCATGATGCTTAAAAGTGCATTTAGACCCCTAGATTTTATCTGAGGATATTAGGTTTTTTAAGTGCCTGAGTATTTTCTTAAAGGAGGAGTTAGAGAGTGTCATATTTTCCTAAAACCCGTACAATATATGACAGCATAAAAATATATGTTTATATACATTTATAATCTCTACATAAGACTGTGCAAACAATTCTACTTTCAAACAGCACTGCTGAAAGACTGATGCAGCAAACTGATCAAACCACTGAGTGCTACCCAAACACAAATGTGAAAAAATCTCAGTATCAAGAAGACTGTGAGAGAAACATTGCACAAAATTGGAACATTGTCTGGCACTTTATAATCTCTTTTATATTTATCTTAAGATATTGCAGAAATTTCCACTGTATGAGTGATTACTAATTTTTTTACTGGGGTTTATCTTGAGCTGATTTTGCATTATAGTTTTTTAATATGGAACTCCATCTAAACCTTTCCCAAAGCTCAGTCCTCAGTCCTGAAGTCTAATAACTCTGCTAGCACAGAAGAGGTGGCAGTCTCAGACTCAAGACCTGTTTGTCACATTAAGGATGAGACAATATGAACTACAGCAAAGGAAAAAGGGGTCTGATGTAGGAAGGGCTGGTATCAGAGGAGAAACTGAACCTTGACTTACCAACATAAAAGTATCTTCTTGGAACTTTTTACAGACAAAAAAAAATTGAAAAATGTACCAGCTCTCTTTCTTACTGCACTCTCCTCACCTTTTCTCCTTTTCCCAAAACATGGCTTTTTTGCTGGAATCAGGAAAAGGAGAAACCCAAGAAATACAGAGACAGTGGCGTCAGTCCGGTAACCTTTCCTAGGAAAAAAATAGCAACGTTTTCATAAAAACACATTAACAGAAACATTTCCAAACCAGATACATAGCTCCAAGCACATTTCTGCAGGTGCAGTTGTATTTCCACATCTGAAGTCATAGTAACAGCCCACTAGAAAAATATGCCTGCATATCAAGGGTACAAATTGGATTTTTTCCCATTTATTAAACTGATTCTGGTAGCCAACTTCAATCACAGCTCAACAATTTTTAATATTCTGGTTGAAAAAAAAAAATCCCTTTTGGTTTACAAATCTATTAACTTGGATGTACAAAAAATAGTGTGTTTACTGTAGTGTAAAAAACAGTAAACATAATCTGGGGAAAAGCCAAACTCAGGTGATCCTTTAGAAATGAACTGTAGATTGATTTTAAATTAAATGTTTAAAAGTCTTTCTGTAAAAGTATTTTGAGGAGTGCCAAACTCCAGTGATCATCAGAAAATCACAGTATTAGAAATTGTTTTTCTATCGAAATTGGAATGAAAAATTAAAGTAATTTTATACACTAGTAATATAAAGAAAACTTACATTCAAATAGCTTATTCTTTGATGTGCAAAGTGTGTTACAGTTAGCTTTAATGGAATTTGTTTCAATATTATTTAAAATAAAAGAAAAATTATTTGCTTCAGTCACCATTCTCAGCAATATTTAATTGAATGATATTTTCTTGCTAAAACACTCTGTCAAAAATTTTAATTTCAATTATAGTTGCAATATATTCTAGTGAAAACTTCTTTATGAATGCACTAAAATGTTTTAAGCTCAGAATCTGACCCTCCTATTTTTTACATTTGAAATGGTTTAAGTTACTTTCTCTACTTAACTCACTTTGAATATTGAGAAAGAATGAAATTTTTCACTATGCGAACAAATATAATTTAAGAAAAAAAATTCTAATTTTTGCATAAAGACTCCATTTTTCACTGCTTCATTAAAGGTGGCTGATAATGTCTTAGGGGAAAAAAATTATGGTAGGAAGTCATAAAAAGCAAAGTTGTATTCCTGTGCAGTTGTTTAGGGGATTTTACTCACTTCTCAAAAAAAGATGACCATCCTGGTACAAAGCCAGGCTCACGAGTGAACCAAAGCAAGGTCATCAGGATGAAGAAGAATCCAGTCACCATCTCAGGATAGCTAGAAATAAAAACCAGAGAAAGCAAGGAAGTAATTCCAAGATCTGTCTGAAAACTCAAGAAGTAAGTAAGAAAGCAGAAACTGGCTTCAAAAAAGGATATATGAAAAATAGCAAGGAAGATTAGTTTGAATTAAAGAATTTTAGATTTGGCTCCCAGCTGGGAACCATCTAAATCCAGTAAGAAATAGGCTAAAAATAGCCATCTGTATTTGCTATTCAATCATTCATGGGCAAGACCTGAAGGAAAATATTTCTAAATGCTTGTTTTGTATTTGCATTATTATCTGATTAAATGTGTTTAACAAGGTGAAGTTCATATTAGCATTCCACTGTAAACACATTCTTCTGCATTTTTTAGAAGGATAGAAAGCCTAAGAGCAAATGACAATGTAAATTAGCACAGATGGTGCACACAAGGTGACTTGAGGATACTTGAGGTGGCTTGAGGATTTTTAATTTAGCATAGATTTAAATTAAGAGTGATTTCATATTTAGGCACAGCCTAAATATGTGTAGCTTCAGAGTTTATCGTATTCAGGAAGTTGATCTGTCAATATTTCAGTTAAACAGCACAAAAACATTTTGTGAAGAAGGAATTGTGTGCCATATCAGCCCATTTGAAAATGAAAATCTTGCCAAATAATCTTTCCAAGAGACATTTCTTGCCATCGTGCATGAATATTATGGGCAACTGGGAAGGCTGGGCAACTCATGGCATGGGAAAAAGCCTTTTTTGAACTTATATCCACTAAAATAAGTATGTGCCTGAATTAGGAGAAGGGGTCCTTTAGGATTCAAAGACAAATCTGGACTCAGATGACCTTTGAACCCTGGAATAAACTTGAATCTTTCCTTTCTTTTTCCTTTTTCCTCAGAAATAAATGAGTTACATGTTAACATGCATGCTTGTAACAAAGTCTTTGATTTTAGTTCATTTTTCATTTTGTTCTATTTCTATCCTGGAGGGGAGGAAAAAGAGCTGAGAGTTTTAGAATAAGGTACATGAGCCCAAGGCAACGTGAAGGACAATAGGAGACAATGAGAGACAAATTCCCAAGGAAGGCAGGTCTGATTTACCTAACATTTCCCAGTTTCTTGTATTCCTCTTGAATTCTTCTCTCTGACATTTCTTCCCGTTTGGTCTTCTTCTTCTTGCTCACAGAACAAGTCTCTTTAAAACTGAGAGAGCACAATAAAATTAGGCAAGGGCATAAAGCAGGGAGGGGGGGAAGTAATTTTAAAAAAACTCAGGAATGGGGTAGACTGAAAATTCTGGTATCAGGGACTGTTGGGAGAAGATGTGACTGAGGCAAGGCCTGATGGCAACTGGAAAGGAAATTACTGAGCGTGATAGTTGATTAATCTGGTTTCAGTTCTTTTAAGTTCTTTTAAGATTCAGTTCTAGACATAGTTGGAAGGTCCCCAGGGTGCTCTGACTAGTACTGATTGGTATCACTGAGCCATCTTGAGCCATGGCTGGGCTCCCTCTGCGTAGGCTTCCTCCAAGAGCTGCCAGAAACCTCCAAAAGCTACGGCTAGTGTCTATCATCACGTGGAAAGATTGTGACAGAGGTCAGCTATCAATAGAAATTTTTCATGGGCTAACTATGCTTTCCTGGATCAATGTTATCCAACATATTTGGGGCCTGCTCTGGATTTTGAGACCATATTTGCCTTGAATATTCAGGATTCATAATGAGGGAAAGCTGTGCTTGGGATCCCATTAGCTGCCGTGACCTGTCTGCTTCTGCTTTTACTGTCATAGTAACATTTGCTTCTAAATCAGACACAGCCAGAAAAGCACCACAGAGGCCAGGGGAGTCAGTGTTTTGTCCAGGTGAAAAATGCCTGTACTTCTGCCAGGGACATGAAAATGAGCATATATCCTAGCTGGATATATTGATCCTTCTATACACTTTTATGGATGTTGAGTGAATCCCTTAGTTTATTGTTTTCCTTCATTCTCTAAGAAAGCATGGACATTCTCAATTGAAATTAAGATGCTTTCAAGCTCACTTTAACCCTCTCCTTTTCTTCTTTCCAGAAGTGTTACCTAGCTGTGCTTTGAGCCACAGATTTCACTCCAGCTGTACCCTCTGTCACACAGAAGTGTAACAGGATCTAAGCTAGTCTAAAAGAGGCAGCAGCAGTGACTCAGGTACTGTGGCAGCACAATTTTTATAGTTCTTTAAGGTGATAAAAGGTGCTTTTATGGTTCCTGCTACTTTAATATCTCATTGGGTACCTCACTAGGCACCCAGCTGTAGCACTGGCCAAGCCATGAACTGCAACCTCCCTCAATGTATCTGCTTAGGGCCAGACTCGCAAAGGAATTTGCATTGCTCAAGATCCACACATTTTTTTAACTCACTTAGCATTACCCTTCATCTGTAGGTATTTTAAATTTCTTTGCAAATTTGCTGTTAGACTTTAGTAAAATCTACCAGCAGGGAGAGACGAGGCTGGAAGAGCCCTCCAGGCTGGAAGAGAAGAGCTATATGGTTTATAAAAGACAGTTCTGTAGTAACTTCTACCCTTAGCTCTTCTTTGCTGGCAACGATCCTTTGATAGCTCCATTCTCTTTCACCCTTGACCTGGTCTAGGGCCTTAAACTCTGAAATGCTGTTCCAGCTAAGCCAAGCAATAACAGATTGATGGCACAGGGCTTCCTAGGAAAATAACATTACGGGAATTCATTAAACATTTATGCACAAGTATTAGGCAGCTGTTTCAACATGTTCCAAGTGTTTCCAGGCTCAGGAGGATGTGAAGGCAGAGAATTGAAGACCAGCTCCCAACATAATATGTTCTTTAATGAAGTGCAGTGAATAGAAGTCAGAGATTAAGGAGCCTTGGAATCAACTAGTACTTCTCAAAAAGTCAATAATGCTTCAGTCTCTGGTATTATTTAGAACAACATTAATCAGCATGAAGTCTTGGATGCAATGTGGAATTTCAATTTTATTTTTTTTAAACCAAATTAATTGAGGGTCATGTTAAGACCTGTTTCTTCTCAAGACTAAAAAAGAAGTGGCAGAGGGAATTTATATTAGCCTTTTAATTTGGAACTATAAGATCAGAGATTGACTGAGAGGGGCATGGAGCCATTCACCTCTAAATTACTTCTTCAAATCTAGTCAAGGTCAGCAGTGAGCAGAACTCATTATCAATTTATTCATTGTCCTGGGTGAAATAGTGATGTCAATTCAGTTTACTTTTGAGAGTGAACTAAATCAAATTAAGGCCAATTTAATTCAGAGTAAATGTGTCTGCATCACAATTCAATGCAGATTAACAAATCCATTCTAAATGCACACATTTAGGCAGTTTTCATTAACTTTGTAAAGACAATATGTGGTACAAATGAACTAGAAGACTGAAACTTTTTCTTATTTTGGGGCTTAGGGACTGGTATTAAATGTATTTGTCTCTTAGGCTGTGAGTCCCTTCCGCTGTGAGTCCCTTCCACTTTAAAGAGAAATATATATGGAGTCTATTTACCTTTAATTTTAATTGGTTTTATGTTAATTTCATTGAGCTGGAGGCAGATCTGAAAAGTAACTTGTTCACTTGCAGGTTTTTTTCTATTCATCTTTTAAACTGTGCTTTTCCAAAAGGACTTATAACAAGATATTTGGTCCACGAGGGAATCCTCATTGTCATAAGAGTGAAAAAAAATCCCCAGACCAGTTGAATGCTCAGTATAGATTTCTGTCAGCAATACCTGGGCACTTCAATCTCAAGCAGCAATACTCTACACTGCTGCCTATGGAGGGCAGCTAAGCAGTGAGATTTCCTCTGGTAATTGTTCTGGCAAGAAGAAGGAGATTGTGCCTTAAATTCTGTCATTTGCCAGTCAAAACTTCTTTATGAGACAGGTTTGAGAGGAGCTGCAGATGCCCTGCTTTTGTAATCTGTATATCTCGAACAACTTTCACTCACTTGCAGCCCAAGAACAGCCAGTGCAGCCAGAACCAAGTCAGCACCAACATGATGAGGGAGATGGGGAAACTGAACAGAAACCAGGTTCCAAAATTCACCACTTCAGCTTTTGGGTACTGGCTATAAATTAAAAAAGAGGATGCATGAGAAGTTAGAACAGTACAGGGACAGGGACCTCCAACAGACATAGCTGCACACACACCTATGGGCATATTTATCTGTCATGGGGTGAGAGAAAAATTCCATCAGTTTGCATTTGCAACAGCTGCATTACCTCTGCAGAGTGAAACCAACAGACAAACAGTGTAGCTCTCCAAACCTTTAACACCAGATGGTCTGCATTGTCTGGCCAGCTTCAAAAACACTTGGAGATACCTGAAGTGAAACTCCATCCCTACCTGTGGTTTATATTAAAGCTTCTTTTAGGGTTGGCGGTCTTCAGAATGATTTCACCCAGAACCTCTTTCTATGTCTTCTCATGGGCCACACAAATATTGACTACATTCTGCTGTGCTCTGACAAGGATGTTGGATGTGTGCATTTGACACAACTGTCATAAAAGCAAGATCTTGGAAAAATCTGTAAAATCCAAATCCTTGGATTAAGCATGACTTCTGAACTTAGTCGTCTTTGCTACCACCATTTAAGAGAGAGAAATGAGAGATAGCAAGGCACTAGTGGTAGCAGGAGATGGTCAGAATCAGATCTGAGCTCGGATGTGTTTCTGTGCATGAGAAGTGCCACCAGTCTCCTGACAGAAAAACATTCATGTTTCTGACCTTGAAACATTCATGTCTTTGAGAGCCCTGGGCCTATGATAAAGAAAATACTTAGGTGATCAGAGAGCTGCTTCTCATCTTCTCTGAAGCAAATGCATAAGACCACGTATCTAATTTGGTTGTTTGGTGGTTTTTTTCACTACATGTTGAGCAGCTGTTTTTATGACATTTCTTCTTTTGTGAGTATTTCTTTGTCTTCTTTGCTCTGTCTTCATAGATTTAGTGTTTACTTTTCTAGAGTGCCTGCTGCCTTCATGATAATCACTATGTCAAATCAAAAGAAGTTGCTGGAGAAACTTCAGTGTTAGCACACTGAGGAGTTTTTACTTTGAATGAGAGAAAGAAACGGGTATGTATTAACTTTCAAACATTAGCCATTGGTAATAACATCAGAGTACAGGAAGAAGCAAACTTCCCTTCAGAGAGAAGGGTTCCTTGAGGTAGGAAATGACCCACAAGGATGATAATGATTCTCAGCAAATCCCAGAGCTGCTTACTTGTTGAAGTGCTCGAGGAAGATGAGGCTGGTGGAGGTGCCTATGATGGTGGTCAGCCCCCCAATGGTGGCTGCGTAGGAGATGCTCAGCGAGAGGCACTTGCAGACCATGTGGTCGTGCCTGGTCTGGTACCGGTACTTGCTGCTCAGCCCCAGGTCCGAGGGCTCAGGGGGCAGGACCAGGATCTGAGCCTGTGAGGGGACATATTCACAAGCAAAGCAGGTGATCAGAACAGCAGCCCAGCTCACTCTAATGCCAGAATGATACGGGGCCCAGAGAAGCAAGAGGTTTGTGTAAGAGAGGCCAGGTTTTTCTTCACAGAGATTAACTGGGATCAGTCCTGGAAACTTGTCCCAGGGCCTAAAATGGCCTGGTCTGTGACAAAAATGTAGGACAAGCAGTAATCAGACTTCTGGCTAAGGTCTGGGCCAGCTCCAGGTCTGACTGGAATATCAGTGGGATACCAAAAGCCTTTGAGGGCTGCAGGGATGGCGTGCCAGCACTGAGCAGAAGGAATCCATAATCCTTGAGGCTTAGGAGCAGCCACCACACAAAGGCTTGGTGAACTTTTCACACTTAAACTGGCTCAGGGCCTCTAATTAGGGATGGAGTGCTGGAGACCTCAAAGTGGCATGGAAAAGGCTGAGCAATGGGAATATGGAAGGAAAAGATGCCAGAAAATTTTGCTCCAAAAGAAGTTTTCATATCAGTGACAGCAAAATGTCTATGTTGGTAGATCAAGTCCTTATACTAGGAAAAAAGGTACAGTACTTCAAGGCACTTCTCATACAACCTGTAATTTAAGAATGAGGAAAAAGGCAGCAAGTTGTTCAGAAAGGTTTGTTACATTTACTAATTTTTATTTTCATTTATTTTTGAACTGTGAACACAAATTCATATGTTGATTTTAGCCTATTCTTTCATGGACATAATCTTATGCCATTAGGACACTACAAAATTGTCATCCAAACAGCAATCTCTTCTTGGATCCACCCAAAAGAAGTAGAAATACTGGAATGAATTGATTTAATGGAGGATTTTGAGGCTGGGTATTTTGGAAGACCAAAAGGAAGTGGATACTAAGAGTACCTAACAAAGTGGCTGAACAGATTAATGGTCTGCTTTTTTCATTTTGAGTAGGGTTTTGTGTGCCAGGGGTTGTTATTTTTTTGAGTTGGGCTATTTTCCAAGGAGGATTTACAGAAACAAAGTGGCTATTACAGTCAAATAATAAAGGAAACTCGTGATCACATTACTGGATGTAAAGCTAAATGAATTGTCCCAGCCATTAGGGAAGGGTCTTCTGGACAACCTGTGCTGGCTGCATCTAAATGGGAGCAAGAACTGGCAAAGGGCCAAGCTGTGGCTGTGCTGAGACGATGGAGAATGATTCCTTTCAAGGAACAAATATTAAACATAGGGAGCAGGTGATATCCACATCTATCTCTCTTTTGCCTCACCCCCAGGTCTAGTGTTTCCTTACCTGAGGTAGGTGCTGCCCATTGCTCGTAGAATTCACTGTTCCAATAGGGTTGGCTATCATGTGCACACCATTCATACTCTGCAAGGAGGAAAATGCCTTTGGATTAGCCTTTCTTGTGTTCCTAGGGGCACTTGGAATAGAATTTGTGATGCTTTGTAAAGGTACTGGGTGGCAGGCTTTGGGGACAAAAAAGGAAAAAGAAAAAAAGTTTCCAAAACTACAAGAAAATTCAACCCATTAAAACCCACTAAAACCCACTAACCCAGCTGTTAATTTTACACTGGGGAAAAAAAAAGGTTTAAACCCCCTGCTTTTTTATTTTAAAGTCAGATTACAATAAGATTAGGTCTTCCTCTGTCATATAGAAGACTCTAACAGGTCTCTTGAGCCTGTGACTTTGTGATATGTGCAGGCTGCTGTAGCAACTTGAGAACTCTCAGCTTCAGAAGCTGGCAATACTGGAACAACAAAAGATCATATTTGAATTTGCTAGAAACCATATGGAATTATTAGTTCGCTGACTGGATCTCAGGATCTCCAGCAAGGAGTACAACAGACTTCCATGGTTTTGTACTTCTGTTGTTGCTCTTACAGAGCTAATGTTCCCCAGCTGATTTGTGCAAGCAGGCTGACAGGTTAAATACAAGGCAGGACGTTCTGCAATGCCTACTTTCTGCCAACAACCACCACACATTTGAAGTAAAGGGACCAGCAGTTTTTTTCAGAGCTGTATGCATTTTGCTCTGCTGGTTCCTGCACTAGAAGACAGCATAGCACAGAAGATACCACCTATGACAATACCTTTGAGTGCATCAAGGAGCTGAAGTCAGTAGTAGTAGTAGCACTAAAAACAAAGAAAGGAAAATATGCTTTAAAAATGCCTATTCACCCAGCTCCTGCAAGAGGCACACATCACGGTAGGAGGGGCAACATCTGCAGGAGAGCTGGTGCCTACTGAAATGCTGAATACCACTTATTAGAGCCTCTTAGGTGGGCTCTTGGCCAAACAATAAGAGTCATTATTATGTTTCATAGCTCAATCTCTAGTTGTGTAACAGTGGAGGTCCACCTCCATGCAAGAAAAAATTTGTTTCTTGGTAGTATTTACCCCATTCTAGGAGAGGACTCCATTCTCTGTGGAGTGAATCACCAGGCACCAGCACTACTGCTGCCTGTTCTAGTAAAGTTCTTCCTCTGCCAACTTTTCCAATGCTGTTTCTGAGTACCTACCTGTACCACATTAAAGCCTTCCCTAAAACCTGCTCTGTGTGGCATGTGGATCATGCAAACAATCCACTGAACTTATTTCCAGAAGATGTGCTACTTTTCCCGCCAAGTTCAAAGCTCTTTTTCAAGTAATCCTATTTTAATAATAGTTCTGTTTGAAATATCACACACATACTCTTCAATAGGGGTTAAAGGGATTAATGGCACAATGCCATTAGATCTTGCAAGTTAACTTAAAGTCATCAACCTGTACTGTTTGAATTATAATATTTAAGGCAAATTAAAATTTAAAGTAAAAGAAACTTGTTTCTCTTTTATTTTGAGCAGTTGCAAACAATACAGAAGGAGCTCAAAAAGGGACTGTGCAATTTTGTTCTCACACTTCATAAGATGCTCCTCAGAATTGGCCTATAATAAATTTTTAGAACATTAGCTTTGTATACTGTCTTGTATATCTTGAACTGATGGTTAATTAGATAATTTGACAAAGAAATTAGTCCTTTACTTGATTTACCCTTTCCCCTTACTAGATTCTACCCCAAACAGAAACTACTGGTGTTTCACACCTCTGAAGAAATTTGTCTATATTTAAAGAAATCTTCTACAAATTTTGTAGGGGAGGAGGGGTGGTAGTTTGTGGGTTCTCCATCCCCCCATGTTCCCCTGCCCTTCACTCTCATCTCTCTTAAGTGCAGGCAGTTCAGACTTTCTTCAGGATCACTCTGTAAGTGATGTCTCTCTGGATATGTTCTGTGGGCAGCCCGTGCTGTACTTGGATCCTCTTCATCACTGTTCCTTCTGGGGAACAGAATAAAAACCTGTGGACAGCACTTCCTTACACAGCACAAACTCAGATTTCAAAAGAGCTTTCAAACCCCTAGAAATATTTTCCTTCTCCATAAAATATGCATAGTGTTAAAAAATGAATGAATACTGTGAAGTTTTAGTGAGATCCAGACCATTGCATTAATCCCATTTATCATGTAAGACTTCCCTGTCAGTCACATGTGAAACATTCACTTGTAAGGTTTTGCTTGCCCTTCCTGGCTCTACTCCTGGGTTCATCTCATTGCAACCTGTGTAGGGCTCAAATGTCCAGTCCTGGTGTACAGGGTTCATTCTTACTCCTCATTGATGAAGATAAGCTCCAGTGAAGGCTGGCCGTGCTTTTCACCGAGACCTGCAACAGAGGAACAGAGAGCAGCCCTGGGGGTAAGATCTGAGCTGAGCCCTGGCTCACACCACTGCACCTGCAGGAGCTGCTGCAAACAAAGGCTTCTCCAAACAGTCTCAGGTGCTCTCTTGATGTGGCATTTGTTATTTTGTATTGTACTGATCATGTGCATCTGGTAATTAAAAGACTAAGATACCTATGTATAATAGACAAGGTTGGATGAAATAATTTTCAGCCCAGAAACTGTAAAGTGAAAGAAAACAGAGATTCTTTTCTTCCTAAACCTTTTTCTTCTGGGAAGGAACGAACAAAATGAACCTTAGAGCTCTTATCAATTTTTTATTATGGGATTGTCAAGAGAAAACTTCTGAGCCTCTTCTAAATTTCCTAGACTTTTTTCCCAAAGGTTTCCTTCCACCCCTGAAAAATCCTATGACCAAGAGTTTATGACACACAGTTACAGCAGATGCCCTGATTCACTATAAATAGCTTCCTAACTCCTATTCTTCCATTGCTTCTAAAATTTCTTTTCATTTTTTGAAAGGAATATCAGAGTGCAAAAAGGAAGAGTAGATATCAGTATTTTTGGCAGTATAAGTCAGACAGATCTGACCTCAATAGAATTTCAATAATATGTATCAACAAGTCTGGTCACTGACAAACAAATGAGAAAAGAGTGAATGCCAATACTGACAAATACCTATTGGCTTTTTTTCTTCAGCAATGGTGCTGCCTGCAGTCGTGATGACCTCGCACTCCTCCTCAGCATTCACCAGCTCCTGGAGCACTGCCTCCACAATTGGCATCACCATGGCTGTGGTGGAGGTGTTGGAGAGCCACATGGAGAGCACCGTGGTGCAGCACATAAAGCAAAGGAGCAACCTGGAGTGCAGCACGGGGAAACATGGGGAGTCGGAGGCGGCAGAAAAAGGAGGGGAAGATTTGTAAGCTTTCAAACTCTGAAAGGAAAAATGGATAGAAAAAATGCCCCAAACCAAGGTAGCTTTTGCCCATGGATGGGAAGATCAGAGTGGTTTCAAGCTGCTGCTCTCAGCCTCAGATTACCCCAAAGCCAAAGGTTCACTCACATGCCTGGCTTGGCTCCAGCCATCATCACCATGCGCAGGGCAATTCGCTTGTGGAGATTCCACTTTTCTACAGAAGCTGCCACACAAATCACACCCATGAGGAGCAAAGTTGTGTTCTTGAAATATTCAGCAGCCACCTGCATTAAGGGCCAGGGGGAAGCAGCCAGTTAAAAAAGCAGTAAATACCCTACACAGAAAGCATGTTGAATGAGAAGAAATATAGGACAGTGCATTTTTGCTCCCTTGAGTAAGAATGACAGGGAGCTGGAGAAAATGAAGAATTCATAAATCAAAATATTCTCTTTAATCTCTTTCTTGTTGTGTTTACAAATAAGGCTCTATCCCCTACTGTTTATAGGCTTCTGAGTTTTGAAGAGATCAAGAGAAACCTTATATTTGCAAGCAGGGTGTCCAGTGCCTGCAGTAAGTCAGTCATACTCAACTAGGCTCAGATGGGAACAAGCACAGACAAAACTGCACTGAAGGCAACTTATTCATGTGCCTCATCTGCTTTTTCATTCTGGAGGTATTGTTATCTATCTTGCCTATATTTATTCTGTCTTGTTCAGCTTTTGGGCAAAATGTGGCATCCCTAGAACCTACAGCGTCAGAAAAAAAAGTCCTCTGGGACTTGCTCTTTGAATGCAATAAAAAACAGTTTGTATATTGCTGCAGTGATCCACAAATCCTGTGTCAAAACTTGTCACATTGGAAATCCACTTCCATTTTATCAGGAAAAGAGGGAAAAGTTTCAAAAAAAAGAACTTCAATTTAAAGACAATGAGCAAAAACCATCACTGGCTCAGGAAAACATTCAGACACCACCTCCAAAGCAGGAATCGTGGATGTGGGTCTTGCTAAAATATGAGAAGATATTCTGTGAAGCAACTGCAAAAATGACAAATTAGGCAAAGCATAAAATTCTTACTCAAACATACACACATGCTTCTGTAAAAACAAACAAAATGGGAGAAAATAAAATTTAAAAACAGATGCTTGGGGCCTAGGAAAATTTTTCATTTCATTTTGATGCAATCCTTCCTAGGTTGTTGCTGGAATATTTTTCAAAAAATTTAATTTCTTCAGTTTAAAACTAGTTCTCTAATGAAATGTAGGTGCCAGCATTTTAAAACAATTAAGATCAGAGGAAGCAATATTTTTTCCATTGTCCTCTGTTATACTGATGCTCCTCCACAAAATGCAAGAATGACAATAATGTTATTTTATGAAATCTGCAACAAGTTATATATTTAATGACATTTATTTAATAAATCCCTATGGTGACTAAATAGACTTGGCCATCATAATTGTGTGCAAGAACTTTTAAATATCACCTTTTTGGCTTTCTTCCACTGGTTTCTTTCTCATTAACTTTCTTTATTTTCCTGCTACCTTTTCAAAAAATAATGAGGTGAATGAAGGAAATCCATCAATCCAGCAGCATGAAGAACCTGGGGTTTTTTTTCTCCTTTATTCCTTTCATAGGCATTTTGGAGAAATAAGTGAATGCTAATAGTCTCATTAATACCAACACACATATATATGACACACTGGTTCGTGCTCTTAAGCCCCTGTGAGTAATTTGTAGCTTAAATAGTAGTAATTTTCTAGGCAAGAGTCAATCCAGAACAGCAGAGTGGAAATAGTGCTTTGGAGTTGCTTATTTTTGAATGCAGGGATTTATTTCAGTTCCTAAAGCAAATAATACATTCTTTGCAGTAGTCTTACTGTCACTTTATTTGCTATTGCATTGAATTTCTCTCAGGCTGACATTAAATTTCCTTCTCCAATGTGCTGCCAAATTTTTAATGAAAATGCCTGACTACTTTACCTTTATGTTAGGAAAAAAAGATTGTGAAAATACTGAATTGTGTTGGTATGAAAATGTATCTCATTTTATTACAAAACTTGGGGGAATAAGCAGTCATTAAACTCTCAGCTCATGTTGTTTCTATCCATTTATGGGTATTCCAAGTGCTAGATTGTGAGAGAAATCCAACAATTTTATGTTTGCTACATATTCCTCTGCATTCTTATCTGTATTGCTCATCCTTAAATCGAATGTGCTGTCCCCTCACCCCCCAAAAAGAGATAGAAAAAGGCAGGGGAAAAAAAGTTGCAGAGAAAATAAAAGAAATTCTTGGCATATAATGAAAGAAATTAACATTCAAAAAAACCTCAAGTAAGCAAATTCAGGACTGATGACAGTGACTTTTTTGTACAGCTACTTCTTTGCCTGAGAACTTATGGCTACAGTGCAGCAGTAGGTTATAGCTCTGAAAAAAGGCTAGACATTCACCTGGATAACAAAATTATCTAGTCTTTTTCAGAAGATGGTAACTTGTTTTAGCATATGTAGCCTCTTCCCTTATATGACATCCACAATAAATCAAATTGGAAGGAAACTTTACAGTGCATCCTATAGCTGCTGTTCACATGGATTTGAGGAGGGCAGAGGGGGGATCCTTTGGTGCAATAGGTTTTGAAAATCGTTGGTGATGCAGGAGCTGCAAGGATGGGCATCTCTCCTGGCTATTATAGCCTATCCTATATCCTATATCTATCTTCAGATGCAGAAAGGGCTGGTGGGACCTGGTTACACATCACAGGACTTCTGCCTCCTGTGCCTCTAAGTCTTGCTGCTGCACTAAGATCAGCCTCGTTCAGATAATTACCTGAGAGTAAGAACATTAAATGGTAAAAACACACAATGGTCTGACCTCACTGGACTTCATGACCCCAAAGAGAGGGTACAGGAAAGCAGGAACCAAGGCTGCTGCCCCAAGAGGCACTGCTTCAGAGACCCAGTACACAGCTGTCACCATGAGCACGTAGGCACACGAGGCTTCCTGCAGGGACAAAGCACAGGGGATGAGTGTTGCTGCCCCACCACATGCTGTGGGGAGCCCTGGGAACTCACCCATAGGATTCTTCAGACTGTGGGTGCCTGGGTTAAAAAAGAAAACAAAAAGGACTGCATTGGGACCCCCAAAGGTGCAGCTGTTTGGGTGTGAAATCTTGGATACCTTCTGAAAGGAGAGTGTCAGAAGATGATGCTAATGAAAGTTTTCACTCATAATCTAAGGCAAAGCATTGGGATAAGCCTATTTATCAGCAAAATAATGGCTTCAAGTGCATTTGCAAATTCGTTTGATTTCCATAATCCAATATTTACCAAGCACTCAATCATGACTCCTCAGATTAAACCTGTTGACCTTTTATCTCAGCATATTTTTCTCTCCAGTCCTGGACAAAGACAGAAACTGTTAGTTTTCAGGACCAGATGAGAGCATTCATATCTGCCATAAAACTGCCTTGTAGTTATTTTGGGAAATGCTGTGGAAACTTGTTTTTTTTTTTTTTTTTTTTTTTTTTTGGGGGGGTTTTTTTTTGTTTTTTTTTTTTTTTTTTTTTTTTTTTTTTTTTTATTTGGGTTTTTTTTTTTTGTTGTTGCTGTTGTTGTTCTTTTGATTTGTTTTGTTTTGTTTTGTTTTGTTTTGTTTTGTTTTGTTTTTTAAGCAATGTGCAAACATTTTTGTTAGCTGGTTTTATTTGCTCAGGTAATTTCTACAGACCTTTGTAGAAATTACAAGAAGAAGACCGCAGGCCTGCGGGGTAGGAGGCAATGGGTGAATGGAGTTAATCAAACAAATTTGCTGCTGTCCAAGGTTCTGGGTGAAAAAGGCATGAGAGCATCATGGTGAGCAGTCATGGGGAGCTGGGATATGGTAGAGAAAAGTGCTATCTGCTGAATATTCTTACAGGAAAACACAGCTAGTGAATGGAAGTCTTCTGGTCCATTTCTTTAGATATGTCCTTCTTTATGGCTCTTATTGGAGTTCTCCTTGTGCTCAGTTTCTTATAATTAGAAATAGTTTCTGTACTTAGAAACCTGAGGATGTCTGCTGGTGATAATTACAGAAACTATCCTCAAGAAAAGGTTTTTTCTTTTCTTTCTCTCTCTCAAATTTGAAGCCAAGTCCTGTATACTTGCCTTAACCTGCTGTTCTATGGCAGTTAGTAGGTCTGCACTGATTTACTCCAGCTATAAATTTATCTGTTCTTCATTATGCCCCAGATGCTCCATATGAACTTATCAAGCCATATGGAGTCACAGCTCACAAATGGCTATTGTTTAGAAAATTCACTGTTCAAAAATGCTATTTGAGTCACTTAAAATATAATTTTATATATTATACATCTCTCCTGGCTGGATGACTTCTAAATAAAGCAGCTTTCAAGAGGTCTCACAAGCAATTCTCACAGATCTTTGTGCAAATCAAAGAGCATGTTTTACATTTCATTGTTTTCAATCAGTTTTGTGAACAAGGTGGTAAAGCCTAGTGAAATTATATAGGGATGTGCGTTCAATGGAATTAATCGATAGCTTGTATTTAAATTCATCTTTATAGATGCCATTTTCACATTACCTCTAAAAAAGCCACAAGCAGATGTTCATCTTTGTTTTTGAAGTACAGCTTATACTAACAACAGGCAGAACACAGACCAGAGAAGAAGCTAAGATAGATTGATATGTACTATTTCCTTTACTTGTGCAAGAATTGTAGCCAAAGTTACTCAGAAGCTTGGATTTAAATTAGCTGCCAGATCTTGCTCTGACTCCTGTTTCTGGAAAGTGTAACATTAAACAGTTATAATTCAGCAAAGCCAGGTTAGGTTTATATCAGATATTGGGGAAAATTTCTTCACTGGTAGGCTGGTCAGGGATTGGAATAGATTGCCCAGAGAGGTGGTGGATCCACCATCCCTGGAAGCTCTCAGAGGACACGTGGATGTGGCCCTATGGTTTAGTGGTGAGCAGGGCGGTGCTGGGTGAGCAGGTGGACTTGATGATCTTAGAAGTCTTTTCCAACATTAATGATTCTATGACTCTGTGATTCTATTAAGCAGGGCCACTAAAATAACTGAAATAAATTTGTAAGAAAACCTAAGTTCCTTTGAGCAGATAAACTCCAATTTCTTGAGAGGTTATAAAGAGTATCTGAAAGGCTGCTGGAGAAATTTAGCTCTGAATTAGCCAGCTTGCTGCTCAGCCACGTTTAACTACATTATACCTCAAGGTTAATATTCCACAGAGAGCAGAGCATGGGGCCTTTTTTGTGACCTAGTGACTCCAACACATTTTTAATTTTTAACTCATTTGCTTCTGCTAATTGTTGCATGGGCTCTGTATCAGATTCAGCAGTTGTCTGAGGGGAAAAATAACTTCTAACTAAAGAAGAATCAATAATTTTTTTATTTTAGAGCAGTCCAGATTTAAGATCCAAGGGGTGTCCAAACCATTTTCTCGCTCCAAAAATGTACTTCTCTAATTTCTTTCGGCAATTTTGTCATTTTCTATTGCTCCTCTGTGTGTGGCAAAAAAAGTAGGCTGGTAGTGAAAATGGAATAGGACAGAGGGAATATGCATCTCTACCAAAACCTTACTGGGATGGGCACTAAGTCTTTGAGTTTCCTATACACTAGGCTGTAATCATTTTACAAAAGAAAAAACCCAAGTAAATTGCATTTTTAAATGGTACAAAACTGTAAGCAAGTACTGGGAAAGCCAAGCTTGCTAATCTCCACTAAAAACTTAATCGGCTTGTCTGGCAACTTTATTTATTTTCTCAGTTGGTTTCCAAGAGAAACCATATTAATCTCTTCTATTTAATTGAACCGAGTTTATATATTTAATTAATGGTTACCAGAGCTACTAAGTAATACACTGAAGCAGTGGCAGTGTAATTTCAACTGTTTCACCCTCCTCACTTGTTGTTTTTACAGCTGAAAAATTCTGTTAAACCCACCTCAGAGCTTGAAGCAGGGAATAGGAAAACGTGATGATTGGAGGGACCATCATCTAATTATCCCCAGGTAGTCCCTTAGGTTAAAAGAAGAGTGAAAGGAAGCCATGGCTAAAAACTCCACACTAAGGGTCATACATAAAACTTCTGTAACTAAAATATCCAAGGATCTCAGAATGATTAAAAGCAAGAATAAATTCCAGGTTGGAAATTTGCCCACTCATTTGCCTGTTGCATATCTTGCATGCAGACATGGGGTTAAGCTCTGCAAAGTGGTAGTCCAGCCTCTGGAATAACATCTTTGATTTTATGGGATCATGCTGAAATTCCATCCTTCAGCTTGTGTAAATAAAATCAAAGGTGAACGAAAATATGTCAACTGTGGCTCTTCAGAGCATGTTCAGTGCTTTAGGGTCCATTCTGCTGATTTGGCATATCAAGATGCCAAAATCCCCTGCAGGTCTCACAGCTCTGCCAACAGGTGACTTTCAGGAGTCACCCAAATGTCCTTGACTGGGTGCAATGTGGCCACAGCAACAGTGGTCACAGAAAGCCTGTTCCCAGCTGACTGAAATCATGTGGCATGCCCTGTGGTATCTCTGGCTTTATGACCAAAAAAAAAAAAAAAAAAAAAAAAGTGGATAAAGATTACAAAAAAGAAGCAAAAATGCTCACATGTCACAGTAAACAATGAAGGAAATAAGGACAGAACAAAAAAGACCCTCAGTTTGTAAAGCACACACTTTTTTTTTGACCTGAAAGGCATTTATGTATGTCCAAATCTGTGGTACAAGTTCAGTTGTAACTCCAGAAGGGGAAAAAGAATTTGAGCAAATTTTCTCAAATTTATTCTTCACCCAACCATTTCTTTTCACAAAATAATATAAAAGAAGCTGTGGACTTTATTCCCATTAGCAGCATCTACCAACAATTCTGAGTCCTTGTGCTCCCTTTGATCTCTCTTGCCACTACACATGTAATGCTCCTTTGACGTTTCCAGAGATGTGCTGGTATCATCAAAGAAACTGCAAGCTGATTCCCTGCAGAAATGCAAATATAAATGACCTGGTAATTTCAATCTCTATTAAAAAACCCAAAAAACCTAATATAATTGTAAAAATACAAGCTTGTAATCTTCAAATTTAAAAAGTAATCATAGTCAATGGGTAGCAACAAAGTAAAATCTACACAAAAGCACTTGGATCGTGTACTGTCAGCTGAGTTTACTTGGTGTAGATGTTTTCTTAATAGCACTATAAACATTTGCCCAGCTCTTGGTCAGATTGTCAGCTGTACTCTACCCTCTGTGGTCACTCACATATATACAAAGTGGGTGTAAATCTCCACTGGATGGATTTTCACATCACTTTGCAGTAAAGCAGCACCACAAGGTGCAGAGTGACAGTGCAGAGGAGCTTGTACTGTACAACAGCAATTCTTGCAGCAGCCCTGTCAGTGAGCTGCTGCTTCAGCAGCCATAAGGTGCTTTACAATCCCCTTGGCTGAGCATGCCAGGGAGCATCTCTTTTCATGTCACCCTTCCAGTGACATCAGGGGAGATTAAACCCCTCAGTAGAACAAGCCTCTGTGAAAGGGGAGCCTTTCTGTTCCCTGAAGAGCACAATTGTCTGTTATTCATTCCCTCTCTTGAGATAAAAGAGATGAAAAAGCACTGTAAGAGAACAGCCAAGATACATTGAAGTTCAAAGCAGGAAAACTCAAAGTGCAACATACAGTTCCGTGGTGCAGGAACATTTCCTTTCTATGAATCCTGGTTTATTTTCCAAACAAAATGTTACTGTTTTGTTTTTGAAATCAGCTATGCAATTTCTAATCCTTTGCATTTCTATTGGGTAAAGTACTAATATTCATAAATCCCCTGATACTTTAAGGAAGAATGAATCTTTAGCTGGGTAGAGGATGGAATGGATATTGCTGCACTTTTTGGCCAGATTTATGTCTAGGTCTATGGGGACAAGCTGCAGATTTTCGATGCGTTGCAGATTTTGATAAGTTAAAGTCTCTAAGGTAGGGAAACATTGCTATTTTATGGGTTACAACTGCAGAACTGTGCAAAGAGAGAACTTTACCACGTGGTCAAGGCATTCAGTATCTCCAAAGCAGTGTCAGGACCCCAGCTGCACTCACTCCTTTCCCTGGTCTGTGTTAAGCACAGGATATTCCTCCTTTGCATTGCTGTGTATGCCAATGTCAGAGCTGCAATGTTCCAGCAGAGGTACCTACACCTGCTCTGGAGCAGTCAGTGCCATGCATTGTCACCCAGTCCCAGCTCCTGCCACACCTGAGTTGCTGTCTTTATAAACCCACACTTGAAAAAGTCCCTCCATGCATACTTATAACTAAAAAACTAAAGACCTCTCATTTTAAAGACCTCTCCTTAAATAAAATGTCATGGATGTGTTCTGTTCCCCCTTCCACATGATATTATTTTAGAAAGAGATCCAACATTTCCGCTTTAAAGCAGTGCTTTTCTAGCTTCTCCTGACTCTTCAGCTCTGCTTATGACACGACTCAAGGTAGCTCTAGCTCTTAGTGATGATTTCTCAGTGACCCTCACAGTCCTTCAAATATGAGTCTTTGATTTTTCTAAGATCTGTGCTTCTTGACATCTTTGTCTTTCTTTTTGCACACTGCAAACTTAATCAGCAGGACTGCCTGCTGCACTCAGAGGCTTTGGTAAAAAGAAAATGAAAATGTACTTACACTGCTGGGGTATATGAGTGGCAGAGGAAGCAGCAGAAGTGGAACGAGAACAACGAGCAAAAGATTTCTGGATCGGAGAATCTCTTTTATCACTGCCATACTCCTTCTGGTGGCTTTCTTCTCCTTCAGATTCTTTGGTTCCTCAGATATTCCAATTTTCACACCACGTTTTCCTTCACCTGTGCCTGGATTTCCCCCAAAATACTCTCACAACCTCATCTCCTATCCCCACAGCCACCTAAAATATCTTTCTTACTTTATTTATTCTTCAATCTGTTGTTTTGAAAAGGTTTTTTGATTAAAAAGACATTCAATTTAGGTAGGGCTCACCAGCACATCCGAATTATTATCACACGATAACATGCAGAGGTTTGCAAGTTGGAGCATAGTGATCTTTTGACAAATTTTCTTTTTAATTCAGACTCACAGCTGTAGATGTGTTGTATCCTTATTCCCATGTTTTGCAAGGTTTTTTTTCTTCCATCATCTAGTGGTGTTATTTCTGTTTTCATAAACCAGGCAAGATATGTTTTGAGCTGCTGCTTTTCCTCCTCTTTGGTAGTCTGAAAGTCTCAAATACAGTTTCTTTTCTGCTGGAAGATTACTAAACCAAACAATTTATTTTCCAATGCATAGAAGTAAATCTTCAGGTACTTCTTCTTTAAAGAAAAGACCAAAACCCCCCTCCATTTGCAGCTCCTTCTGATTTTATTTCTTTGCTTCTGTTTTGTATCTACCTTTAGCCTACTTTTTCCCTGAGCTTGGAATTCACAGGGCAGTAATTCCAACATGGATTATATTTGATCTCAAGACAAAAAATTGTTAAAAAGCTACAGGCAACTCTAATTCACCAATGAGGACTGCAGAAGGTAGAAGTTGCTCCACCCATTGTCCCAAACCCAGTCAGAGCATTTGAGGAAATAACAGCCTTCTGACATTCTCACAAATATATAAAAAGACCTTTTTTAGGCAGCTGAACAGTTTGTTATTGTTTCAGGGTCTCTAAACTGATGTTAAATAAATAATCGTTGTTTTCTGAACAGTATCTTTTTTCTTTGTGTTCCTTCCATCACGACCCTTGAATGTCACTAATTCAGAGGGCATGGGCTGATCTCTGTACTGACTTGTGTGCCTTGAGTAACCATAGGGTTCCAAATCAAACGGAGAAGCTTTAGACTTTCTACTCTTGTCTTCTAGAGGAAAAAACATTTCTCCAACTCTTCTGTTATTAATGCTTTTTTGTGGGGCAGAAAGCACTGGAGATTTAGGACTGAACCCACTGGCTGGTTACATGCCATCTGTAGACAGACAAATGTATATTTGCCCTGCATCTCATGGGAAGAACACATCTAGTATTTTCCATGCCCTCCAAACTTGCTTGCCTGTCCTCTGCCCACCCTCCTCCAGTCAATGACAAACTGAGCTCCCCAGGCTGGACTGCGATGCCTCTGTGACCCTGAGTCCTGGAAACCTGGCAAACGCAGACTTGCAGAGGAGTTTGATATGTGGGCTGAGTTCTTCTTGAAATTAATTGTATTGTATTAATTAATTGTATCTCAGATTTCTATACCTCAAAACTTCCATCAAGCAACAGAACCTTGAGACCCTTCAGGTAAATTTAACAACTAGATCTGGAAGAAAAGCTATAGTTAATGTGAAGATTTTGGGTTGCCAAATACAGCTCGGGATCTCTTTTTTCAATAGTTTCTGAGAAACTAAGTAAATAACAAAAAAAAAGGTCTAAAATGTTCATAAAATGAAAATTTGTTTTCTTTTAAATGGAAAAATATAATCTTATTTCATATTTTTATGATGCATAAGGTCAAAGAGTGGATAAAATGTGCCATTTAGGGGCAATGGTTTTCTAACCTGTGAGATAAGAACTGCCCATAAAGAAGATTCAGTTCAAAGTGATAAGACAAAAACTGAGATAGGGAGAAAGCAACCTACACCTGCATCTTAAGCGATACTGAGGCAGGGAAATGCCCTAAGCCTAAAGAACTTCCCTGAAGGCAGAGTGCTCCTTTCCACCTGAACTCTGGAAAAAGGAGGCACTCTCATTTCTGTTTATTATCTCCTTCAGAGGGAAGGGCTGCTCCCTCTTCTCCCCGGTACTGTTGCTCCCATGAAGATTTTCACAGTCTGAGATAAGCAATTACTAAAGCTGAAGTTGCAAAATAGTAAATCTACTGCTGAAATCAATACAATGCAAAGGCAAGGACTTTTATGTAGAATGTTTTTATTATTACATTGAGAGTCTCTCTTAAATTAACCTGGGCAGTCCAAGCACTTTCCCAAGGAATAAATCTTTTTCTTACATTACACACAGTAAAATAAGGAGGGAAACAAACTCATAAAACATTTATTTTCTGTTGAGGAGATAAATATTTCAGTTACCAATTTGTAAGTATGGTATGTATGTCATAGGGAATTATAAGATATTAAAAATTATCTGTAATTCTTTTTTACGGGATATTTTATGATTAGTAAACTCTGCTGGGCAGTCCTGTTGTGGGGTGAGGAGCATGGCTGGGAGGTATTTCTCTGATTGGTGACTGCTAGCAATTAATATTTGCTCTAGTTCTCTTTCTTGCTATTTTTGCAGACTTGGAGTAGCTGGCTATGAGGCATTTATGAATTGCCCTGGTTCCAGGCTCTTCCAGCAAGTGGTGTTTCAGGGAGCCAAGAAGCAGAGCTGGAAAGGCAGTATTGCACTCTGTGGCATTTCCCCTTCATGTGTTTATAAAGCATGGGGGGAGGAAGAAATCACAAGCAGATCATCAGTGTTAAAGCTGAGGGCTCAAAGGGCATGTGGGCAGGAAAGCAAGGCTGCCTTGGGGCTGCTGAGCTCTGTGTGTGCAAGCAGAGGAGACAGAGATATTTGTGGCCCACAGCTTTGTGCCTGAGGTTTGCAGTTTCCTTTGTCATCTGCTAGACAGGCTTTGAAGGTGACCAACAAAATTCTTCAGGTATAAAAGTGTGCTTACACATTTGTGTGTCTAGATGAACGTGCACACTGATACACACAAATCCAGAAACTCCTGGGGGAAACAAGACTGAGTCTGTCTTTTAAAAGCCCTTTGTCCAGCTGCTAATGCCACGGCCAGACTGCCCCAAGGCTGCTGTGCTTCCACATTCCCACAGGTGTTTGCCAAACCCAGTGCTCTGACTGCTTGCACTGTGCTCTTTGCTGTGCTTCTGGGTGGATTTTTTCAGCTCCAATCCCTGAAGTACCCCTGTTAAGGGACCCAGAAGAATTAATTCCTTTTGCTCAAGTGATGCAAAAGCAGTTAAACATGATTCAGAACTTGGGCTGGAATCCTTAGGTCTGTTTCAGTGTCGGGGATTTGTGATTTGGACCTGCATCCTTAATATATTACACAATAGAAAAATAGAGAACGATGATATGAAAGGACGAAATAAATGTTCAGCTATTTTCCCATGGTCTGGAAGCAGAAGCACCTCTAATATCAATAGAAAAACAGAGTTTGTATCTCCTGTGCACAAACATTAGGGAGTTTGATTTAGAAGAGTGGATTTTTGATAGCTAGTCATCCTTCGGGCAAAATAGATCTCCCTTTTCTGTCTATTTTCTGTTCATAATTTTTTTGGAAGTTCATTATAATTGGTTGCAGTATTTCTACAGTTTTTCCTTTGCTGCTCCCAAATTCATAATTTGCACCACTGAATTGGTAAATAGCCTTTTCTGCCAAGTGGTCACACGCAATTGTTCACTGACTGAACAATTTGGGATTCTTCTACGTACTCAGCACTCATGTGCACACACATGCAGGAACATAGACCCACACACACACACATGGATACTGGCATGAATATACAATTTACTGTTAAAAAAAGAGCCACAGTGCCAAATTCAGCACCAGGCATGTTTTAATGCACCTTCCTCCCTTGCCTCAGTAGGATTCTGGAGCATAGGTTTAGATGACCTACGTTCAAGTGACAGAACCAGGAAAAATGTGTCATTATTAAATTAAATAGGGCTTTTGTCTTGCCTTGGATTCCACTGAGGACAAATACATGTTCCTTTCAAAAAAAAACAAGCAGCAGAAGCAAAGTCATGTGCAAATAATGAAAGAATCATTGCAGACTGTTTGGGAGGACATCTCCAGGAAGCGGGGAATACGTTCACAGGCATTGTTTGCTGCTGGTCTTCACAATGCCCTTTGTCTTCTGCAAATGTTATTGCAATTAAGCACTGGCTCAGCCCAATGAAGTGAATCAGAGAGTGCTTATTTATAAGAACATTTGGAATGAATAATATGTGGCACATTTTCTAAAGGCTGACAGTTATGAAACCTCTTCCCTTTACAGCTGGCCTTCATCTCTGTGTAATATTCTCTTATTGGCCAGCCAAAACATGAACTTGTTTCCCCAGCTAGGAAAGCAGCACTCTCCAGCACTTACACATCAGCATGTGAGCATAAGCACAGTATATTTATGTATTGCTTATAGGAAACCCAAAGGATGAATCAAGGTTTTGCCTGAAACAAGGGTCTGCCTGGGTGTGCACCAAACTCCCTTCTTTTCCTGCCACAGAACGTGCCTCCAAGCCAGCACAAAAAATCGAATCCTCAGGACTGAAGATGTTTTTCACCATGTAGCATGGAACTAGAGAGCGGACTCCACAAGAGGGAGCCAGAAAACGAACAATCTTTCACGAAGCAGGCTATTAAACTCTTTACAGAATAAAGTGGTGGGTGTGCCACATTGTGTCCTTCACCAGCCAGAGCAGGTGGCTGAGCTGCTGCTCCCCTTCCATTACGAGGGCTGTTTGTTGTATGGGAGCATCAAGTCGTTCTTCAGGGCTTTGTAGAGATTGACAAAGGATTCAGCCCAAGTGTCTTTCTGGTGCCCCTGGGACTGGGCAGCTCTGTAGGCTGTGTAGACCATGGTCAGCACTGTCCTTTCAAAGTCTTCCTTCTTGAGGACCCTCGGGTAGGAAGACAGCCTGCTGCTCAGCCTGCGGATCTCTGTGATGCTCTTGGGGATAATCTCATTGCAGATGGTGTCAAACTCAGCAGCCTTCCTCAGGGAAGCCAGCTCCTCATCTTTGATGGAGATCCTCTGACCTTTGTCAATGTCAAGCTCAGCTAAAAGAAACTGGTACAAAATCAGAACACAGAAAGCTATTTATTTTCTCCAAGAGACTCTAGACAGAGTACATGTGAATTAACAACGTGTCCTTGGGTCTTTAGCTTTTGTCAAATGGAGACAGTTGCACTGTCTGGAGGTGGGGAAGACCAGAAAGTTTCTATGTGTTCCCACCTTTCTGGTAAACTACCACACAGCCACGGGTTTACTGCTGGGATGAATAAAAGTGACACAAAGCCAGACAATGGATAACCCCAGGATGGGCAGTACCCCCAGTCTTGGTTAAGGTTTAAGGCACCATATACTGAACCTCATAAAGCAGGACCACATCTTCCAGCGAGTTTTGTAACACGGGGTTGAGGAAGGCAGCTGAGGACCTCTTGAATCGCTGAGCAGCTGGGAAAAGCACAGCTGGAAAACAGCAATGGGAAAAGAGAGGTTCCATAAGGTGCCAAACACTGACAAGAAGCAGCACTTTTCAGTAGCAGAGTCAAGTAAAAAAATGCCTCTTGCAAAGTCTTACTGTACAGTATGGCCTTTCACTGTAAATGAAATGTGTGGCAGGGATTGCTTTCACCCTGATCTACCAGGGATGGAGGTTAGCTGGGTCCATATGGTGCCTAACACGGGGTGCTTTGTTATCCATGCCTGGGACTCTGCGTTGCACCCTCAGAGGTGAAAGGAATAATGATAATTGCAGCATTAACATTGTCTGAAATACAGGCCCATTTCCTGGATCTGAAAGGGGAAATCAGTACTGATACTCAACAAAACCTACTTTTATTTGGTCCACTCTTCTACTGTCATGCTTCTGAGAGTCTACATTTCTCCTGGTTTCAATTGCCTAAAAGTTGATCTCTCCTTATTTATAAGAGACAGATCCACCAGAGAGCAATCAGCTCAGCTGTCCTGGGCATTTACACTTGGAAGGAGTGACTCACCCAGATGTCTGTGTCTCTGCACTGAGCCTGTTACCAGCTTAGACAAGGCAGCTACATCCAGTGAGGTGAATCCCAGCTTAGTGTGACTTTAATACTTTGCAGTGTAATAGGTGGAAAAACCAGAGCCTGCTACCATCAGGTATCTGTTCACCACTGTGAAGTGCACTACAGATGCTGTCTCAGGGAAATGAGACAGGAAACATATGTACAGTCCCTGAACTCAGCACCCCAGTAAAGTAGAGCATTTGTGCAATCAGTGACCTGGACAGTCCAGGGTATAGAAAACATCTGATGCTGCTTCAGAGAAGACCTAAATCCTTTGAGTTATTAACCAGGTCACATCCATGTACTGTTAAAAAGTCTAAATTACTTTCAGAGCAGAAGGAAAAAACTCTGTTTAGTGTTTTATTTGTATATTATTATTTGTATATTATTTCGATTTTGATGTTTGGGTAAGCATAATTTGAATTTGTTGGATTTTTTCTAATACTCAGGAATAGGAAGGTTGGTTTTTTTAACTTGTGCTTATGTGACTGTTGGTCACATAAACTTCACTTCTCAACTTTAACTCTGTTTGCCAATAGATAAATTTGGAAACCAGTCTAAGATAAAAAGGAAACAAATCCCCCACATTTTGAAATTATGATTCTTCTGTCAAAATTAAGGTTTTTTTAGAGTTATGAGTAACATGTAATAGAATGTGAAACTTACTTTGAATTACTGGAAGGTTTCAACACACCCTCCCTCTACCAGATTTTCTTCCCATGAAACATTTTTACTAAATCAATTTTGTCTGATTTTGCCAAAGTTCTTGTGATGGATTTTGCACGTTGCCTGTAAAAAAACTGAACATCATTTAAGGCTCTCTCTTCTAGGCATTTTTAAAAAAAATAGGTTGGAGCAACTGCAATTATTTTATGAAAAAGTTGTCCGAACTCTCTGACTGCATGGTTCATCAGCCAATCTGCCTCTTTGGGGTTACCCAAGCAGATCATAAATATGCAGTTTCTTCCAGACTCTGTACCCTAAAAGCAGCCCTGCCTCCTGCACCATTGGCAACTGCTGACTTTGTTACAGTTTGCTTGTTAATGCTATTTAAATTCTAGTAAAGCAAGAAGAGAGAAAACAGAGCCTGAGGACCTTTATTATCCTGCATGTGGAAAATGAATCACGATAATGCTACGTATGAAGCAATTCATACTTGATGAAACAGAGGCTATTTTGGCCTTAAATTAGGTAGGAAATAGGTGAAATATTTTGTTGAATTGCAATAAACATACTGTAGTTAGATAGAGTAGTTGGGATGGGTTTCAGGCATAGCTGCTCCATCCCTGATGTTTCCCCCTCTTGCTCAGAGCTCTGCTGAGGCACACTGGAGCTACTCCATTTTTTGCTCTTGACAATTCAAGGATGTAACTGAGTGCGTGTGAAGCACTTGAAACTTCAAGCACTAATTGCTGAGTAATTAAAACTTTTATTACCGGGCAATTAAAACTCTAATTACTTAGCAGCTGGCAGAAATCCAGTCCATAATGATGACTATTCATTTTTATCTCTTTTAGCTTTTTGATGCCCTTTTGGTGAAAACAGCCTCAGAGCGTGGAGTACCTCTACATATGCAGATGGTTTACATCTCAAATATCCCCTGAGCCATGGGAAAAGTGTCTGTGGCATCTTGCTTCAGTGCTGTCATGCTTCTTGTCATCACACTGATTGCTTTTAAGCTTCAGTCCAAGCAGAGATTCCCACCGTGGAGCTGAGCTGGGAGCCACCAGCTCCAGCCCATCACCACTCACCCAGAAAAGCCTCAGCAAAGGCCTCACACAAAAATGAATGCCAGGCTATTGATTCAGTGCTGGCCCACTTGCTGAGTCACAGGTAACACCTCAGAAAGAAGAAGGGTTTGTTAGGAGATTCAAAGGGACAAGGGCTTGGGCTGCTCTGTTGTGAGAAGGGATTTTTATGCGTATCAGAAGCATGCCAGCCTCTGTAGCACTGACTCCCTCATCTCATTATCTCGTTCCCAAAACATATTAAAGTTTGTTACAGCTCTTAGAGACTCTACTCAGAAAGTCTTTCAGAGCTCATTTGTATTTGTCATGGTTATCTGATTTTCCTGATCTGCATTTTATTCAGTCTTTCCCTTTCTATTTCTTCCTGCTCAGTAGTCACCACAGTCCTCTCCATGAATTCAGGAGTTCCTCCAAGCCTATATGAACACTTGGAGCAAGCACTCTGATTTTCATTGTACTGACTTAACACATGTGTCAGTTAAGTACAAAAGCTGAGATACAGAAAGATTTTCAGTCAGTTTCTGCATTTAATGATTGCAAATTCCACTTGAAGCTTTTTTGCTGACTTTTACTTCTTCCTGCATTTACTCCCATCTCAGACATGAGTTGTCTGGGGACATCAAAGAACAATAGAAGAGTTTAGAACTCTTTACTAATTTCTTTCCCAAGGGACTTCTCTATAAAGCTCTCAAGCACCTGGAGATGCAGAGTGATGTGCATGATTTTATGTTGGTGTTGCGGCCAATTCATTTCAATGGCACTGGCCATGAACATCTAAGCAGCAGAGATCCCCAATTAGTATTGACAGAAAAAGCCCAGCCTAGTGATTTCTGAAGTCAGTGGAGAGTATCCAATTGATTTATTGTTTTTATTTCTCTTACAAATGTGTTAAGACATCTCCAATGTAGATATGGGTGCTTCTGTCCTAAGGGCTGGTCAATCATGTAACAAAAAACTTATTATTTGTGAAGACAAGTTAGGAAGAACAAGCTTTGCATTATCCTTACTGAAAATATTTTCTATTATATATCTATATATAACTGCCATGCTCATCCTCTTCCAAATCCCTTCTCCAGAGGGGCCTTGGGAGCTCTGCCTTGCTGCCTGCTCGGGGCTCAGGGCTGGAGGTGGATGAGAGAGCAGTGTATCTGAGCACAGCCACCCCCTCCAAGCCTCCCTGCCTGGCCTCACCCTGTGCCTGGAGTGCCCCACTGCCTCTGCCTGGAGACTGCAGCCAGCCCACACACCTCCTGCTAAGGGTGGTGAAAAGTGCCCTTCAAAACTGGCACAGAAATCTCCATTTTCTTCTTGCTGCAGGAGCCCACACAGTCTCCTACAGCTCTGTTGACTCAATTCCACTCTCTTTCAAGACTACCCAGGCTCTAAAAAAAAAAAAAAAAAAAAAGCCATGTTTGCCAACTCATTGACCTGCTTCTAACCACTTAGCTGATGCATCTTTATGGCTTAAACTTAACATCGCATTTGAGGCTGACAATAGCCTCATTTTAAAGATGTTTTCATCTCTCTGAAGAGATTCTGCCAGAATCTTCTGCACTTCATTAGCTGTGTGGTAAATATTTGTGATCCTCTCCCAGGTTTTCCCTGCAGTTTGATTGGTGAGGGTACAGATGTTTAGTTTTGCTTTCCAGTTCATGCATCTGTTCATTATTTCCCAGTTGCTTCCTGTGATGTGTTTGCTCAATAAGCACAGAGCATAGCTGCTGGAGTTCTCAGTTATTTGTGCATCATCAATGCCCTCTTCCTCCCCTATGAAAAGGTATGAAGCAAGATTTGGGCCCGGTGCAGACCATTGCTCCAAAGCAAGTACAGCTCCCCGGGGCTCTAGGGCACGAACAGCTTAATTGGGGTTATGACTCAGAAGGAATGATTTTGATTGTCAACAGAGGCAGGGAAAAGAGTTATCTCATTGCTTCAGAAGGACACCTTTCATGAAGGACAGGAGGAGCAGAGGAACAAGAAAGATTTGATTCTTCAAGACGGATTCAAGATTTTGCCAAAGAAGACAAACTCAGCACTGTCCACAAAGTGATTGTATAGGCAGATACATTGGCCATTATAATTAATGCAAAAAATGATGAGTGGTCCAGGCTGACGGAATCTATTTTGTTGCAGAGACTGCTGAGCAGTTCCTAGAAGCTGTTTTGGATTTTAGGGCAAATGCCTGAAATGCTCACAAGAGGATTCTTTACTGTGTGGGCGAATGAACACTGGAGCAGATTGTCCAGAGGGGTTGTGGAATCTCCCACACTGGACACATCTAAGAATTGTCTGAACACAATCCTGTGCCATGTGTTCTGGGATCACCCTGCTTGAGCAGAGAGGTCTCTCCTGTGTCCTGTGTCCCGTGTCCTGCGGTCCCTCCCAACCTGGCCCATTCCTTCTGGATGATTCTGTAACTGTGTGTGGGAAGCATGGGTTTGAACTCCCCTTGACCAGCCTGTGCAGAAGAGAAGAGGACATGAGCGCCAAAGTTTGCATACACTTGAAAAAAGCTTTTGTTTCATGTTTCTCTTTGATAACCTTACTTCTGAGGGCTTGCACACAGACCAGAAGTATCTTTTATACATAAAGAATTTTATTTCTGTCTAATGACATGTGGGAATCCAGGACATTCTTCTGGCTGCCCTGGAAGGTCTGGAACCCTGGCAGGGGGTCAGGAACCCTCCTGCAGCCCCGAGAGACACAGTCTCTGNTGAAAACCAGCACGGACAAATTACGACTTCTTCTTTGGCACGGGGCTGAAAGACAGAGACATTCTACAATCTCGGAATCACTTAAATATCACAGATTCCGACAATGACGCTTTGGTGGGTCCATGCTGAGTTGCTTCATTGCTGGAGTAACAATTTACTATTCCCTATTTGCTGCCTCAGGCTAACAGGGAAACACCCCTGAAAATACCTTGAAAATGGTGCTCTTTACCATTCTGCAGTGGTTTCAAAAGCTTCACTTACACCAGGGTGGGAGGATGTTAACCTGTGACAGGTGTGTCAGGCAGTGAAAGTGGTAATGTAAATCACAAAAAGGGCAGGATTATTAAAGGATTAATGTGTCTTATGCATTTTATTCCTTGTCCTGCGCTTGGCTCATCCCCAGACGGATGCATCTTCATCATCTGCAAGGTGTTTGCACTGTCCTGGGCCTGCAGCTGTTGCCAGGGCAGAACATGAGCTTTGGCTACACTCCCTGACTTCTTGCTTTTCTGTATCAAAACTGCTGTTTTAGAAATCATTGAACACTTTGTCCCAGTGCAGGAGAAATTGACTGGGGATTTGGAGGAAGAATAAGGGGAATAAAATAAGGGAAACACATACAAAATCCTAGAAAGACAAGTAAAAAAAAGCTGCAGTGCTACAGTTTAGCATCCGAAACTTGTGTCTGGATTTGCAGTTATTGACATAAGTAGCTGCTATGACAACAAGTGCAATGCAAAGACTTTTACATTCCAACTTTGATATGTTTAAATCTCCATCGTTGGGGGATTAAATCCCAATGCCCCTTAGGAGAACACAGCAGTGAGATGGGGAAAACATTTTAATTACAAAACAACATGAATTAGCACATGTTTAAAAGCAGCTACCAAAAGAATGTGCCTCTTTTTGCCCTCAGTTCATATCCTTGCTGTCTTAGCTCCTAAGGCTAAACTTAATTCATAACATAAAATTTTAGTTGACTAAAAGTGAGACTAGACATTAGCATCATATTTAGTTATTAAGAAAAAAATAGTTAAAGGAGAAGAAAAGCTTTGTCTTGAAAAGTTTTGTTAATAAGGATGTAGGAAGTAGATCTCCCTACAAAAGTTGGCAATAGGCAGTACTGTTCTTAGGAAAAAAAAACCCTTTAAAACACTTAAAATTAATAGCAGATAGTATTTAATTCCATAGTGCAACACATTACCATTTTTTTCAAAGTAAGTTAGATTTTACTAATTTATCTCCTTTTAAAGAAACAAATACATTCTGAAAAGCTGTCTCAGTTGCATAAAACAGAACCCATTCTTACATAAAACTTCTGCCCTTCATAACTGACCTGAGATGTATGAGATTAGATTAATGTGCAACAGAATTCCCATTAAAAAAACTAGAGTGGTAATAGCCTGTCTAGCTACTTCGCACAAGTAAGAAATGTAAAGGTGTATTAGAAAGACCAAAAAACCATTATGCTTGCAGAAATGGATATTGCTAGAGAAGAAAATGGTTCGGCTGAGCCTGTGTTTGTGAGAGGTGGAGAATATTTACATTTATGACTTAAGTGAAATGGTTTCAAAGATATCACGAGCACCAACCAACTAAAATGGTCTGAGAATTTATTCCCTCATATGGAATTTCCATTATGCAGCATTTTCACCTGTTCTCAGGCTGAAACAATGTATACTGTGTTATTTATTCTTCCCTTGGTGTGATAAGGAGGGGTCCCCACCTGGAATTATTTATGCCCATAAGAAAACATTCCAGTCAGCCAGGAGAGGCGTTTAATATGCTGGAGTAAAGCTGCTGCAGAAGGTGTGAAGAGAAAAAATGCACCCAGAGAAACTGAAGAAAGAAGTGAAATATACTGTTTTCTTATTCTTACGTTTGCTGCCATATTACCACAAACTGGGGATAGACTATGGCAAAAACTGTGTAAGTGGAGGGCAGCAATAAAGGAAAGAAATATCAACCCTACTCCACAGGTTTAACTCATAGGTAATAAATAATTGTGGTAACACAGTTAATTTCAGGCAGAGTTGGGAAATGGACCAGTACTTTATATTCCTGTCTTCATTGCAGAGCCACCTCTCCTTCCCTGTGTTGCTCACAATGGTTCTGATCCAAGGGAAAGACACCAAGCAGTCTTAATTAAACACATTTGAAATAGTTTCCTACAATGAACAGGTGAAGGGATACAATGATGATCCAATCTACTTCCATTTCCCCCAGGAGGCAGCAGAGAAGGGAGGGAGGGAGGGAATGAAGGAAGGAAGGAAGGAAGGAAGGAAAGAAGGAAGGAAGGAAGGAAGGAAGG